>CM023452.1:124879895-125251747 GCA_013339765.2 Haemaphysalis longicornis | reverse complement strand
AAGTCCCGTTTCGCATAGGGGAAACTCAAGTTCTTGGGCCACGTCGCAACGCCGGGGGAGTCCACCTGACCCGGCAAAAACTTCAGCCATTGCGAACTTCCCAAGGCCGAAAGACAAGAAGGGGTGCGAAGATTCTCGGGCTGTGCGCATACTACCGGCGCTTCGTCGCAAACTTCGCACGCATTGCAGAGCCACTCACGCGCTTGACGAAAGATAGCACCCCTTTCAGCTGGGAAAACGACCAAGAAAAAGCATTCGGCGAGCTGCAAAAACGCCTGAAAAGCCCACCCGTGCTCGCTCATTTCGACGAAAACGCCGAAACGAAATGCACACGGACGCCAGTGATATAGGCTTGGGTGCCGTCCTTGTCCAAAAGCAAAGGGGCTGCGAAAGGGTAATCGCCTAGCCAGCCGTGGTCTGTCGAAGGAGGAGAAAAACTATTCTGCCTCAGAAAAAGAGTGTCTGGCTATTATATGGGCGATTTCAAAATTTCGCCCATACGTGTATGGAAGGCCATTCAAGGTTGTAACAGACCACCACGCGCTGTGTTGGCTCGCCAATTTGAAGGACCCCTCTGGCCGTCTTGGGCGGTGGAGCTTGCGCCTGCAGGAGTTCGACGTTACAGTCGTTTATAAATCCGGCAGGAAACACTCCGACGCCGACTGCCTGTCCCGCGCCCCCGTCGACCCCCACCACAAGACTCCGATGAAGACAGCGCGTTCTTCGGGTCGTGACGGAGAGCGACCTAGCCGCCCAGCAGCGTGCCGACCCCGACTTACGCGTCATAATCGACTACCTCGGGATGCAACGTTGCCGTTCCTAGGCCTTCAAACGCAGCTTACCAGCATTCAGCCTGAGAAACTCCGTCCTCGTGAAGAAGAATTTTCACCCGGAACAAGAGCGAATTACCTTCTCGTCATCCCCGCGGACCTTCGTGACGAAATTTTGGAAGCGTGCCACGACGACCCGTCTTCCGGGCATCTGGGCACAGCCCGCACTATTGGAAAAAATCAAAGGGGAGCACTACTACTGGCCCCCCTTACCCCGACGTCACCCACTACGTCCGGAGCTGCCGTGACTGCCAGCGACGAAAAACGCCCCGCAAGACCCGCCGGACTAATGCAACCGATCGCCGTCCCATCGAGGCCATTTCAACAATTGGAATGGACCTTTAGGTCCGTTCCCTACGTCACGATCACAGAACAAGTGGATTGTCGTAGCGACAGACTACATGACGCGCTACGCAGAGACCGCCGCTCTTCCGAGGGGGACTGCACAAGAAGTGGCGAAGTTTTTTATAAGCCAAGTTGTGCTGTGACATGGAGCCCCGAAGTCCTAATCACGGACCGCGGAACGGCCTTTACTGCGGAGCTGATGCAAGGAATCTTACGCTACAGCAACACGGATCACCGAAGAACAACGGCGTACCATCCCCAAACGAACGGACTAACAGAACGTCTGAACAAGACGATTGCAGATATGCTGTCCATGTACGTCGACGTTGAACATAAGACTTGGGACGAAGTCGTCCCGTATGTCACGTTTGCGTACAATACAGCAACGCAGGAAACTACGCAGATGACACCGTTCGAGCTTGTCTACGGAAGACGGCTGACTACGATGCTCGACGCCATGCTTCCGCATGTAGAAGACGACGACCTCACGCCGACGTCCAAGGATACCTTCACGTGCGGAGGAGGCCCGCCAGCTCGCCCGAGTTCGTATAACGGACCAGCAGTTGGTGGATGCCAGCCGCTACAACCTCCGACGCCGAGACGCCGAGTACCAACCAGGGGATCGTGTGTCGGTTTGGACTCCCATTCGACGACGCGGACTCAGTGAAAAGCTTCTGCGACGGTATTTCGGACCCTACCAGATTCTAAGACGTGTTGGCCAATTAACCTACGAAGTGATCCCCAGTGGTGATTCCGGCACATCACGACGACGCACGCGACCCGAAGTCGTCCACGTGGTTCGCTTAAAACCTTTCTACGGACGATGACGAACTTTTATTTCATTTGTTCGGACTGTCGCTTATGTTAGCATCGGGTCGATGCACTCATAGAGGGGGGGTAATGCCGCGAACCATACATTGGGTTTGTTTATTTGTGTTTTGCTTTTACCGCCCTTTCTTTCTGTGCCGCATATGTTATCTGTTGTGATAGGGAGAGCATTCCTATCTAACGTGAACAGCCCAGAATAATCTTCTTGGATCTACTATGTTCTCGATGTGGATCGACGTTTCGAGAACCACGCGCGCCGTAAGATAAAAGCCTGCAGTACGGACGCCGGGGCATTCGATTCTGCGACGCTCGCCGACGCACGTACTTCACTTTGTTGACCGCTGCTTCGCCGCCTCTGTATTCGTTTCAGTTGTTAGGGGAGCACAAGTTCGCTCCAATAAACTTGTCTCTTTTCCAAACAACTGCGTCGTCCTTGGCTTCGTGACAATATCACATTCCCGTAAACACACATCTTTAAGCTAATGTTTTTAACTAAAATATTTAAAAAACCCTTGCGAATTACGTTTGTATAATCAGCCGTTAACAGCAATGCCGTACCAAACGGTTGACGAATATGTAATAGTACATACCGTTGCTTCGCAGCTTAAAATGCTACGTATGGTACGCTGTATAAATCCCTCTCCAAGTCTGGCGTTCATCACTGCTTTCAACACCACCTTCGCAGCAGGGTGTCTGCGCATTGCAGGCAACTCCGTTACACAAACATAAATATTGTAACAAAATAATAACAGTTCCTTTCTGCCACAAATTTTATGCAACTTCGCAAGCCTTTCATTTGTTGACATTCAGAATTGAACTATATATAAGTGATTTGGGTGACGAGTAAAGCCCAAAAGGATAACGAGGGATGAAAGAAAGACACAGAGGCAAGCGTTGCTTCGAACTAACATTTCAGGAGTTTCCCACGCTAATTGAGGTGCAGATAAACCTATCGTTCACTCTCTTTACCCACGATATCCTATTTTATTCACGCAACGCGCAGTACAGCGGAATATAAAAACGCTACGAAATCGCAATGACTAGAAGGTCTGCATCTCTCGCTTCTTCCTTCACTAATCATGTGCTATAATATCTGCGCACATCCAGAAACCAGTGATGTGAAAGCCTAGGTCCTCGTGAGTAATTCAGTGATCCTTTGTTTTTCTGTTTTATTGAAATCTTGTTTCATGTAGAGACGCCTGCGGAAAGAGAGCCACGCTGCAAAGTGGTTGAGTTTGGAGCTGATGACGCTGATGACACAGAATTTTGCACATTCATTTAAAGGATATTTTCTCTGATTTGGCATGATTGCTAGATGAGGCGTAGAACTCGTCATGTTTCTGCTGTGCCAGTAGGGCTTTGTTTATTCTTGGCACTGGATGGGGCGTCGTTTACCACTATCGCTACTTTCCTCTATGCAGGGCTATCCAGTAACATTTTATGAGTTGTGAGGGGTAAGCAATACATTCCGGCATCGCTAATTCGATGTCGCCTAATGAAATTTCGGCTTGTTAGAAGCGATCAGCTGGTCCCGGGAAGTGTACATGGAATCTTACAAAAAATATATCTCGCTAATTGGGATGTGAAACCTCTTATATCAATATACTGTAAGTTAGAGCGAGTAAATGCTAAAAGGTCGCTGTCAATTTGGAAAATCTTGGAAACCTTCGAGCGCCAAAATGCCCACGTGGCCCCAAGTGCAACGGAGGCAGTTCATGGTTGTTAAAGTTGCAGCCCGGGTGACATTCGCAGTTGCGTAAACAATTCGCTCTCAGTTTTCATATCATGAACCTTCTTTTTAGGCACAGTTCCGTGTAGGCAGTTTGTGTTGTTGGCGCCTCAGGTTGCACATTTGGAGACGAATTTCAACTATGACGGTAACCATGGATCTCGATTTGGTGGAAAAGTAGAGATTGTTAACGAAAAATAGAACAGACGCGTTGCAAACAAGAAGTTATAGTGTTTTTGAACCTTTTATTTTATGGGAAGTTCAGGTATTTCAGTGCTTTGCATTCCCCATATACTTTTAATTATAAAGTTAGGGTGATTTATTAAGAAAGAAGGAAAGACAAAAAAAAACTCAGGCTTTTCGCGTGCGTGTTCGTGTAAACTCAATGGGCAGTTACCCTTATACAACCGAGTCCAGGGAAGGGGAGTGCGTTTTCAAAGAATACGAAGCGAGAGATAGAAAGAGGGAAAAAGAGTAGTAGAGCGGGGGCAGTCTATGTGGCGTTTGACTCATCCATGGATCTGACTGCTACAAACGCTGCGAAGGCCATTTATGACCAATAAGTTGAGTAGGTGCTCGAAGACCTCCCGTGGGACGGCGTGCGCTCCAGTGGGGAACAGGAAGTTACCCAGATTCTTGCTTCGTGCCCCGATTCGCAGGAGTGTGGCCTGCCTGGTGTTGATCCCTCGCGGTGTCTTTCTGGCGGCCGGAGCAGTGTAAAGGACGGATGACCGGCGGCCCTTCGTATTAGGAGGAGTAGACTGTATTGCCCATCTGTCTTCTCGAAAGTGACATTACATTAGCCCAGAACATACCCATTCCATCTTCTTTCGAACTGAGGTCCCGATTTCTAGAATCGACCTTAATTGTTAGTAGTCATTCTTATATTATTAGCGTCGTTAGCCTTTCTAAAGCCTTTCCTAACTTTGTATTTTTGGTTAATGGTAATGTTCTTTTATATTTGGTGTTTGGTATTTTTCTTTAGTTTAGTGCGTGAGGGCGCTACTAGACATTCGCGATTGTTGTGCATTATTTTCTTTTCCAAGCGCAACTTCTGCCGTCGGTGCTGGCGTATGCTAAAACCCTTTGAAGTAAAGCCAACCAACGTTCTCCAATTACGAAGAAGATGATAATGATGATGGTGGTCGTGATGGTTATTATGTTTCACTTGAAGTGTGCGGGACGTACTCACCCTAGAGTTTTGGCCAGTGAGCAAGGGTTGACTGTGCCCCTGTTGAAAGCCTTATATTGTATCCCTCGGTGGTGGAATACTTGTGTGCTCCTCTTGCTCATCGGTCGCTTCTAGCGCAGGCGAGCGAGGTCAATTCCCGCACTTTGTCTCGCCCCAGCAGGAACCCATTTGCGTCGTCATTTGCGATATGCCACATCGCACGTGTGGTCTCTTGCGGTCGTCTGGCGGTTCACCACTTCGTACGGCGTGGGTGCGCCATGCACGGTTGCCTCTCCGGAAGAGCGCAGAGCCATTATGTAACGTAAGCGTTCGCGACTACCCCATCGAAATTATCTACAATAACGTATAACCTACATTTAGGTTCATGTAGAGCTCAGTGAATATAAAGCTTGTCATTTTGGTCGATCGACTGTTGGCGCTTTCATTCGCCACAGTTACTTTTGAATTCAGTTGAGGTGTTTAGCATAGATTTTCTATATCAGTTGTGTTTTTTTGTTTTCCCAAAGTCGAGGTTCAAAAGGGGATTCTCGGTTATCGTTAATAAATATATAGTAATATATATATATATATATATATATATATATATATATATATATATACATATATTGGAATGAAGCCACGTGCGATTATCAAGATGCCATATTTATTCTCTTCCAGAATGAGCTCCGCACTTCTTCATACTCTTCCAGTCCGCCGCTATTCCCTAGCTCTGTGTATATTGGCCATTGAAGAAGATCACAGCTTTTGTATGCCAACGCTTCGCGCCTCTATACTCGGCCACACTGCGAGCATTGGCACCACAGAAGTGTTTAAGTGGGCCTCTGGCTTTGGCTTGCTGTTCGGCCCGACAATGGCTCAGCACTTCTTTGTACGTCTCTTCTCATTGGTTATGGCTGGTGGTTTAGTGCTCTTCGTTTGGAATTAGTGCCAGAGCTTGGCTTGGTTCTATTGACGAATACGTTACGGCGTCTTCCAGGCTGATCAGGTCTGGCTTTCCAAAGAGGCGTGTGATACTGTCAATGCAGTTCGTTTGTTTAAAGGTTTTCCGGCCTCTCATGGTACTTTGGTCGTCTTTTCACTGAATGAATGAGTCTATCTTCTTATCCGCATGCTTGCCTTCAGGATTCCCGTCGTCTGCTTCGGAAATTGTCGCTAATACATCCCTGTCTGCTGCAGATGCATCCCTACGTTCTACTACCTTTTCACCTTTAGTTCGTGCTCTGAACATGGCCTTGTTGCTGGCTTCGGCCTCATCCTGTTGAGCCGAAACGATGGCTTGACCATCACCAGGGTGTGCATAAATGATTGAGGCGGAATTGACCCAGGGATTGTTCTCGATCGTCTTCTCTGTGATCTGGTCGGTCCAAGATACGCTTCCAAAGCGCTTTCTAAGATGCGACCTTCTCATGTGGCCGACGTACGCTTGGGAAGGTCGTGCCCAATGCTGGCTCGCTGGGGGCTGTGCTGTGCTTTCGTTCGGCGCTCGTGCTGCGACCGCGGCCCCACAGATGAAATCGGGCAGCAGGGCTGGAAGGCGTGCCAGGCCTTGACCGCTGCTAATGGTCGTCCCGGCGGGTGGATCGCTGCGAGGAACAGCAGGTCCAGAGTCTGAGTCGCCTCGAAACTTCAAGTGGTGTCGGCTGCGCCACTGTCATTGAAACCACGTCCGATTATCAAGACGCCATATTTATTCTCTTCCAGAACGAGCTCCGCGCTTCATCTTCCATCTCTCCCAGTCAGCCGCCATTCTCTTTGCTTCGTGTAAATAAGCGACTGAAGATGCTCACAGCTTTTCAATCACAACGCTTCGCGCTCTATACTCTATATAATTTTATATATATATATATATATATATATATATATATATATATATATATATATATATATATATATATATATACAGAAAGATAGGTAGGCAGTCTACAACGCCAAAGGAGGCATAGGGGTGTTATGATCTTTTTTTTTCTAGGGGAAATGAAGTTAACATTTTTTTAAATATACGTAAGAAAGAAAGAATAAAAGGAAAACAAGCGCCCAGAGCGGGGACCGAACCCACGCCTTTCGATTAGATCTCAAATGCCTTGCCAATTCGGCTATCTGGGCGACTGTGCTCTCCTTCACTTTCTGGAGTATTTATATTTACTAGAACTGTATCTGACGCTTGAGGGTGGTAGCCAGCACAACTCTGACAACACGGGGAGAAGGGGACATTTTTTTCAACCCCCGTGGCGGGACTCGAACGTCTACAGCCTGTAATGAGCGGGCAACTGGCGGGAAGCCCTTTTATGCTACCTAGGCATCAATGCTGCCAGAACCGAGACCCTTGCTAGGCTTTCGCAGAATAATATAGTTAGGACATGAGGGGCTCGTTGAGGAAATACAGAAAGATAGGTAGGGAGTCTACAACGCCAAAGTAGGCATAGGGGTGTAAGGATCTTTTTTTTGGGTAATGAAGTTAACATTTTTTAAAATATACGTAAGAAAGAAAGAAAGCAAAAAAACACGCGCCCAGAGTGGGGACCGAACCCACGCCTTTCGATTAGATCTCCAATGCCTTACCAATTCGGCAATCTGGGGTTTTTTTCTTTATTGCCGGGTTTCAAACCAAACCATAACAGAAGCCACACAACACAATATTCACAACATTACAATGCTAAATTGCCAGCCCACGGCTCGTTAGTGCTGGCGGGTTAAAATCTCTTGAGATTCACCAAGTCTTCTAGGGCCCATAACCATTCAGGTTGTTCGGTCTGGGCTTTATATACATCTCTAACGAATACAATGCTCTCAATAAAGTACTCTCTCGCTTTATTGAGAAAGTACTCTCTCACAGGGCGTGCATTGGGGTCTGCATGCCGGGAAGAAGAAGACGAAGACCGGTTCGGCCGGCTGGTTGTACCGGCTCTGCAAATTCTTCGCTTTTTTGTATTTGTTACGGTTTCTGTGCCATCCTCCTTCGCGCTGTCTCCTCCTAACCTTGCGGCGATCACCCGGAGGCGGGCCCACCGCATCAAGCGGCTTACCTGGAGCAGTGATCGGTCCCTGCGGCACAGCGGGGTACCCCCATCGCCTCCGCTTCATGCCGCCATAATGGAAAACCTCGACGGAAGCGTGCCGCACCAGCCTCCACCTGCTGCACCATGCGACCTCGCTACGGACCAACAGTGCCCGCCAGCCACGAAAAAGTGTGCCGTCGACCAAGCTCCAGAGGACACCACCAGTTCTCCCGAGGACGTGGTTGAAATGGACCAGGTGGCATTCACTCCTGTCACATACAAGAAAAAGCGGACCGCCGGAATTCCAGTTGTGTTTCAACCGACAGCAGCAGGATGCTCATTCTGGAAAGTCAACCCCAACATCTTGGCCTCAGAGGTCGTGGCAACCGCACAGGAAAAGGTCCTAACGCATCGGTTGAACAAAGACGGCAGCCTTATGGTCACCGTATCAACTCTTGCTGCTGCGAACCGTCTTCTCCAGACTTCCAGCCTTGCCGGTATAACCACTGAAGCCCGTGTACCTCACTCCTACATGGCGACTTACGGGAGAATCCAAGGTGTGCCCCTCGAGTACACGGACGAAGACCTTGGACGCTACCTCAGCAGTCAGGGTGTCATATCTGCCCGCAGGCAAGTTTCCTATGCCCGTAATGACGACAGTGTTGTGACTGAATCGCGCCGACGATCTGTGATTCTCGAGTTCAAATCTGACTCACCACTGCCAGAACGAGTGTTTCTCGGCTTCTGCAGTTTCCCGGTGACGGAATACATGGGATCAGCAACTCAATGTTTTAAATGTCAGAGACATGGACATATCGCCAAGAATTGCCGAGGACCAGTGCGTTGTAAAATATGCGCTGGATCTCATTCGCACAAGGATTGCACCTCTAAGACCCAACCTCACTGCGCGAACTGCGGAGGTGCGCATCCCGCGTCGTACGGAGCTTGTCCCAAGAAAAAGGCTGCTACTCTTGCTCGCAGCGTCGAGCAAATCCAGGGAAAAGCTCTCAACCGACGTGAACCGCCGCCAAACCCTGAGGTTGTGTTTACACCGGTGACGTCATCAAATGACCCACCGCTTCACAGTTTGCTACCGGACAGGTCTTATGCGAGAGCCGTACAAGAACGGACCGCATCTACAAGTTCTCCAAACACGTCAGATGCTCCTGAGGGAACAACCTCTACGCAGCAGCGACGTACTCGTAGGGACCATAAGACGGCACACCAGCCCACCCAACCAGATGTGAGTTTTCTCATCCCTATGCTCTTTGCGGCTATCAAAGCCCTGCTGCGAGCCAACCCCTCCTCTAAAAGTTATCCTGAAGTCGAGGCCGTCTTGGCTTTGGAGCCCCTGGTTTTCTCATCCTTCAAGGCGTCGCTTCATGGTTGTGAGGTACAACAATGATGACTAATTTGGCGACCCCCCCTCCAACAGTGTCTTTAAACTCCAATCTCAAGAACTGCACAATATTTCAATGGAACGCCCGCGGCTTACGATCAAAACTTGCTGATTTTCACCAACTCGTACAGACATATCAATTCCCGGTCATCGTAATCTCCGAGTCCCGCGTTGGCGACCACTTTCGTCTCAAAAATTATTATTTTCTTCATTCGCACCGCCTTACCGGCATCAGTCGACTATTGATTGGTTTTCGAACAGATATACAGGCTGCAGCAGTTCCCGTTCCTCCTCATGACAATGAGGAATATGTGTGTGCCAACACTGTGATTGGGACTCAGCGGTTTACGTTTATTGGCGCCTACCTAGAACCAGGATCTACCTTCGATGTTTCCAGGCTTGAAAATGTCATCGGTAGCACATCCCCACCCCACATAATTTGCGGAGACTTCAACGCACACAACGAAATTTGGGGAAGTGCACACACCAATCATCGCGGAGCAAGGCTTGCCGAACTGCTCATAAAACGTGGTATTGAACCATTGAATGATGGCAGCATTACTTACCTAAAAAATCCAACAGTCAGCAGCTGCATCGACCTTTCGTTTGTTTCAAACAACTTGATCCAAAAGTTTACTTGGTGTACTGACCTTGAGACGAGAGGCAGTGATCACTTCCCAATTTTAATATCCTACCGAGATGTGTCTGCGTCACGGCGCGAAACCAAATTCAAGTGCACAGACTGGGCAGCCTTCAAAAACCGTGTCGACGTGGAGATAACCGCCGCCACTTCCGATGACGACCTAATGCCAATCATGGCTCGTTGTATAAAGGAGTCCTCGAGAGTAGTACGGGAGCGCCTCGCTATGAAAACTGACGCAGAATACGAAAGGCTGCGTGCTATCCGTAGGCGCGCTGAGCGGAAGGCTCGCCGTACTAAAGATTTAGAGGATTTGAGGCAGGCCCGTAAAGCTCAAAGGCATGTGAGACGCTACTTGGAAAAGTTGCGTCGACAACGGTGGCGTGACTTCTGTAGTAAATTGGATGTCCGTCAGCCTCTCTCTCGTATATGGCGAGTCATAAAGGGCATGCGCAACAACAACCAACAGCTCAATCCATTCGGGGCACTGTCATTACACGAGGGAATCCCCCAAAAAGAAGCGGCTGAAGAGTATTGTAGGCTCCTGTCTACGATTTCTCTGCCTCCAGTGTCCTCTCTACGTGTTTCTGACACAGTGCCACCTGCCTCCGTACCTGCCATGGACCTTCCATTTTCGATAGGCGAGCTGAATGCGGCAATATCAAACGTCAAGAAACGCTCTTCTCCAGGTTGCGACGGCATAACATATGAGGCGATTTCCCACCTCTCTCATCACTCCCGCTTACGCCTTCTGGAGTATTATAACTCGACGTGGCTGCGGAGTACTGTGCCTGCGGAATGGAAAAGAGCCAAAATTACAGCCATTCTAAAACCTGGAAAGCAACCAACACGGTACGACTCTTTCCGTCCCATAGCTCTACTTAGCTGCATTGGCAAAATCATGGAAAAAATGATCTTTAAGAGAATGACTTGGTACCTGGAGAACAGGAATCTTTATCCACCGGAGATGAATGGGTTTCGAGAAAACCGGTCTGCTATCGACAACATCCTTGCTCTCGTGGCGTCCCTAGAAGAAGGATTACACCACGGAGATATACCAACAGTGGTTTACCTAGACATCAAGTCTGCATTTGATTCGGTCTTCCATACAGCCATTCTAGAGTCCCTTGCTGCTCTTGGACTTGGTGGGAGGCTGTATGCATGGATTTCCAGCTACTTGGAAGGACGAGAGCTTTTTATGAGCACACCGGATGGTCCTACGTCATATTACAGTATAAAGAAAGGAGTACCTCAAGGAGCCGTTTTGAGTCCTCTGTTATTTAACATTACCCTAATCGACCTAAAGCGTGTGCTTCCTCCTCGCGTAAAGGTCACAATTTACGCCGACGACATCTGTATTTGGAGTGCAGCAAGGTCACGTCTAAATACACAACAGAGGCTCCAGAAAGCTCTAAAAAACATCTCTGAATACCTTGCTCCGAAGGGCCTCCGCCTCTCACCTGAGAAGAGCGTTGCCATGGCATTTACCCGCAAGCGGATGACTCAGTACCCATTAATCCTTGCGGGCCGTTGCCTGCCCTATGTGCGCACTCAAAGATACCTCGGGATAACCATGGATCGAAACCTCTCCTGGGCCCCTGAGGTTCGGAGGCTACGTACTCGCATTTCCGCGGCGGCGCAAGTCATTGGATACCTTGCCGGAAGTCAATGGGGCAGTGACTGTCGATCGATGGTGCTTCTCTCCAAGGCTTATGTTGATGGCTTGCTGCGTTATAGCCTGCCTGTTTTGCAGCGGCTGTCGACCACAAGCAAAAAGCAGCTTGATGGGGCAAGACATAATTGTATGCGCACCTGCCTTGGCCTTCCTAGGGGCTCTTCCTGCGCTGGTACCGTTGCGGAGGCTGGCTGCCTGCCCTTAGACGTTCTTCGGCTACAAGAGACATTCCGAATATACCGCGGCATCGATTGCACACATCAACCAATCTTTTGACCCGTGTTGTACAACGCAACGAAAGCTCCAGCTTTGCACAGATGATAAACTCTATTAACATATCTGTGCCATCCCAAGCGCGACCAACCATGCCGTCCAATTTCCCCCCCTGGACTCTGTCACCGGTGTGCATAAAACTCAACATACCTGGTGTCACCTCAAAGCAAACACTCCCTCAATTCTGCCTCCTTCAACTCGTGCTCGCCCACATCAGTGGCTGTTATCCGCATACGGCCCACATTTTTACGGACGGTTCATCTACACCTCACAGTAGTGCATCGGGCGTCTACGTTTCGTCTACCGGCCAAGCGCTGTCCTACCGCCTTGAACGTGCAACGTCATCCACGTCGGCCGAGCTTCATGCAATTAAGCAAGCCCTCCGCTACATTCTTCGTCAGCCATCAGCAGAATGGGCTATATTCACGGATTCTAAGACAGCGCTGCAAACCCTACGGCATGCCAGTTGCTTCAGCCTCCACGACCACGTATCCCGCGACATCATCTACCTGCACCATCTAGCCTACGTCGCTGGGCATCGTGTGACCTTGCAATGGATACCCGCACATTGTGGCGTTCTCGGCAACGAGAAAGCAGATGAGGCGGCTCGCAGAGGGCTACAACTGCGCAATGTAAGGAAAATTTTCTTTACAAAGCACGAGGCTGCAGCGCTAGCGAAGCAGCTTGCCTTAGAGGAACGAAACCGTCTCTGGTCTTTTCCCGAAACTCACCACCCTTTTCTGTATGACATAGACTCTGACCTGAGAATGAGGCTCCCAGAGCGAATCCCACGTCGACTTGAGACGCTCTACCATCGGCTGCGCCTCAACGCAGCACTTACGAACTCCTACCGACATCGCCTCGGTCAAACCACAAACCCTTACTGTGATAACTGTGGTTTGCCAGAAACTACTGAACACGTTTTATTAGAGTGTCCGGCGTACAAACAGGAAAGGAACGACCTCGCCAAGAAGATCGAGTGCCTCAACAATGGACTTTTATCATTGAAAGCTCTTCTTGGACCATGGTCATCTCCATCATCCCAGCGAAAAGTGTTAGATGCACTGTTTGATTATTTACACGACATCGGCGTCGCAGAGACACTGTAGAACTCCACATCGTCATCCTGTGAGAACACCTGGACTTTTACGTGACCCACGGAACACTCCATGTAGCCTTCTTTTTTACCTCTTCTTTTTTCCCCTCTCTTTCGCCCTACTTTCTTTAGGGCCTTTACCTCCTCCACCCCATCCCCGCAGAGTAGCATGTAGGCGAATACATGCCTGCAGACCTCTCTGCTTTCTTCTAATAAAGAGCTTTCTCTCTCTCTCTCTCTGCATGCCGTACAGCCATCCGAGTCGTCCACACGCTATGCAGGCTTAAAGCCATAAACATGTCATATGGCACCCCTTCAGCGTTGTCAGTCGGCAAGAATCGGATGCCGTAAGGCGTGACAGGTAGGGACTTTTTTAAAGTGCGCTGGAGAATGTCCCAGAGAAGTACAGCATCTTCACAATCTAAAAAAATGTGCTCCACCGTCTCCGGTTTTCTACACACGCGACAGTTAATACCTGAAGGGACAAAAAAACCTTTTTCTTCCAGCCAAGGCATCACAGTCAATGTGTTAGTGTGGAGCTGAAAAAAGAACGTTTTTACCGATGACCGTACTGGCATAGCCTTGACTCTTTTCAATACGTCTTTGCCGGACCCTGAAGAGTACATTGATCGGTACATAGGCGTCGGCATTGTAATATCGACCAAGTCTTTGTACAATTTCTTACGTGTTACAGCCGTCAAATAGTCCTTCGAGAACCGTACTTTTAGAAAATTAAAAGCCCAGACCACCTCCCGCATGAATCCTCGCACACTTGCTCCTCTTGTGTGATCCGCCGACCCGACAAAGTCCGGCAAGGCATCTCGATTCGGCTATCTGGGTGACTGTGTTCTCCTTCACTTTCTGTGGTATTTATATTTACTAGAACTGTATCTGACGCTTGAGGGTGGTAGCCAGCGCCACTCTGACTACACGGGCAGAAGGGGACCTTCTTTTCAACCCCGTGGCGTGACTCGAACGTCTATAGCCTGTCATGAGCGGGTAACTGTAGACGTTCGAGTCACGCCACGGGGGTTGAAAAGAAGGTCCCTTCTCCCCGTGTAGTCAGAGTGGCGCTGGCTACCACCCTGAAGCGTCAGATACAGTTCTAGTAAATATAAATACCCCAGAAAGTGAAGGAGAACACAGTCGCCCAGATAGCCGAATTGGTAAGGCATTCGAGGTTTAATCGAAAGTCCTGGGTCAGTCCCCCCACTCTGGGCGTGTGTTTTTCTTGCTTTCTCTCTTTCTTACGTATATTTATAAAAAATGTTACTTCATTAACCATAGAAAAAAAAAGATCCTAACACCCCTATGCCTTGCTTTGGCATTGTAGACTGCCTACCTATCTTTCTGCTGTATTTCCTCAACGTATTTCCTCAAATACAAAAATCTTTTGTAACACACTTCTATTCGATTTATTATCCATAGAAAAGAACGCAAAAATTACAATAGCAACACAGCAAACGAAATAGAATTTGATGGTTCCCACTTGGCTACTTTGGGTTTCAGTGCGTGTGGAATACAAGGACCAATTTCTTTATAACACTACAATGCTTCGAAAATGCTACAAAATGCTACAACACACTTTTATTAGTTTCATTATCCATCGAAATCACTGCAAAAAGTTACAATAGCAAAAAAGCAAACAAAGTTAGGATATTTGATGGTACACATTTGGGGACTCTGGGCGTTCTTGCCCCGTGGACGCATTGGAGTGCTCGCGCCGGTAAAAGCCATTTTTGCCGCCTCGTTTTTCAGAGATGCCTGGACACATCGCGCTACCTAGAGGGGGTTAGTGAAAGCAAGGCCTGCTTTTTGCGGATAGACTTTTGACGCACAAATTTTGAATAGGGGAAAGCTATTGCCTTTATGGTTGTGGTACCAATTTGGGTACCCCACGACCGAGGGATGAATATATATATATATTTTATTTATATATATATTATGGCGAGGTTTATTGGAAGACGGCAGCAAGTTGTTGTTGTTGAAACGCAGAGAGGCTCAGCTGAGTCCGAAGGGGTTCTGCCGTGCACGCTCAGCTCTCGTGACAACAGACTGGTGATGATGATCTTGAGTCTTGCCATGATGATGATGCAGGTCGCATGAAATAATACTCTCAGCTGGCTGTTCTTCCAACTTCACCGCTGTGTACGTGCGCTGGTAGCGTGACGTCGATGGTGCCTAGTCTTCCTCGTTACAGTACACACATATATATACATAATACATAATACACACTCCTACATACATACATAATACACACTCCTAGTAAATATAAATAGCCCAGAAAGTGAAGGAGAACACAGTCGCCCAGATAGCCGAATTGGTAAGGCATTCGACATGTAATCGAAAGGCGGGGGTTCGGTCCCCACTCTGGGCGCGTGTTTTTCTTTCTTTCTTGTGTATATTTAAAAAAAATGTTCATTTCATTAACCGTAGTAAAAAAGAAAAGAGCCTAACCACACCCCTATGCCTCCTTTGGCGTCGTAGACTGCTGACCTATCTTTCTGTATATGTATATTTAATATATATATATATATAATGAAGAAAATGAAACACGTCGAAAGAGGATAGGTTTTAACGTTTCCACCAAGGAGGGGCCTTCGTCAGAATATATATATTGTAGCAAGGATAACGACCAGCTCTTGTAACGCCAACAGCTTATCCAGGTATGCGCCACATCAAGAAAGGCTGCCATGCGATCGTGGCCAATCTATGCACGACGGTATGCGCGCACGCTGGTAGCAGTGGAAGAAGTACGGCAGAAGGTGCTCGGCGCGTGTGTTCGGCCATCGTCTGTACGCTTGTACCTGCGCTCGCCTTGCTTCTGCTCCTGCCAATAAACAACGTTCGGTCTACTACCGGAGGGTAAACTATATCCCTTGCAATATAATCTATATATATATAGAGCGAATCAGAAATGGGAAATGCGATTGCACCATACGTGTATATTTATATATATTTTTTATTATATATATCTATATATATTGCCGCATACCATGCATTGGGTTTGTTTATTTGTGTTTTTGCTTTTACCGCCCCGGCTGCGCCGGTCTGTGTTATCTCCGTGCCAAGGGAAGCGCGTGTTCCATTCTTTCTTTCTGTGCCGCATGTGTTATCAGTTCGGATAGGGAGAGCATTCCGATCCAACGTGAACATCCCGGAATAATCTTCTTGGATCTACTATGTTCTCGATGCGAATCGACGTTTCGAGAACCACGCGCGCCAAAAGATAAAAAGCCTGCAGTGTGGACGCCGGGGCATTCGATTCGACGACACTCGCCTGTGCAAGTCACTTTGTTGACCGCTGCTTCGCCGCCTCTGTATTCTTTTGAGTTGTTAGGGGAGCACAAGTTCGCTCCAGTAGCACAGACCGGCTACTGGCAAATTGAAGTGGACGAGAGAGACCGAGAGAAGACTGCATTTATAACCCCAGACGGCCTATACGAGTTCAAGGTGATGCCGTTTGGGCTGTGCACAGCACCAGCGACGTTTCAAACAGTCATGGACACTGTGCTAGCTGGCCTTAAGTGGCACACCTGCCTCGTATGCCTCGACGACGTAGTGGTATTCGCCCGGACTTTTGACGACCACCTTGCAAGGTTGGAGTCTGTACTCGAGGCCATTCGTACGTCGGGGTTGACGCTGAAGCCTGAAAAGTGCCGTTTCGCATACGGGGAACTCAAGTTCTTGGGCCACGTCGTCAACGCCGCGGAGTCCTACCTGACCCGGCAAAAACTTCAGCCATTGCGAACTTCCCAGGCCGAAAGACAAGAAGGGCGTGCGAAGATTTCTCGGGCTGTGCGCATACTACCGGCGCTTCGTCGCAAACATCGCACGCATTGCAGAGCCACTCACACGCTTGACGAAAGATAGCACCCCTTTCAGCTGGGAAAACGACCAAGAAAAAGCATTCGGCGAGCTGCAAAAACACCTGCAAAGCCCGCCCGTGCTCGCTCATTTCGACGAAAACGCCGAAACGGAAATACACACGGACGCCAGTGATGTAGGCTTGGGTGCCGTCCTTGTCCAAAACAAAGCGGGTGCGAAAACCTAATCGCCTATGCCAGCCGAAGTCTGTCGAAGGAGTAGAAAAACTACTCTGCCTCCGAAAAGAGTGCCTGGCTATTATATGGGCCATTTCAAATTTCGCCCATACGTGTATGGCAGACCGTTCAAGGTTGTAACAGACCACCATGCGCTGTGTTGGCTCGCCAATTTGAAGAACCCCTCTGGCCGTCTTGGGCGGTGGAGCTTGCGCCTGCAAGAGTTCGACGTTACAATCGTCTACAAATCCGGCAGGAAACACTCCGACGCCGACTGCCTGTCCCGCGCCCCGGTCGACCCACCACCACAAGACTCCGATGAAGACAGTGCGCTCTTCGGGGTTGTTACGGAGAGGGACCTAGCCGCCCAGCAGCGTGCCGACCCCGACTTGCGAGTAATGATCGACTACCTCGAAGGACGAAACGTCGCCGTGCCTAGAGCGTTCAAGCGTAACTTACCAGCATTCAGCTCAAAACTCCGTCCTCGTGAAGAAGAATTTCAGCCCCGGAACAAGAACGAATTATCTACTTGTCATCCCCGCAGACCTTCGTGACGAAATTTTGGAGCGTCCCACGACGACCCGTCTTCCGGACATCTCGGCACAGCTCGCACTATTGCAAAAATTAAGGCGAAGTACTTCTGGCCCCGCCTTACATGCGACGTCACCCACTACGTTCGGAGTTGCCGGGACTGCCAGCGACGAAAAACGCCGCCGACAAGACCCGCCGGACTTCTACAACCGATCACCGTCCCGTCGAGGCCCTTTCAACAGATTGGAATGGACCTTCTAGGCCCGTTCCCGACGTCACGATCGGAGAACAAGTGGATTGTCGTAGCGACAGACTACATGACGCGCTACGCAGAGACCGCCGCTCTTCCGCGGGGCACTGTACAAGAAGTCGCCAAGTTCTTCATAAGCCAAGTTGTGCTGCGACATGGAGCCCCTGAAGTCCTAATCACGGACCGCGGAACGGCCTTTACCGCGGATCTGATGCAAGGAATCTTACGCTACAGCAACACAGATCACCGAAGAACGACGGCGTACCACCCGCAAACGAACGGTCTAACAGAACGTCTGAACAAGACAATTGCGGATATGCTGTCCATGTACGTCGACGTTGAACATAAGACTTGGGACGAAGTCCTCCCGTATGTCACGTTTGCGTACAATACAGCGACGCAGGAAACTACGCAGATGACACCGTTCGAGCTTGTCTACGGAAGACGACCGACTACGATGCTCGACGCCATGCTTCCGCATGTAGAAGACGACGACCTCAACGCCGACGTCCAAGGATACCTTCAACGTGCGGACGAGGCCCGCCAGCTCGCTCGAGTTCGTATAAGGGACCAGCAGCTGGTGGATGCCGGCCGCTACAACCTCCGACGCCGAGACGCCGAGTACCAACCAGGGGACCGTGTGTGGGTTTGGACTCCCATCCGACGACGCGGACTGAGCGAGAAACTTCTGCGACGGTATTTCGGACCCTACCAGATTCTGCGACGTGTTGGCCAACTTACCTACGAAGTGATCCCCGATGGTGACTCCGGCACATCACGACGACTACGCGGCCCGAAGTCGTCCACGTGGTTCGCTTAAAACCTTTCTACGAACGATGACGAACTTTTATTTTCATTTTCGGACTGTCGCTTATGTTAGCATCGGGTCGATGCACTCTTAGAGGGGGGGTAATGCCGCGAACCATGCATTGGGTTTGTTTATTTGTGTTTTGCTTTTACCGCCCGGCTGCGCCGGTCTGTGTTATCTCCGTGCCAAGGGAAGCGCGTGTTCCATTCTTTTTTCTTTCTGTGCCGCATGTGTTTTATCTGTTCGGAAAGGGAGAACATTCCGATCCAACGTGAACATCCCGGAATAACTTCTTGGCATCTACTATGTTCTCGATGCGAATCGACGTTTCGAGAACCACGCGCGCCAAAAGATAAAAAGCCTGCAGTGCGGACGCCGGGCATTCGATTCGACGACACTCGCCTTGCAAGTCACTTTGTTGACCGCTGCTTCGCCGCCTCTGTATTCTTTTGAGTTGTTAGGGGAACAAGTTCGCTCCAATAAACGTGTTTCTCATTTAAAATCATCGTCCTTGTCTTCGTACATATATATATATATATATATATATATATATAATATATATATTATATATAATATATATATATATATTCCATAGTGAGCGCTCTTGAACGGTTACCGAAGCGTATGGTGAGTAGGAGTCGTTTTTACACGTCTGGCATTTTATCCCTCATTAAAACTACCAATCGAGAAATGGGTGATTTTACATTCCCGGCACCATCACACAGGCCTACTTGATTTCGCCTTTGGTGTCCCCTTTATAAAAAAACGCGCTGTTGATTATTCACTGCAATCATGAACATACAAGTATTTCATTTAGATTCTCAGATATGCCATATTTTTACCATGTTATGCTAAGAAAAATTAAAATCCTATGGTTGAAGGGAACCCGAACATGACTGTAAAAGCAACGTCCCTTGTCACAAAGTCTAGTTAAAATTTGTTGATCAAAAGTATGTCCCTTTGTCATTAGTGAAAGAAGAAAACAAAGAAGACGCAAGGCACGCGGCTCGAAGGTCATCGAAACCGGCTACGGCGCCGAAGGCTCGCGACCCCGGCACGAGCTTGCGCCGGCGACCAGCCAATGGGACGCGGCCAGCGAGAGCAGCTGGCGGGAGAAGCGGCCAAAGAACACCGAGAGAGAGCACAAGGAGGCTTGAGTGGGGAGCGAGACCGGGATGCGCGGCGGTCGGGCGACCGGACCCGTGTCGTGCCCCAAGAGGTCCTCCTAAACTGCAACCCCCAGAACTTCACCACCGTAAGAAAGTCGTCTCGCCGTGCGTCTGTAGGAGACCGCGACGCCCCAAGAGAGCTGCGTTCCCTACAACGGTTCAACGGGAGCTCGGTGCGCGTGCTACCACCACGGCATTGACACGCCACCTCGACCTTTCAACACCAAAGCATCACGACAGCGCCTCCTTAACGATAGGTAGGGCAACTCCGTTCAGCAGCGGACACGCGTTGTGGACTTTTCATTGCCGTGCTTTGCCCTTGCCCGTCATTACCGGACTTTGACTGTTCCCCGTATGCTTGAACTTATTACCGTGTTCTATACCACTTTGTTGCCGTTGTTCCCCGGTGTGGTTTAGAAGTTCCCCACCATTCTTTAGTTTCCCTACTTCGCTATGTATTTCCTTTGGGGTTTTGGGTATAACATTATAAACTAGTCTCGTTTTCAAAGGTTCCTCTTCTATGTATTATTTTCCACCGAACCTGACAATAATTGGCGTCCACGGCAGGACGAGGCTAATTCGTTTGGCATACCCCTAAAAAACAAACTCCTAATGGACACGGCAGAGTTATATGAACTAGGGAAGAGGTTAGGCTGAGCGGCGACGAGCTTAAACAGTGGGTGCTCGAGGAGCAAAATAGCTGGCTCGAGGAAACAGTTCTAGAGCTCGAGGTGGCCAAAGAGCTAGCCGAGATAAAAAAAGAGATTGCCGCAAAACAGAAAGAAACTTTTAAGTTGCGGCTACGGCTCGCGGAGCTTGAGGCGACGCGCAAGGCGACCTGTCAATCTAAGGGTGGCGGGAAAAACTTTGAGCAAGTACAACATTTCTCACCACCGACTTCTAATGCAGAGGAGATTCTGCTGCCTTTAAATGGAGCATTAGAGGTCAACCAGGCATGCGAACCTGAAGTAATCACAAAACGTGAGACGGTGCCCCATGCTAAGCAAGGCACCACAACCTCTGTAAAAGTGCGGGAAGCGACATCAAATTTCCCGGTTAGCGCGTCTACTGGGCTCGAGGTTAATGTTTTCGTTAGAGCTAGTATGGAGGACATCCCGCCTTTGAAGCACCGCTCCGTAGTAAAAAAGACGCCGACTAAAGACATAGATGTCAAAAGCCCCCCTACTTTAGTCCGACCAGACCGCGTAGTGTACCGCATGAAGCAACAGCCACGTGAGCTAAGGAGGTGCTACCCCAGTCGGACTAAGGAGTGGAAATCGAAATTCAAGAGGAGCTATAGGACCGCACAGAGGACTACATGTAAAGGCACCGGTAGCTTGCCAAGGTCTAAAGCCACTAAAGGGGAAATGTTGCTCGGTATGTGCCATGCTGACATCCTGGCCGAAAGTTAGCGTGTGCGTGCGTAGTTTGTGCTGTAACAGGCAAGCCTTATGACTATGCTGCACGACGTGTATACGTTAGAGGCAGAGAGTGGCATCGGAGCCACTGTTGGAAAAGGAAAGAACTATCTTTCCGATTGCCTGTTTGGACAATTCTGGACTGGCTGTTCCACTTGAACCTGGCGTATATAGTATAGATTAACTTGGTGTTTCGGTTTATACTTTGATCGGTTTTTTGCGCAGTTGTGCTTTTTCGCGGGGAGGTTTCAAGTTCAGTGATGAGGACTAAATAGTGTGTGACAATTCATCTCAATCACTATGTGTTTCTGTGGAGTGTAGGACTGTGAAGAGACATTTTTCAGAGCAAAATGCTGAAGTGGGGGGGGATATTCTCATGAGTGAAAGAAGAAAACAAAGAAGACGCAAGGCACGCGGCTCGAAGGTCATCGAAACCGGCTATGGTGCCGAAGGCTCGCGACCCCGGCACGAGCTTGCGCCGGCGACCAGCCCCTGGGACGCGGCCAGCGAGAGCAGCTGGCGGGAGAAGCGGCCGAAGAAGAACACCGAGAGAGAGCACAGGGAGGCTTGAGTGGGGAGCGAGACCGGGATGCGCGGCGGTCGGGCGACCGGACCCGTGTCGTGCCCCAAGAGGTCCTCCTCAACTGCAACCCCCAGAACTTCACCACATCAAGAAAGTCGTCTCACCGTGCGTCTGTAGGAGACCGCGACGCCCCAAGAGAGCTGCGTTCCCCACAACGGTTCAACGGGAGCTCGGTGCGCGCGCTACCATCACGGCATTGACACGCCACCTCGACCTTTCAACACCGAAGCATCACGACGGCGCCTCCGCAACGAGAGGTAGAGCATCTCCGTTCAGCAGCGGACACGTGTTGTGGACTTTTCATTGCGGTGCTTTGCCCTCGCCCGTCATTACCCGACTTTGACTGTTCCCCGTATGCTTGAACTTATTACCGTGTTCTATACCACTTTGTTTAGAAGTTTAGAAGTTCCCCACCATTCTTTAGTTTCCCTACTTCGCTATGTATTTCCTTTGGTGTTTTGGGTATAACATCATAAACTAGTCTCCTTTTCAAAGCTTCCTCTTCTATGTATTATTGTCCACCGAATGTGACACCCTTCAAGTTTTGTGCACCTACATGAGGAACAGAATGAGGTATATTAGATGCAAAATTATTCACGAACATATGGAGCCACTAAGCACTTTTCTCACGTATGTCATAGCTCTTCGCAACGGGAAACAGAATTCGCCATTGTCGGATACTTATGGCAATGAATAATAAGTCCGTTTAAACACGTACTGTAAAGCTTTCGGCGCTCAGTAAGTTTCAACTGTGGAAATAATGATATGGAAAGCATTAAATGGTCCATGCAGTGCAAAGCCACGGTATGGGATTCTTTCAATGAAATTGCGCTAAAAAGTGTTCACCTTGCGAAGAGTGGAGGTAAAATAATTTTGCTGAAAATACAAGTGTGAGAATTAGCTGCTGGATAGAGACAGAAAGGGAGAATAAAGTGTTTATTAACAAAAAAACGTTGGCAGCATGGTGTATCATTCTCACGACCTCAATTGTTCTGCCAGCTGCAATAGACCTTTCCACCATTCGAATATGGTCGGCCGGAGGGAAACTGGACAGCACGACCTTCCACTGCTTATAAGATGGATGAAGAATTCTGTATAACTTGGTGTTCTTTGCCCGCCTACTTCATATGCTGGAGCAGCCTATGGAACCTCTCTTGGGAATCCGGGAAGGATTCGTGGGCTGTGGGGTAAACTCTGCTTTTAGCTTGTAATAATGAGTAATCTCGTCTTAATTGAGCATCGGGATTTGAGCATCTATCCTAGTGGTGCCCGGTAAAGTAGCTCCTGCGCTTTATTATTTTCGGTGTTGAAGGAAATCGATCCCACGGTGTCCCGTAAGCGAGTCGAGCACACCACCATTCCCCCGCCACACTGACAATATACAGCAATATACAGTAAGCCACGGCTCGCTTGTTAAAAAATTGTATTTTGCAAGGAAATGTCCTCAATTATATTTATTTCTTTAAATTATGGGTCATGTGCAGGGCTCCCTTTCAAACTTTTTTCATGCTCTCTTTGATCAGTATGTAGCCGGCGTCATCGGTATCCCGTTTCCTGTATACCCTGCCACGTCGCACCCTTCTAAAGGTTTTGAAAGAGGCATCATAGCATGGTCACAAAATTGCTTCTTTGGAGAACTGAGGGCTTATAATTACTGTCCAACAGGCTTAGTGGGAACAATGTGCACCTATTAATATCGACACTGTAACTAGTTACGCAACGTAATCCGTTAAGCTAAATTTAACAAGGTTTTTTGATGGGAAACAAGTGTACCTACGCCGAGTGACCACAAATTTACTAGTGTATGAAGACAGAAAACGTCGCGAAGTGTACAGAATGAAGAGAATAATGTAAAGTATAAGTTCTAAATCGCAGCTGCATAGTTAGTAGAAAATACATCGTGAACATGGAATGCAGATTGTTCTTGGATATACGGTACGAACATAGAATCTCATCAAGCAAAGCTTAAAAAGCCATAATAGCTGCGAGAAAATGATACTGAGAGGCTCCGGGAGTCGCCCAGGCGAGAGACTTTATTCGTGCGGTTACAGAGCTAGGAAGGCTCAGCAAGAAAGGCGATGTCGGTGACACTGTCGCCGCCGAGAGTAAGAAAATGCGATGATAATAGGGTGCACACCCCGGAAAGGGCGATTGTCCACATGCTAAAATATAACCTGTACAGCATCTCACACTTATCCTCCCCCTTCAGAAAAAGCGGTCACCTGGCCGCTAGCTAGGGCGTGTCGGAACGATGAACGTATGGCTTCAACCGAGAAACGTGAACAATTTCAGTCCCGCGGCAGCGACGATCGGTGACAGCGTTGTTCGGAGCCACGCGATAATTCACCGGGGACGTTTGTTGAAGCACGGTATAAGGACCGATGAATCGCGAAAGCAGCTTTTCTGACACACCAGGTTGGCGTACGGATGTCCAGAGCAAAACTTGGGCCCGTGGCTGAAAAGAGACACTGCGGTGGTTCTCATCGTAGTGAGACTTGCAGAGATGCTGACTGGCTTCTATATTCACCCGGGCCAGTTGGCGGTAGTAAGCGACGCGGGTAACGAATTGTGCGGAGACATTCGCGGTGCATTCAACAGGTGCAAAAAAGAAAGTTGAATCGAGAACAGAAGGTGGTGGGAGCCAATAGACGAGATAATACGGTGAAAAACCAGTGGTGCGTTGAACTGCAGAATTATACGCGTATGTCACAAAAGGCAGAATAGTGTCCCAATTGGTGTGATCTGGTCGGATATAGGCCGAAAGCACATCAGAAAGTGTCCGATGAAAGCACTCAGTCAACCCGTTTGTTTGAGGCTGATAACTCGAGGTCGTTTAATGGACGGTTTTGGCGGCACGAAGAACTTCTGCGAGGACTGCTGACAGAAACGTCTTCCCACGGTCGCTTAGAAGAGCGCGTGGTGGGCCGTGGCGCAAAAATAGAAAGTGTAAGAAAAACTCGGCGACCTCTACGGCGCAACCGGTTCGGAGAGGGGCGGTTTCAATATAGCGGGTAAGGTGGTCAACCGCAGTTACTACCCACCGATCACCAGCTGGGGTAACGGGAACGGGCCGTATAAGTCGATGCCCACAACATCGAATGGTGTTGACGGGCAAGGTAGTGGTTGCAGCGGTCCGGCAGGTGCTGTGGTTGGCCGTTTACGGTTCTGGCAGGGTGCGCAGGAAGCGGCATATTTAGAAACAGTAGTAGAAAGCCCAGGCCAGAAGAAACGAGTTTCGATTCGGTGGTAGGTCTTGTGAAAGCCTAAATGTCCGACCGTAGCGTCGTCGTGAAAAATGCGCAGTATCTGCTGTTGAAGAGCACGCGGAACGACGGGAACCCACTTGTCACCGGTAGGGTCGTAATTATAACGATGCAGGACACCATTAAAGAGACGGAACTTCTGCAGCTGACGACGTAAGCGGATGTTCTACGGCTCTGCCAAACCGTTCAGTTGATCCATTAGTTTCCAACAATAATGGTCTGCCAGCTGGAGTGCAACGAAGTCTTCCGAAGAAGCCACTTCGGAAGCCACCAGAAAGAAAAGTGAAGATTGTTCGGAAGCTAGCCCACTCAACCCTCCCGGGCAACACGACCACCCATGACATCACTCGAGATTTATCCCGCCAGGCGATACGATGGTGTAGGTTAGAGACTGTGTGTCCTTTAGTTACGTATCAAGACATTACAGGGAAATATAAGTGCCAAAGAATGATTTATCCCCCCGGCCATGAATCTCTATCCAAAGCGCAGGAGCACTGCCGCCGGCTCCTCCAAACAAATACGTTTCCTCATCCGTCCAAACTTCACTTGCTTCATCCCACGCAGTACTTCCCGCTGTGCATATTTTAGCGCTGTCCCGTGCACCCTGTACTATGTGGTATGGGAGTGTTCCGCAAACCCCCAAAATTCTAAGAATAGCACACCCTTCCCGTGAGCTGTGGGAGAAGCAGCTGTCCAGCTCCAGTCTCGATTCCCTGCTTAGTCCGGTGAAAAGGCCCGTGGCCGCAGGGGTCTCCAATAGAGTGCTGACTGAGGGCCCCACACCACATTACGATGCTCACAATCAATTTGTCCACCTCCTCACTTCGGTCAACAATGTTGGGTTCGTTAAGCAACGAACGCTCACGTCACCCAGGAGCTTGTCTGCAACCGAAGAAATAAATTGTGGTTCATAACTGGCCTTAATCAAGCGTCCACTTGTGGCCTAAAACTAAACTTACACATGCGAAAGCCGGTATTAAATTTTCCCTCCTCGCTCTGGGGATCTAGATTTTGTTTTTCCCATAGCTATACTCTCTTCACTTGTACTTATAGTGTATTTATAGTGTTTTTTCGATCACTTCTATTTTGTATGAGCAAGTGTTTTAGGTATTATTTCTTTAATCGGTATCGATAGCTCGGCTAGTTAAAACTCAACCACCGTACTCCTCAGTCGCGCGATTGCTGCCTTCATTTTCTAAGTTATATTGCACGTTCGTTCCAAATCGGCTCCTTGTTCTACAGCTGCTTCTGTAGAAGAATATGGTTGTAAGTGGTCCTTTATCGTGTTAACCCCATCTTCATCTTTCCTAGTAGGTCGAATTTGTCGAAAAAGGTTACTTTAAATCAGGGTGTCGAACCGGAACCGAACCGAACCGAAAACCGGAACTGAACCAATATTTTTGCTGGAACTGAACCCGAACCCGAACCGTTATTTTTTTATTACGCTGAACCCGAACCGGAACAGAACCGAAAAAAGAAATAACGGTTACCGGTTCATGCCGAAACGGTTCGACCCTCTGTTCTTGATATTGTACAGTCAATGCAATTCAGGTCTTTTTTCTTTCACGTACCATCAACTTCGTAAACGCTCGCGCACATTGAACGCCAGACAGTTGAACACTATCACGCTCTATGAAACAATGTAGCAATGGTCTGTTGCTGCTAAAACCGCGAGCATAGTGCAAGCTGACCAAACCAAATTCTCGGCAGCTTGCAGGGGATATAAAACGACTTTGCCCTTCCCTAGCTGCGACTTTATCGGAACAATCAGGCTGCAGGAGTGCTCCGCTGCGCAACACCGAAACCACACACCCGTTGTGTGCAAGCCTTTTGCATTTCATAATTTGTTTAAAAGGACCGACACGTGCAAATTGTTAATACTTGACAAGTGTGACCGCAGGAGCAGCTCAGTGGCTCGTTTGCTCCTGACCATAAGTGGCCTCGATCTCCCTTCCCCGCGACCGTTTCTTGAAGTAGATCGAAATCGAGAACGTCGGTCTATCCAGATTTTGATCTACGTTTAATATCACCAGCTAGTTAAAATAAGTCTGCTGGCCTGCAACATAAGCTGCGCCTCGAAGCAGAGATATAGCACGGGGCATCAAATGCGCCAGTTTTTTTATGTGTTTACACGGAAAACAAAAAAAAAAGGAAAAGGCGAATCACGCTGTTTTACAATATTAAGCAAAAAGTAAGTAAAACCCGAATATAAAAAAAAACTCCAAAACGTGGATATTGCTCTATACTTTTCTTTGCCCTGCCTTTCACAACCAAACGTGTCATCAATGCGAAGGAAGTGAGTTTCGTGGTCAGTTTTTGGGGACAGTACAGTGGACAAGTTCCGTTTTTTACAGATACAAATAACACCAGATATGTCAGGGAAAACTGTTAAGGTGCGCACTTAATTCCTTGGCAAGAACCTGCCGCCCTCGACCTTGTCTTGGAAGCAGAAACAGTAACAAAGCAGATGACACGTGCAGAAAGGCAGGCCGGTACCTCACACTGTCCCATTCGCCCAGCGATCATCTTTTCTGTTTGTTCTGCAGTTTTGTCTCTTTCAGATCTGCTTTTTCGAAGGTGCGCTTGTACTGACGGCCCAACTCGCTACATTACTTCTACTGCTACTCGTTCCGGAGGGGAGTACTGCTGTGCGCGAATTAAAGAGCGCCAAACCAAAATAGTTCCATCTCATACTCCGCGCGTCAAATTTCCCTTTCATTTTGTAATAGCATAATCTGTTATAAGATTCCTCAATGTAGCACACGGAACGATGGCCGGGGTCAGGTGGTACGATGACATACAGATTGTAATGCGCGCATCCGGTATAGCTATCGAAAAAAGAATTGCAGTGGTCAGAGCAATAATGCAGTAACTGAGCGTTAACTAAAGCTTACTTTTAACAAAAGTGTGGCTAGCACATTCGATAAGGTGACAGCTAACAAATTATTCAGGGTGACCAAATAATCTAATTCATTAGTAGTATTTATGTGCCTGTTGTAGGATTTTTCTGTTTTGTTAGAAATATAAAAAATGCGCGTCATGGGTATTAAGCCCGCACTGTCATTTGAACGAACCAGTGTGCAGGACTAAATTTAAGGCTTCAAGGTTAGCGTGATGGGCGGTTTCATAGTGACGATTACGATTTCAACAAAAAAGGAAAGGGGCAGAAAATATATCCCACCGTCATATCTCTTGGCGGTGGCCTTATGAATAGTCGCTAGGACAACATAAAGTCTGAGCAAGAAAGTAGTGGGTGAATCGTCGCCGCTTCATGTTTTAAAGACGATAGTCTTTCTTGGGCTGTTAAACCCATAAGTTTTGGTCTGTCTGTATGTCTGTCTGTCTGTCCGTCTGTCTATCTGTGACTCGATGCAGCCAATCGGCCAAAGTAAAACAATACCTGCGCAATAGTCTTCCATAGTCACAGCTAAATCTACCCGTCTAAGTCCGGTGTAATTTTCATACCTGTCAACATTGTTGAAGAGGAACAAGACACAACGCAAATATAAGACAACAAATTAATACAGAAGTGATGTATGCAGTGTTGCTTTATAAAAAATCATACATGCTTGACTTTGGCGAAATTAAATACTTCATCAACTCCAGAAAAAAAACTTCACTTCGCTTTCGCCTGCTGTCGCCCACGCCACTATAGCTTCTTGCGGCATTTTAAGGAATCAACTGGCAACAGTTACGAAAGGTTCCACTAGATAGGTTCCACGTTCTGCTTGCAACGCACGTGGAGTAGGGAAACGCGGTTCTACAAACGTTGAAGTAGGGCAGGAGGGAAGGAGGAGAGGCGCACCTGCGGCGGACGCGGAGCTGTGGACGCCGTGCGACGCAGGAAGAGGCGAGGCTAAGAAATGCTCTGCGTTTAAAAGTTCGCCATTGTGGAGTCGACGGGAACGGGCTCGGCATTCAAGCGCTTTTCATACAGGAGGTTACTGCTTCAAAGAGAAAAGACAAATCATGTTCTGCTGACAATCCATTACTGGTAACACTGCCGTGTGAAGCGAAAAAAAAATCAGTAGTTCTGATTGGCACGGGCGGTTGCCTAAATTGTCTGGGCACATCGTCTCCACACTGAGGAGCCAAAGGCTGATGGTACAGAGGTGGGAGCAGTGTCTGTGCTACCAAGTACCAGTATAGCTTTCCCGTCTTTACAATTTACAACGTACAGGTACTCAGAGGAAAGCACCTTCTCCAGGAAGCCACAACGTTTGCTGTCTGTTTGTAGTACCCGGTGATAGGGGAGCCGAAATCGACTGAAATTTATGTTCCGCCACATCAATTTCTGTAGAGTATGGCTCTCGCATTACCAGTTTCAGGAAGCTATTAGCTCAGTACTAATTATATTTCCCCCACCAGGCTGACGCGCTCGTTAAAGTAGCCATGTAATGCTGCGACTCTCCCCAACCCCCTCCTCTCCCCCCTTGCGGCTGTTGTAAGCCCGTGAAGGAACAGGACACCCTAGTGGCGGAAATGAACTGCATCCCCCTTCCACGGATCCCGCTTACACGATCCAGAAGAGATGTGCGCGGCGCATCGATGCGTCCACGATCCGTGTTGCTCCATAATACACCGGCATCGCTTTTGGCAAAGCGTACCGCGTATATGATCGCAGAGCAAACCAGCATATTGCACATAATGCGCCTAAAGTCAATCAATCCTTCCGGTTCCTCCATGTATGAAGCAACTATTCTACCACGTCGATTTTTGTTGTCCACCAAGGAGCAGGCGCATGGCCCTCGCCAATACCCATTCTGACGCCCCGAATTATTTGCGTTGGTGGTTTTGTCGTCGTTGGCTTGAACATCCGGACTTCCACGAAGGGAGGGGGGCTGCAGCTCAGCTGTTCCTCCAGCCTTGCACCATTAGTGCGAGCTGCGCTAATGGTTTTGGGTAGGCGCTTTTTTTTTCGGAAAAAATCACTTCAGATATGTTCCCTGTGTAGAAAAGTAGCTATATAAAATTTGCGTCGGAATTGAAGCTGTCACACGAAAATGCCGTCCCCTCTTCCGAAAAAAAAAAACACCCCACAGACTTGCTAGGCACCTCTATTGACACGCCTGCTGCCAATATCTAAAAGGAAACTTGTGCATTCGTATTTGGCTTCCGTGGCGGGACTAAAACGGTTGTGCAGCTCTCTTTTCGACAATAATGTGGCTTCTTTCGAACCTTACCCTTTCATGTATTCATTAATAGATCAACGGAAACCAGTTAGCTTCTGTTTTGTCTTTTGCTTGTTGTAAGAGACGTACCGCTAGTTGGAAACTACAGTGTACGATATCTGTTGGTGTTGCTTATCACGGTGTCAACCCAGTTCACGTAGTTTGCGGCACAGTTTTGTCTGTATTACACGGGGAACTAACATTTCCATAATGGGGCGTATTTGCACAGCCTCCGACACATGCAAATGGGCAAAAATTTCGAGTACCGGTCGATACTTTCGTGTTAAACACCGGTCTCATTAATGTTGCATCAATGTTGCCGTGGGTGCAGCCGTAGTTGATTTCACTGAAGACGTGCGGCCGGTCCCATTCACTGACTTGCAAGAGCCACTTTTAATTACTGACAAAAACTCTACCTAATCAAGTGAAAGGAAGCGGTTTGGGCGATTGTGCAAAATCAAAACAGACTGATCTCTTGGAGAGGCGGAACTACAGCAGCTTGGTATAAAGTACTGGATGTATGCAGCCTATTTTGATTCAACTATTCAGCGTCACTAACAATAATTAGCAGTGAATTTAGCTATACCGAGAGCGGGAGTGTTTCTGCCAGTTGGGTAGAATTACCAAAACCAAGCCTAAAAGCTCTTGCATCACGCCAGCAATAGGAGCAGCCAGAGTGCATTATTCCTAACTAGTGAAATCATCTGTTCACACTAACTAGTCACTATTTATTATTGGTAGCGACTATCGCTGGTCTATTACCGGATGCAGTTTGGCACCCAGGATACAATTAAGGCTGACAAATTAGCTGCGCATGCAGAACAAAACCAGAAAGGATCGCCATACTGGTACTGCATGAAAGAAGCCTTACTTCATTTTTACCAACCGGCCAAATACTTCGCACACTGACTTGTATAGCCACTCTACATAATTAACAATGACTCTTGCCAGACACTAAGCCCAAGCGCTATTGCCAATTGGTGTAAGACTGCACCCAGATTGGCCATGATGCAACACTAACCAGACCATTCCAGGGTATGGTGTGCTACCGTGACGCGCAACGTTATAGTCCGCTAAAGCTCAGGGCGCTGGCATAAGCCTATCTTTCAAGATAAAGACCTGACAAAACGCCACCTGTCAGGAACACGGCTATGCCCAGAAGCCATGCAACGCAATGACCTTTTTTGCAACAAACATTAATTATGAGCATTATTAAAATGTTAAAATGGTAAAAAATAGTCTATATTTTTAGAAACAAGAAGTTTATAAAACATTATATCTAACCAGCTGCAACAACAAAAATACAATAAAAGCTTCAGGTTGTGTTTTGTGTGTAAACAGCTATTCTAAATTGTGATAAATTTTATTAGCGCTTTGTTCATTTTCATATAATTTTTGAACTTTTCAACAAAATATTTCTTTAATCATGCGTGTTTTAATGCTTTATTAATTCCTTAGTAGACCGTGCTGTAAAACCATGAAAAGAAAATTTCGAGGTTGATAGTAGTTCTTGTCCGTAGGAATATCTGTTTGAGTGGATGTGCCAGTTTTTCTTGTTTGCATGCGCGCTATGTTTCTGACTGGCTCATTAGATCCCTTGTATAAATCTCAGAAATCTTGCCTTTCGTTAATAAAGATGTTTCAAGGGAAGCATTGCACTTTAATACGTAGGTACCCATGCTATTTCGATGCTTGAGCGGAATAGTTCGAAATAAATGGCTTTCACGAAAGTCCAAGTAAATATTTTCCAACGCTTCAAAGGGATCCACTGCTTACATCCACTCTATCAATTTCCTGGACCACATTAAAACGATGGCTTCTAAAGATACCTATCTAACACCTATTAACAAAGGCTATTTAAACATCGGCATAATTTATGAATTGCGTCAGGCCATAACTACAGTAAAACCCGTAAGCGTAAACATGACCACGTCTTTGTAGCACAAATCACTTAAGGAATGCATCTTTCTTTCTAAATATCTCCCCGTAGTAGCTAAAACAGCTATTCATTATCAATTCTCGTACAAGGGTGCACTAACATACCTTCGTCTTCGCCGCAATTATTTTAAGCAGAACGAAAAAAAAATCCGGCGTTTTTACAGCCGCCCCTTTCCAGAGGGGCGATTTCCCGTGCAAGCTGGGTGAACTTCCCAAGCGTTGTAGTCCCACACTAGGGCCAAGCGCCAGGCCGGGGAGGCACTTGTACCTATTTTACCGGTAGGTGCCCGGCGCAACCAAGGAACACGAATTCGCATGGTGCCTACCGCAGCCACGATGGGCGCTCAACTCGCAACCGCCTGTGGCAGGACATGCCGCCAGACTCTTTCACCCCCGGCAATGGAGCAACGCGACATGATGGCCGGGGGCCCCGCCACATGGACAAGGGACAGGGGCACCTCGATAGGGTAAAGGCAGATTTCGAGACGTGAAATCCCCTTTCAAGGGTCCGCACTCGACCAGGGGCGCCTGTACCCACTAAAGAAACCGGTGGGTGTCCGGCGGTACCAGGATTCGAACCCAGTACTTCCCGCATACGAGGCGAGTGCTGTACCTCTGAGCCATCGCTGTGGTTTTAAAAGTTACGACCCCTTCCACCGGGGCATTTCCCGACAAAGTCGGGTAACTTCCCAAGCGCTATATCCCCAGTGGAGGGGTTGGCTGTACCAATTTTCACTGGTTGGTGCCCCGCGGTACCGAAGTACCTCCCACATTCTCGTACCCCATGGTACAAACCGACGTGGTTGAAAGTTTTCCAGTACACTGGATCCCCCGTACGGGGGGCGCCTGTGCCCATTTTTAGATGCAGAGCATATGATTCACTCGCCTTGTCCCTCCGGCGTCATCGTCGTCGTGGTCAGCGTTGTCCGCCCCTCCCCCATTCTCCTCGCCGCGCCAGCTGCGCTCTCCGCCGCTCACCCCCTCTCCTCTCAGATAGCGAACACTCTCTCGCGAGGGGAATTGGATTGAATTCGATTGGATTGGCTTGGATTGGATTGGCTCTTGCCTTGGCTTGGCTTGGCTTGGATTCGATTAGATTGGATTGGATTTTCATTGGATTGGATTAAAGTGGATTGTGTTGCGTCATAGCCGCGGCAGACGCGCTGGGGGCCGGCGCATGTGCAGTACTCTCTCTTCCGCGGTTTCCTCTCCTTCGGGCGCGCTGCGCATATAACCGGTGTGCCGTTCTCCAGCGAAGGAACATCCACGCTTGGCTCAAACACCTGGAGTCCACACCGCTTTACAAGTACGCCAACGTCGTCATCAACTGGGACCGGCTTACGCAGTCCCCTCAACGTTATGCGCGCTATAAAACGCGGTCCCTTCGCCGCTCCGCCTATGCGTCGCATCTACACATGGGTTCCCGCGAGGGGAGGTGGCAGTTTTTTTTATTCTGGGGGGTGACCAGCGGCTTCAGAGGAACCTGCCACGTCTGCCGCAGTGGTAGTGCGTGTCCAAGCCCTTGAACCCCCGCCGACACAGTAGCGCTTGTAGCCTTTGAAATGGTGGGTGCCCAGAGGTCCCACACCCCGCCCGAAAGGGTTCGGGGGACCTACCACATGGCCTCCCATGGCTGGTTGTGGTCAAGCTCCAAGCGTTTCTCCCACCGTCGAGACAAGCTACGGTGCGGGAACGCTTGTACCCTTTTAAAGAAACCGGTGGGTATCCGGCGGCCCAGGATTTGAACCTGGTACCTCCCGGTTACGATACGAGTGTTTCACCACTCGACCATCAACGTCGGCAAAAGTTCGTGCGTTTTTGCAGCCGCCCCTTTCAAATGGGGCGATTTCCCGTGCAAGCCGGGTGAACTTCCCAAGCGTTGTAGTCACACACAAGGGCCAGCGCCAGGACGGGGAGTCGCTTGTACCTATTTTACCTGTAGGCGCCCGGCGCCACCACGAACACGAATTCACATGGTGCCTTCCACAGCTACGGGGGACGCTCAACTCGCAACCGCCTGTGGCAGGACATGCCGCCAGACTCTTTCACACTCGGCAATGGCGGAACGCGGCATGATGGCCGGGGGCCCCGCCAGATGAACGAGGGTCAGGGGCCCTCGATAGGGTAAAGGCATCTTTCCAGGCTTGGATTCCCCTCTCAAGGGTCCGCACTCGACCAGGGACACCTGTACCCATTAAAGAAACCAGTGGGTGCCCGCGGTACCACGATTCAAACCCAGCAACTTCCGCATACGAGGCGAGTGCTGTACGTCTGAGCCACCGATGCGGTTAAACAGTTCCTGCGTTTTTGCAGCCGCCCCTTTTCATAGGGGCGATTTCCCATGAAAGCCGGGTGAACTTCTCAAGCGTTGTAGTCCCACACAAGCGCCTAGCGCCAGGCCGGGAGTCGCTTTTACCTATTTTAGATATAGGTGCCCGGCGCCACCAAGGAACACGAATTCACACGGTGCCTTGCACAGCAATGGTGGACGCTGAACTCGCAACCGCCTGTGGCAGGACATGCGGCCATACTCTTTCACCCCCGGCAATGGCGCAACTCGGCATGATGACCGGGGCCCCACCAGATGGCGAAGGATAAGGGGCCCCTGGATAGGGTAAAGGCAGCTTTCCAGGCGTCGATTCCCCTTTCAAGGGCCTGAACTCTACCAGGGACGCCTGTACCCAATAAAGCAACCGGTGGGTGCCCGGCGGTACCAGGATTCGAACCAGGATTCGAAGCGTCAGGTCATAACTACATTAAAACACGTAAGAGTAAACATGACCTCGTCTGTGTAGCACAAACCACTTAAAAATATATTTTTCTTCTTAACTATATCCCCGTAGTAGCTAAAACAGCTATTCATTATCAATTCCCGTACAAAGGTGCTCTAACATTCCTTTGTCTCCGCCCAAGTTATTTTATGCAGAACAAAAACATCATTATCCAGAAAGTGTCCGCTTTCTGAGCTATCATTACACGTCGATGACGAATTCTAAAGATGAATAAATGCTATGAATGGAGCAGCGATGCTTCCTTCTATCTTGGTGAATCCTGAAGATAGTTTTTATGGTGGTCTTGCGCTGGTATACTTGTAACGATCGTCCGTTGTGCTTGCTATGTGTCCTAATGAAAACTCGAACAGCTCTGCGCCATAATGGTGATAAATCAAGTTTCTACTGTATTTGATAATTTTTGTTGTTGTGGTTGGTGGTAATCCTTTATGTGCTGCACCAACTGACAAACAAATTATTGTAGTGGCGCGGCGTACCCTTTTGTTTGCACAGCATTTAAATCTCGTGGATATTCCGTGCCGTGCTGTGCTGTGATTTATAACTAAGAGTCTTTAAATATGAAGAGCCTGGCGGAAATTTTGCTCTCCTTTTTCCGCGGCGTTGGTAAACGAGTGTATTTTGCACACGATGCCATGCCTCTGCAAGGCGTTTTCTTCAATCTAAATATTCCTAATTTGTGCATTCTTTTTGTTCGTTTTCCTGTTGTAACTCCTTCCACTTAACCCACGTATGGTAGACGACACTCATCATCATCAGTGTCCGCTCAGCCAACGAAACAATGGCACGCGCTCGCGCTGCACCAGCGCCAGTTCCGGGCCAGCTTGGCAGCCAGAGGACCTTGAGCATCATCATACGCTGCAGAAGCCTCAGTCCTCAAGACAAGACCAACCTCATCGACGCACTGAGCCCCGCATGCACTGGGAACTGGTGCGACGCCTCCGACATTGGCTCCACCATCCCCGGCCACCAGCTTACTGCCATGGAACATCTACTAAGACGTAGTAATAGACGGCGTAATAACCGAGTTGATGAAGCAATGCGAGGGCAACAAGAACTCTCGGAGTCCGAAGTGAGCCCCCTGCTTGAACCAGTCCAGGCGCTCCACCAGCATAGAAAGAAACATGACGGCCCCATTTTGGACGACACCCCACACGACCTGCTCGATAACGAGACAGCGGACGCAGGAAAATAGATACAAAGTTGTCAACAGGGCAGCGTCCCTGCGAATCAGGTTGCAAGAGAACCTCGCACCCAGACCTGGACGACAAACGAGCTGCCAGACTCCGACACCTAGTACGTCCAACCTCCCTTAGCTGAAGCCCGCAAAGTTCACGGAAACCGGGAAAATTCGCCGAGTTTCTGGGTGCAGTTTTCGTCGGCTGTACATAACAATGATGATATGAGCATTGCCCAGAAATTCAACTACATGAGCGCACAAATGCGTGGAGCTTCTGCATCAACTATTTGTGGACTGCATGCTATCGAGGTGTGCTACAAAAGTGCCATTCACAATTTTAAGAAGTGCTTGGTTCAAGAGAGAACAGATTCAGGATCACGTCAGAATCATTTAGATATAAATTCGGTTTGGTCGTCTTCTAGTGTACACCAACTTCGAAAGCTTAATGACGAAGTACAAGTACACGTACGAAGAATTAGGCATTTGGAAACAATCCCGCTAGTGAACACTTCATGCGGCAATACAACCTCTTCAGAATGCTGCCTCCCGGCATGGTCGTGAGGGTTCGCGAACTCTGTCACCAGTACACAACTTCAGCGACGACATCTAGAGCGACTCATGCTGTAGGTGGCCCACAACACCAGATGACACTACAGGAAAAAGAGCTTCAGCGGCTTCTTGAGTTCATCGACCACTAAGTCCACTGTCGAGAAGCAGTAGAGCAACGACCATCAATATGAACACAGGATGTCGCTTTGACACTGGAAGGTCAATTAAACAAGAACGACTTTCAAGCGCACACAACATTGTGGCTCCGAAAAGTTCAGTGAAGCGCCCTCAACGCTACTAGTTTTTCCAGCTCACTGGGCACCGTTCACAGGTATGCAACCATGCTGAATGAAGCTTTACACAAAATATTCAGGTGCTGGTCAAGGATGGCCGATGATTCCGATATCTAAGTCAAGGTCAGTTTTCACAGAACTGCAAAATCTACTCCACTGCGACAAGAGAGCACGAAAGCATGCCACCACCTCGTAACCGTCAGCCACCCCGAGGCTAACTACTGTGACGACTACTCATATAGGCCTGCCTTCCAGGCAAAGTGGCCCTACAGTTTGGCTCCAAACATCTTCTGTAACAGTCGCCTACACGCAACGTGGTGACGCTATTGAATTTTCTGCGACGACATAAACCAATGCAGTTTTAACAGCAGCGATGTTAACGCCAACCCAAATCCGTCCGGCGGAGACAGAGAACACCGAAGCCTCACGAAGAAATATGGTTAGAAAAGTCTAAGGAATCGACCCTGGGATCTTTGCACAGTGAAACCCTCAACCTAACCACTGGGCAACTCGAAAGACTGAAGGAGAACTGCATTTCCAGCGACTGGGAACGATGGCACCTGAAGCCAATTTGAAAAAAGAAAAAGAAAAAAAAACGACAAAAGGAAAATAAAACGATTCTCCAGGTCGGAATCAAACCTCGTGCTATGGCATCAACCGTCGTCTCTTTGATGGAGCTATCGTCGCATTCCGGGCGCACATCGTTTACTTTCAGTTCGTGGCGCGGGATATGGCTCTGTACTAGGCCGCGGTTTCTAGATCGTAATAACGCGGTCCACTTTTGGATTGATGAGAAAGCCTGAGGAATAAATGATCCTTGGTTGCTAGTCACGGAGAACATTCAGCAGCATGTTCGGAAATAATTGTGGGAGGATGGTAGATAGCGCGGAAGCTTGGCGTTTTACTAAACAACTTGAAGGGAAACTTGGGTCGGCTCAGCGGGCCGCGAAAATAAAAATTATCGGAGTAACACCTAGAGAAAGAAAACAAGCTTCCTGGATCAGAGAACAAACTGAGAATAAAAGATATTGTAGTTCAAACAAAGAAACAAATGTCCTTCGGCTCGGCCTCTCTTTTATTTCTCGTGGTAAACCCGTCGTTATCAGCTCTTTACCCTCCATTCCAAATTTTAACAGGAGTCCTGGGGATGACGGGCGTAAAAAAATAGCAACCGGTCGTCAATTTTACCTGCTCGTGCGCAACGGTTTCTAATTCGAAATCAACCCTCAGCGCCTTTCTAACATCCATCGAAATCTGAGGCCGTTTCGAAATGCACTCAACAATACATCTACCAATTAAACTAGCGGGACGCAAAGTACGCCACCAAATACCGCTGCTCACTGACCATTACCTCAACTTAGCATTTCACTTCAAAACTTGATCAAGACATTCTTTCTGTACCTCAGCCCTGTTTTCTGGCTTGAGAGGTTACACTACGACAATGAGCCGGCTTCCTTTTAGGTGCATCTGTACACGTACTCTACAACCACTTTAAAGAAAATCGTCACAGAGGGAAGGCAGAAGTCACAGCTGGAGTAGTTAGTTTACGTTTGGGATATCCTGATAGAAGTGCAATTACACACGGACACTAAGAAAAGAGACGACAAGCCACAGCGCTGACTCACAACTGATCTTTATTGATTCGTCCACGTGTACATTGTTAAAAATATTCCCGTAAATTTGCGGTAACAATGACCGCTATCTCTTGATGGCGGTACGTATCCATAAAACCAAAAAACGCTACTCCAACTGTTGTTGCAAGCGACGGCACACTTACCATAAAGCAAGTGCCGCACTTGAACATCACGGAAAAAAGTTCCGTACTAGCCATTCCTGGCGCCACGCCGTAGCACAAGCCAACAGAAACACCAACGTGGTTTGACATGTACGGTTTCAGAGGTGTTACTCTTAGTTACGTCAAGGGTCTGGTATAGTGGTTAACGGTCGTTTTTATCATACATTTACTGGCTTGTCATGCAGAAACAAACACACAAAAACAATCGCAACATGAAAAGAAAAAATGGTGAGCAAGTGCGAATATGCAACCCATTTCGTTTACTACCAGCAAATTCATACCGTTATATCTGCATCAGTTGTCAACAGGGCAGCGTCCCTGCGAATCAGGTTGCAAGAGAACCTCGCACCCAGACCTGGACGACAAACGAGCTGCCAGACTCCGACACCTAGTACGTCCAACCTCCCTTAGCTGAAGCCCGCAAAGTTCACGGAAACCGGGAAAATTCGCCGAGTTTCTGGGTGCAGTTTTCGTCGGCTGTACATAACAATGATGATATGAGCATTGCCCAGAAATTCAACTACATGAGCGCACAAATGCGTGGAGCTTCTGCATCAACTATTTGTGGACTGCATGCTATCGAGGTGTGCTACAAAAGTGCCATTCACAATTTTAAGAAGTGCTTGGTTCAAGAGAGAACAGATTCAGGATCACGTCAGAATCATTTAGATATAAATTCGGTTTGGTCGTCTTCTAGTGTACACCAACTTCGAAAGCTTAATGACGAAGTACAAGTACACGTACGAAGAATTAGGCATTTGGAAACAATCCCGCTAGTGAACACTTCATGCGGCAATACAACCTCTTCAGAATGCTGCCTCCCGGCATGGTCGTGAGGGTTCGCGAACTCTGTCACCAGTACACAACTTCAGCGACGACATCTAGAGCGACTCATGCTGTAGGTGGCCCACAACACCAGATGACACTACAGGAAAAAGAGCTTCAGCGGCTTCTTGAGTTCATCGACCACTAAGTCCACTGTCGAGAAGCAGTAGAGCAACGACCATCAATATGAACACAGGATGTCGCTTTGACACTGGAAGGTCAATTAAACAAGAACGACTTTCAAGCGCACACAACATTGTGGCTCCGAAAAGTTCAGTGAAGCGCCCTCAACGCTACTAGTTTTTCCAGCTCACTGGGCACCGTTCACAGGTATGCAACCATGCTGAATGAAGCTTTACACAAAATATTCAGGTGCTGGTCAAGGATGGCCGATGATTCCGATATCTAAGTCAAGGTCAGTTTTCACAGAACTGCAAAATCTACTCCACTGCGACAAGAGAGCACGAAAGCATGCCACCACCTCGTAACCGTCAGCCACCCCGAGGCTAACTACTGTGACGACTACTCATATAGGCCTGCCTTCCAGGCAAAGTGGCCCTACAGTTTGGCTCCAAACATCTTCTGTAACAGTCGCCTACACGCAACGTGGTGACGCTATTGAATTTTCTGCGACGACATAAACCAATGCAGTTTTAACAGCAGCGATGTTAACGCCAACCCAAATCCGTCCGGCGGAGACAGAGAACACCGAAGCCTCACGAAGAAATATGGTTAGAAAAGTCTAAGGAATCGACCCTGGGATCTTTGCACAGTGAAACCCTCAACCTAACCACTGGGCAACTCGAAAGACTGAAGGAGAACTGCATTTCCAGCGACTGGGAACGATGGCACCTGAAGCCAATTTGAAAAAAGAAAAAGAAAAAAAAAAAGACAAAAGGAAAATAAAACGATTCTCCAGGTCGGAATCAAACCTCGTGCTATGGCATCAACCGTCGTCTCTTTGATGGAGCTATCGTCGCATTCCGGGCGCACATCGTTTACTTTCAGTTCGTGGCGCGGGATATGGCTCTGTACTAGGCCGCGGTTTCTAGATCGTAATAACGCGGTCCACTTTTGGATTGATGAGAAAGCCTGAGGAATAAATGATCCTTGGTTGCTAGTCACGGAGAACATTCAGCAGCATGTTCGGAAATAATTGTGGGAGGATGGTAGATAGCGCGGAAGCTTGGCGTTTTACTAAACAACTTGAAGGGAAACTTGGGTCGGCTCAGCGGGCCGCGAAAATAAAAATTATCGGAGTAACACCTAGAGAAAGAAAACAAGCTTCCTGGATCAGAGAACAAACTGAGAATAAAAGATATTGTAGTTCAAACAAAGAAACAAATGTCCTTCGGCTCGGCCTCTCTTTTATTTCTCGTGGTAAACCCGTCGTTATCAGCTCTTTACCCTCCATTCCAAATTTTAACAGGAGTCCTGGGGATGACGGGCGTAAAAAAATAGCAACCGGTCGTCAATTTTACCTGCTCGTGCGCAACGGTTTCTAATTCGAAATCAACCCTCAGCGCCTTTCTAACATCCATCGAAATCTGAGGCCGTTTCGAAATGCACTCAACAATACATCTACCAATTAAACTAGCGGGACGCAAAGTACGCCACCAAATACCGCTGCTCACTGACCATTACCTCAACTTAGCATTTCACTTCAAAACTTGATCAAGACATTCTTTCTGTACCTCAGCCCTGTTTTCTGGCTTGAGAGGTTACACTACGACAATGAGCCGGCTTCCTTTTAGGTGCATCTGTACACGTACTCTACAACCACTTTAAAGAAAATCGTCACAGAGGGAAGGCAGAAGTCACAGCTGGAGTAGTTAGTTTACGTTTGGGATATCCTGATAGAAGTGCAATTACACACGGACACTAAGAAAACAGACGACAAGCAACAGAGCTGACTCACAACTGATCTTTATTGATTCGTCCACGTGTACATTGTTAAAAATATTCCCGTAAATTTGCGGTAACAATGACCGCTATCTCTTGATGGCGGTACGTATCCATAAAACCAAAAAACGCTACTCCAACTGTTGTTGCAAGCGACGGCACACTTACCATAAAGCAAGTGCCGCACTTGAACATCACGGAAAAAAGTTCCGTACTAGCCATTCCTGGCGCCACGCCGTAGCACAAGCCAACAGAAACACCAACGTGGTTTGACATGTACGGTTTCAGAGGTGTTACTCTTAGTTACGTCAAGGGTCTGGTATAGTGGTTAACGGTCGTTTTTATCATACATTTACTGGCTTGTCATGCAGAAACAAACACACAAAAACAATCGCAACATGAAAAGAAAAAATGGTGAGCAAGTGCGAATATGCAACCCATTTCGTTTACTGCCAGCAAATTCATACCGTTATATCTGCATCAAAACAAATGAGCTGGTAGTCAACACTTGTGCCGGCGTTTTTTTTCACGTAGCTATCGTTTTTGTGCTTGCACAACCAATGGTCCAAAAACTTACCTGGCATCCAGTTTATGTGAATTTTTGTATTTGTGTGTTGACAAAAAGTACACAAGTCTAGGCGCGTCATTGAGTTATTGCAGGCCAGTCTAATTTAATATTGCATTTATTGTCATCTGCTTCGGTCGAAAACTCCCCAGCCTTTGGTCAGCAGGTGTTTGTTTTTGCTTAGTGAGGGTTCAGTTCTTATCTTCAAACTGTGCGGGCGGCTGGAAAAAACATTTATTGACATACCACAAAGTACAAATTAGAGATTACCCTCCAGGAATTTGATGTGGCACCCTTTGTGTGATGTAGTTGCTGTCATTCTTCCTAGAATTAATAAAGGAAAACGTGAAAAAGACAAAGCATTTATTCTAGATTAGGGGAATTTTCTACTAATGCACGCCTTAATGCCGTATACTAAATTAGGGAACTGACCTTTACCGGAATGAAAAATTTGCAGTGGAATAGCTGGGTATGATTTCAGGGTTGTGCAAGAAAATAAACAATGTTCTGTTGCAATGCCCACCATGCAAGTCAAATGATTAAGTAACCGTGTAAACACTGTTCAAAGGTGACAACAAAAAGGGCAATGAACTGGTCCTCTGAAAAAATAAAAGGGCTGCATTAAACAGCACTTTATGCTATCTAGAACAGTAGATATAACACCTAATAAGCTACAAAGAATACGTTTCCGCCCAAGGTTGCAACAGAAAGTTGGCTTGTCAACAGTTTTGCAAACACATTTTTCTTGGTTCAGGGTTCCATCAGCGAAACATTGCCAATCTTGTGTTAACAACAATATCCAGTTTGCATTACAAAGTCTTAGAAACCAAGCAATCCACTTCTAGCACAAGCTACATTTTTCCTTTCAAATTAAGCAGAAGGGCTATATAAATCAGTGAATAATTTTTCATTGCTCGGCAGGACTGCATAGTACTCTCCATTGATGTATCATTAAAAGTGCATCGGATGGAATGGCCTTCCACAATACGTCATCCACGCACAAATTGTTCGAGCAGAGAAGTTGTTCGAGCAGAAATTTTTTTTTCAAGAAAAATGGTAAGAAACTGGACATACGTTTTGTATGATGAAAATTACATTGAATGCTCCTGAGTGTTTTGTGGAGTACCAAAACGCTTCGTAGAGGCCTTCGCGCCAGTTTTATATGCAACTGAACTAGTCAAGCAACTGTTGTAAAAATAGCTGATTTGGTCAGAGCATGAACGTGTTCAGGAAGATTGTCCTTAAATAAATGGGATAAGCGCAGCACTTTCACCTTTGTAAAATTCAACCCACTAAAATATCCGCCTTCCGCACCCCCCTCCCCCCTCTTTCACCCTTTATTACAGGTAAGCCGCCCCAGAGAAGATATCAGGACCTGGACAATACAACTATTCAACCTCTGCAAAGAAATAAAATTTTCTGCATCCTACCGTAGAAGAGGCCCATCAATTAAAGGAACGACCATTCATGTCCACTGCTTAATAAGTGACTTCGCGCTCAACTGGCCCTGATAATTCAGCAAGGTTGCGCTGAAGGCAGAACGGCTGGTAGCGGCTCGCGGACTCACTGTAATGTGTGTGCAGTGACTCAAAATGGTGGGTTTGTGCGGCTGCCCTGCGCGACTTAGTCATATGTTTGCGGCGCAAGCAGCGGTCGTCCAGCGGCCTCTGTACAGTTAAGGTATTGTGGCTGAACCCCCGTACCCATAGCATGACCGAACTTCCGACAGCTTTAGTCCGGCTGGTGTCCGACGACCGTAACTCGGCTGTCTTCCGGTTGCCGTACTTCGGCCGCACACGGGTGGATTCTGATTTGTATGGAGCCTTACGGCTGGAATCTGGCCATATGAACGTAAGCCGGTCGACTGGGCGACGGACACTGGCCGTTGGATACCCATGGGAGTACGGCCGTATACGGCCAAATGGCCCACATTTGTACACGGGCCGAACACATCTGCCGGAAAAAGGCCGGAAACAAATCTCCGGCAAAAGTACAAGGGCTTGCTTTAGGCCGCACAGGCCTGTGCTGCCTGGGAGGCCGGCGCTAATCTCGTCTGCATATACATCGTAAAAGAGGAAATGATCCGTAAAGGCATAGATGCGGTGGCCCGTAAGGTGCTAGAATATTAGCATGAGGTAAGACGTTCACCTGTCTACGCCTCTCTTGGTTTGTCGTCTAGCGCTTCAGCGTATGACTGGCTCGGGCGAGCGGTCCTTGCAGTGACATGTCAGAGTCTGCTGGTCCGAGTGCCTAACCATCCTTTCCACTTTCCACAAAAAATTTCGGAAAGACGGTTGTTGGTGGAGGGTGCACTCCACTGCATCTACTCTAGATTTTGGCAGAGTAGAGGCCTATGTATAGGACAGTGTCGCGGACAACGGGGTGGTCCGCTTCCACACGCAGAAACCGGCCGCCCGAACAGGTGACCATACAAGAGGTTAGGAAGCCTGACTGAATTTCGCTCCAGAAAAACATCGCCGTGTTGCAGTAGCGGAGAACGTGTTCGGCAGTCTCGCGCTTTCCGTATACGAGACAGCCTGCGCTCCAGGGAACTAACAAGCCCCGCTCTTGCTGACGAGCCATGAATGGCAACTTAGCCACGTGGAAGCGAAAAAAAATCATTAGTGCGGAATGTTATGGGCGCTAGCCTAATGTTCTTGAGCACATCACTCCACCCTGTGGGACCAAAGGCTGGTTGTAGACAGGTGGTAGCAGTTCCTCTGCTACTAAGTCCCAGTACAGCTTTCTAGTCGCTACAACGAGCAGATATTACAACGAAAACACCACCTGCTGTGAAGTCACCGCGCTCGCCATTGCCTTGTAAAACCCGGCGATGCGTGAGCAGTAATCGACAGGAAAGGATGTGCTGCCACATCAATTTCTTTCGGTTACTGCTCTAGCATTACCGGTTTTTTCAAAGTCCTAGTCAATACTCAATATATTTTCACAAAAAGGCTGACTTGTTCCTCGAAGGAGCTATCCAATGCCGAAGCTCCATTCTCTTGCGGCCGTTGCTTGCTGGCTGGTGATGGATATATATAAACTGCCGGACTACGAGCTTGCGTTCCGCATTTATCAATTCATTCCATCCCCCTCTGCGCTCCTGAAAAAATATTGTGTGGCACATGGGTTCGTATTCCTCAGTACCACCCCAGCATCGATGGTGGTTATGCACGCTTCGTACACGAGCGCACAAAAAGCCACCATATTACCGCGAACCATGCATTGGGGTTGTTTATTTGTGTTTTGGTTTTGCGAACTTGCTGCGCCGGGCTGTTTTATCTGTGTTATCCCCGGGGCAAGTGAAGCACCTGTTCCATTCTTTATTTTTTATGCCGCACGTGTTATCTGTGTTGAAAGGGGGAGTGCTTCTTACTAAGGTCACCTTCCAAGAATAATTTTTTTTAAAAACTATAAAATGGAAGTAATTCCCGGGGCCTTCGGGCCGGGTAAAGGAATAATAAACGGCCGGACCCGGGTTTCTTTTGCTTTACATTCTTCCATCCCCTCTCCCTTTCCTGAAAATTTTTGAAGGGGTTTGATTTAGTACCCCCCCAAACCCCCTTTTAGCCGCCGCCGGCGCCAAAAGCCCCCTATTAAAAAACCCAGCTTTGGGGGTTTTTTGGTTTGGTTTGGGGCCGCGCCCCGGGCGTTTTACCGGTTTAACCCGGGAAAGTGAACATGTTAAACTTTTTTTTTAAACCGCATTTAACTGTGTAAAGGGGGTGTTTTTACTAAGGCCTTAAGTTAATCTTCTTTGTCTTACAGTGTTTAAACCCGTTGAGAAAGGGGGGAAGAGAAAGGCCGGCGGGCCGGGGCCGGGAACGAGCCACCCCGGCATTGGCACTTTTTATTTGCTTTCGCCGTCGGGGATTTTTTGAGTTTTTAGGAGAGCAGAAGTTCGTGCAAATAAACTATCTTTTCCTTCAATAATAACTGCGTTATCTTTGGCTTCGTGACAACATCGCACAAATAAAAGCCATCGAATTTCGTTTCCGTCGTGTTGTCAGTAAGAAGCATTCCACGGATTTGCCTGAACTGTCACTTGTGACGATAACGTTGTTTCTTGTTTGTGGAAGCAAGGCATTTCTGCCCACGAACTAGCAAATTTGTCGATGATTACTACAAAGCAGAACACACGCCGCTGGAGAATAGTACTATTCAAATATATGTTACATGACCCGCAAAGTTCAGCAGCGTATTGTCGGCAAGGCAGCTAACATCATAAATTGTTGACGTTATTCACGTCGATATTAGTTTTGTTTTACCCGTAGAGCCTTAGAGCGCATTTACTTTTAAAAAGCTTTTAGAACTTGCCTGTTGCCCCCTACCCCCAAGAAAAAAAAAATAAACGGAGGAACAATAGCCGCTTCACAGGCTATGGCAGGTTTAAAGCCACTATAAAATAAATTAACGGCACTAGAAGCCGATTTTTAAAACAAAAAAAAAATTGTCTTCTAGCCCGTTCTACGGATCTCCCTTTTTAAAGAAATATTCACTAGCCTTACGACGACTTTCAGCAATTTTAACACCGAAGCTGTTAAGAAAATTATCATCTTTTGTTCGTCAACTTAAAAATAGACAACGTTCCGAGCGCAACTCGTGAGCGCGGGCCTCGTGGTGCCCGCCCGGCAGTAAATAAAACCAAGAAAATGCCTAGTGCTCGTGTGTGCGTGCTTCGCGGTGACCACCACCGACGCATGTTTGCCAAGCCCCGACTTAAATGTCGAAGCTGTTGCAGTAAACATTCGCTCGACGCCCGGCTTTTCCGCGGATAGTTCTAACGGCCGAGGCGAAAGAGGCCGACCCGCTTCGAGAGGCTCGGCTTGTAAAGAATCCGCTAGAGACGGTAATTCCTGCTGGTAGAGTGGAGTATGAAAACGCCGATAAAAACGACTATACAAACTATAGCCTAACTCAACATAAGGTCATTGAAATACAAACTCACCGACGTCATCCAAAACACCAAAACAATAATAAAACTCAAATTTGTGACCGTCAATATTCCTCTACAACTGCTTCGCCATTCAAGTCTTTCGCGTGAGTGCAAGCTTCCCTAATTTTTTGTAACACCGGAGTTGTTTAACACGGCCGTAAGTAGACAATAGAAAAAAGCATACCTGCTTCGGAAAGAAAAAGAGCACATCTCGTGCTGGGAATCGAACCTGGGCACTAGCGTAATGAAAGCGGTCACTATCCGATTGAGCTCTCATCCAATTTTAGGTGCGGAGTACCTTAGGACCGCACAATTTCTGTCCGCGTCCGTGCGCATTGCATTTACAATCGCAACAAAATCACACGGGCACCGCCAGGATTGGAACATGTGTCTGGCAGAAAAGGCAGAGTTATTGTCAGTCGTCTTATCCATTGTGCTACGACCGTTTTTTTTTTTTCATTGCCTGTTTGTGACATGACACAATAGACAGACACAACGCTTGGCGGATAGATGTGAAACACAAGCCTCACTTACGCTGCGTCAAGAACTAAAATTTTTTCAATGATGCGAGGCCATCTATTGTTGCGATCCACTCAGGCGGGTCTACTTGCGCCCGATAAAGTTCCCTGATGTACGGTATACATACAATAAAGTAATCCCTGGAAGGTCAAGCATTAACATCAGCAAGCATCACCGCCACACGAACTCTGCAATGAACTATGTCGAGATAGGAGAATCATCATGTCATAGGGCACTCCCTCTTCGTTTTCCGTTGGAAGGTACCAATGCCGTAAGAAGAAAGTGGCCGGTCCAATTGCAATATCCTCTGCAGGATGTCGCAAACAAATACTGCGTCCCAACAATCCAGGAAGATATGTTCCACTGTTTCTACTTTTTTACACAAGCGGCAGTTTAGGGACCCTTAGACGAATACCCATTTATTCCAACCAAGGATTCACAGGAAGAGTGTCACTATGCAACTGGAAAAAGAGCGTTTTGCAGAATGAGCTAACTAGCATTTTGTTAATTCTTATGAGAGCATATTTGCCTTTTCCCGTTGAGTACCGTGGCCGGTATATTGACACGGGCAAGAATACATCAACAAGGTTTTTGTACAGCCGTTTCCGTGGGATAACACTAAGGTATTCAGTCTAAAATCGCACTTTGAGGACTTTCACGGCACGCAACTCTTCACTCAAAAAGCATCTCACAGACACTCGTTTCGCGTCACTAGTTTACCGAAAAAACTCAGGGAGAGTGTGCCGCATCCTCTTCTATATAACATCGCGAAAAAACGAATCGCTTTCGCTACGAAAAAGGTGAACCGTGCGACCACTTGTCGTAGGAACAAATTTACAAGACCCAAAACCCCTGTTTTCGCTGAACGAAAAAGATACTGAGCCACCGACACCGACGATGGGCAGTCGGAGTGGATTCCATTCCTCGTCTAATTTCGAAACTAGATCCTTTAATTAGGTCCCTGATGGTTTCGGCTAAGACCATGAATTAGTACGCAGGAGGCAAACGGCTTACTCCCTCGCATGTAACAGTGCGGAGTACCTTAGGACCTCCAAAAGTCCGTCGACGTTTATCCAAGTGCACACTACCATCAAGCGAAAATCAAGCAAAATTTGATTTGATCCGTGATGTGCAGTTTCATTTAGAAAATCATCAAGCTGTATCTCACGGCTCAAATCGAATGACGGTCGGATCGCAAATCGGATGTCACACAGGGCGCAACTTGGATGTTATTTCGAGTCCCAGTAATACGCACCCTCGGCATCATCCAGGGAGTGGAGATGCTTCCATTTTTTGGTAAGGATCTCTTTGTTTCAAATTAAATATACACGATATGCTGAAGGTTACACAAGATTCAGAAGTTGCTATAACAGCGAATGTGTCGGCTAGGTTTTTTGGGAAGCGGGATGACACGAACAGGAATGCACGAAGTAAAACGAAGGAAGCTCACATGATGTGCAAGACATGCAGGTAGCAAAGCTCTACGCAACTGTTGCGTTATTCCTCTTTTTCGCCTCACGGCAGTGTGTAAGCCTCGCCGCTGTACGAAGGACCACAGCTGGATCTTTTTCTTCCTCTCTCGCACATGGGTCTGCGCCGCACGTGGCCGCGTGGCTTCCTTCGTTCCGCGCGCGCGCCTATCGCTGCGGAAGCGGAATGCTTGTATTCCTCCGCCAAACCTTGCGCACGGGTCTCCGGCATGTCTACTTTCTGTCATTGCCCACCTCTCCGCGTTATCGTGCCGCTGCTTCGTGCGGGGCGCTTGCGGAATGTGCTTTGGTTTGACCTATAGGGGTCTAGGGCAACGCTGGCCACCTCTAGACGACTGTCCGATGTAGCGCAGTGTAACTGGCGGTGCCCAAAACTCGCCACAAAGACAGAACAATGGCAACTCCAACATAAGCAATACAAAAACAGAGGCTAAAGTGAATCTGTAGGACTCACAATCCCGCGCTAATGTTGCTTGCATATACAACGGAAAAGACGGAGTGATCCATCAAGGCGTAGATGACCTGACCCATTCAGTGCTATGGTTTTTGCAAGGGCTTTGAACTTTAGCTTTCTGCGTCTTTTCTCGTTTGTCTTTCAGCGCTCCAGTGATTGACTGGCTTGGGCGATCGTTCGTTGCAGCTCCAGGTCAGAGACTAGTGTTCTTACTGCGATTACAGTCTATTTAACCTGCCCCAGAAAATGTCGGTATAACGGGTGTATGTGGAGGGCGCACTCCATTGCATCTTCCCCAGCTATCTAGAAAGAGCGGACAGCTATTGCAACGACACAGTCAACGACAACAGGGGGGGTCGCTTCCAATCGTACAAACCTGCGGCTTGACCAGGTTACCTTTCAGGATGTTGGAAAGCACGACTGGATTTAGTCCCAATAAAATGTTCACCGTGGTGGAGTCGACGAAAACGTGCTCGGCATTCAAGCGCTTTTCATACAGGAGGTTACCTGCTCCAAAGAGAAGGGACACATCATGTTCTGCTGAAAATCTATTACTGGCAACAGTGCCGTGTGAAGCGAAAAAAAATCTGTAGTTCCCATTGGCACGGGCGGTTGCCTAAATCGCCTTAGCACATCGTCTACACCCTGGGGATCCAAAGGATGATGGTACAGAGGTGGTAGCAGTGTCTATGCTTCCAAGTACCAGTATAGCTTTCCCGTCTTTACAACGTGCAGGTACTCCGAGGAAAACACCAACTACAGAAAAGCCACCACGTTTGCTGTTTTTCTGTAGTACCCGGTGATACTGGAGCTGAAATCGACAGAATTTTTTGTTCCGCCACTCCGATTTCTATAGAATATGGCTCTCGCATAACCAGTTTCTACAAGCTATTAGCTAAGTGCTAGATATATTTCCCCACCAGGCTTACGCGCTCGGTAAAGTAGCCATGTAATCCTCCGACTCCCCCAATTCCCCCCCCCCCCCACCTGCGGCTGTTGTATGCCCTTGAAGGAACAGGTCAGCCTTGTGGCGGAAGTGTACTTGCTCGAATACGAGCTTGAGTTACATACTTCCGGATGCATTGCATCCCTCTTCCACGCTCCAGAAGAGATGTGCACGGCGCATCGTTTCGTATTTGGACCGCCAAGCAAAACCCGTCCACGATCCGCGTAGCTCCAGTACTACACGGGCATCGATGGTGGCAAAGCGCACCGCGTAAATGATAGCAGAGCAAGCCACCATATTGCACATAAGGGGCGTACAGTTAACCTATTTTTCCGGTTCCTCCATGTATGAAGCATGAATTCTACTGCGTCTATTCTCGGTTTCCACCAAGGAGCCGCCGCATGGACCCCGCAAATCCGCATTCCCACGCCCAGAATTATTTCCGTTGGTGGTTTTGTCATCGTTGGCTTCAACATCCGGGCCTCCACGAAGGGAGGGGGCTGCAGCTCTGGTGTTCCTCCAGCCTTGCACCATCAGTGCAAGCTGCGCTAATGGTTTCGGGTAGGCGCTTTTTTTTTCGGAAAAATCAGTTCAGATAAGTTCCTTGTGTAGAAGTAGCTATATATAAAATTTGCGTCAGAGTAAAAGCTGTCACGCCAACACGCCGCTCCTCTTCCTAAAAAAACACCCCAAAGATTTCGTAAGCACCTCTAATGACACGCCTGCTGCCAATATCTAAACGAAACTTGTGCATGCATTTTTGCCTTCCGTGGCGGGAATAAAACGGTTGTGCAGCTCTTTTATGACAATCATATGGCTTCTCTCGAACATTACCCTTCCGTCTATTTATTAATTGATAAACGGAAACCACTTAGCTTCTGTTTGGTCCTTTGCTTGTTGTAAGAGACGTACCGCTAGTTGGAAACTACAGTGTACGATATCTGTTGGTGTTGCTTTTCACGGTGTCAACCCAGTTCACGTAGTTTGCGGCCCAGTTTTCTCTGTATTACACGGGGCACTAACATTTCCATAATAGGGCGTATTTGCACATCCTCCGACACATGCAAATGGGCGAACATTTTGAGTACCGGTCGATACTTGGGTGTTCAGCACCGATCTCATTAATGTTGCATCATTGCTGCCATGGGTGCAGTCGCAGGTAATTTCACCAAAGACGCGCGGCCGGTCCCACGCACTGACTAGCCAGAGGCACCTTATAATTACTTGCAATAACTCGACCTAATGAAGTGAAAGGAAGTAGTTTGGGCGTTCGTGCAAATTCAAAACAGACTGATCACTTGGAGAGGCGGAACGACACTAGCTTGGCATAAAGTACTGGATGTATGCAGCCCGTCTTGATTCGACTATTCAGCGTCACTAACAATAATTAGCTGTAAATTTACCTATACGGAGAGGGAAAGTGTTTCTGCCAGTTGGGTAGAATTAACATAAATAAGTCTAAAAACTGTTGCGTCACGCCACTAATAGGAGCAGCCAGAATTCATTACAACTAACCAATGAAATGAACTGTCTAAGTAGTCACTATTAATTATTGGTAGCGACTCTGGCTAGTCTATTACCGGATGCAGTTTGGCCGCCAGGATATAATCAAGACTGACTGATCACCTGCACATGCGTAAAAAAACAAGAAAGGATGGCCATACTGATACTGCGTGAAAGAAGCCTTCAATTTCCCAACCGGCCAAACCACTTCGCACACTGACTAGCCATAGTCAGTCTACATAATTAACAATGAATCTGGCGAGTCAGTAGGGCGAAGCGCTATTGCCAATTGGGTAAGACTGCAGCAAGGGCGCCCATGATGCAGCACTAATGAGTCCATTACCGCGTGTTGTGTGCAACGGTCGACGAGCAACGTTATAGGCCGCTCAAGCTCAGGGTGCTGGCATAAGGACTATCTTTCAGGTTAATGACCTGACAAAACGCCACCTATCCGCACTACGGCTCTGCCCAGAAGCCATACAACGCAAACACGTGCTTGCCAACAAACATTTATTACAAGCCTTTTAAAAAGAAGCTAAAGTGAAATAAAATATTTAATAATTTTAAAAACAAGAAATTTTCATCCTATAAAATCTAACTAGCAGCAATAGAACCAAAATTAAACCTCTACGCGTTGTTTTGTGTTTGAAGCACATATTTAAAACTCAACAAATTATAATAATGGTTTCCTCATTACCTTGCGATTAGTGAAACTTTGTTTAAAAAATATTTTTTTAATTTTTGCGTGTTTGTCACTTGGATTATTCATTGGTGAAGTTGTTATAAATATGTATGCATAAAAATTGGAGGTTTTCAGTAATGCACGCTGTGCGGATTACCTAGTAAGCTGAAGTGCCAGTTTGTCTTTTTTGCATGGGCGCAATGCTTCTGACTAGCTGATAAGAGCTCTTGTATTAATTTCAGAAATCTTGCCTTTTGTTAATGGAGACGTTTCAAGGGAACTATTCCACTTTAACACGTAGGTGCCCATGCTATTTCGATGCTTGGGTGGAATAGTTCGACATAAATGGCTTTCACTAAAGTCCAAGTAAATATCTTCCCAACGCTTCAAAGGAACTCACTGCTTTCATCCACTCTATCAATTTCGTGGACAACAATAAAACGACGGCTTCTAAAGATACCTGTCTAATAGCTACTACCAGAGGCTATTTAAACATCGGCATAATTTCCGAAGTGCGACAGGTGGTAACTACAGAAAAACCAGTAAGAGTAAACATGACCTCGTCTTTGTAGCACAAACCACTTAAGAAAGGTATCTTTCTTCCTAAATATTTCCCCATGGTTACTACAACAGCTATTCATTATGAATTCTGGTACAAAGGTGCACTACCATACATTCGTCTCCGCCCCTGGTATTTCATGCAGAACAAAAACAACATTATCCATAAAGTTTCCTCCGTTTTCTGAGCTATCATTACACGTGTATGACCATTCTAACGATAAATAAAAGCTATGAACCGAGCAGCGATGCTTCCATCTATCTTGGTGAATTCCCGAGACAGTTTTTATGGTGGTCTTGCGCTGGTATACTTGTACCGATCGTCCATTGTGCTTGATATGTGTCTTTATTGAAACTCGTATAGCGCTGCGCCGTAGTTAAGATAATTCAAGTTTGTACGTTCATTGATAATTTTTGATGTTTTGGATGGTGGTATTGTCCGTTATCTTTTAAGTGCTGCACCAACTTAATACATAATATTGCAGTGACGCGGCGTAACCTTTTGTTTGCACAGCATTTAAATCTTGTGGATATTCCGTGGCGTGCTGTGCTGTGATTCATAACTAAGAGTCGTTAAATATAAATACACTGGTGCATATTTTTCCTATCCTTATTCCCCCGCGTTGCGTAAACGACTGTAATTTGCACACGATTCCATGCCTCTTCAAGGCGTTTTCTTCCATCTAAATATTCCTCTTGTGCATTCTTTTTGTTAGTTTCCATTTTGTAACTTCTTCCACTTTACCCACGCATGGTTGAAGAGACTCATCATCATCAGTGTCAGCTCAGCCAACGAAGCTATGGCACGCGCTCGCGCTGCACCCACCCCAGTTCCGGAACAACTTGGCCGCCAGAGGATATTCAGCATCATCATACGCTGCAGAAACCTCAGTCCTCAAGACAAGGCCAACCTCATCGACGCACTGAGCCCCGCATGCACTGGGAACTGGAGCGATGCCTCCGACATTGGCTCCAGCATCCCCGGCCACCAGCTTACTGCCATGGAACAACTACTAAGACGTAGTAAAGGACGGCGTAATAACCGAGTTGAAGAAGCAATGCGAGGGCAACAAGAACTCTCGGCGTCCGAAGTGAGCCCCCTGCTTGAACCAGTCGAGGCGCTCCACCAGCATAGAAAGAAACATGACGGCCCCATTTTGGACGACACCCCACACGACCTGCTCGATAACGAGACAGCGGACGCAGGAAAATAGATACAAAGTTGTTAACAGGGCAGCGTCTCTGCGAATCAGGTTGCAAGAGAACCTCGCACCCAGACCTGGACGACAAACGAGCTGCCAGACTCCGACCCCAGCAAGTTCAACCTCGCTCAGCTGAAGCACACAAAGTTAACGAAAACCGGAAAAATTCACTGGGTTTCTGGGTGCAGTTTTTGTCGGCTGTACATAACAATGATGATATGAGCATTGCCCAGAAATTCAACTACGTGAGCGGACTAGTGCGTGGAGCTTCCGCATCAACTATTCGTGGACTGCATGCTATCGAGGTGTGCTACAAAAGTGCCATTCGCATTTTTAAGCAGTGCTTGTCTCAAGAGAGAATATGTTCAGGATCACGTCAGAATCATTAAAATATAAATTCGGTTTTGTCGTCTTCAAGTGTACACCAACTTCGAAAGCTTAATGATGAAGTATAAGTACACGTACGAAGAATAGGGCATTTGGAAATAATCCCGCTAGTTAACGCTTCATGCGGCCAGATATCCTCTTCAGAGTGCTTACTCCCGACATAGTGCTGAGGTTTCGCGAATGCTGCCACCAGCCCACGCCTTCAGCGACGACATCCAGCGCGACTCATGATGTAGGTGACCCACAGCACCATATGACGCTAAAGGAACAACACCTTCAGCGGCTTCTTGAGTTCATCGACCACGAAGTCCAGTGTCGAGAAGCAGTAGAGCAACTGCGATCAATAATAACACAGGATGTCGCTTTGACACAGGAAGGTGAAATAAACCAGACTAACTTTAAAACGCACACACCATGGCAGCTCCGAAAGGTTGAGTGAAGCGCCCTCAACGCCACTTGTTTTTCCAGCTCACTGGGCACCGCTCACAGGTCTGCAACCGTGCTGAATGAAGCCTAACACCAAAGAATCAGGCTCTCGTCAAGGATGGCCGATTATTCCGATATATAAATCAAGGTCACTTATCACAGGACAGCGAAATCCACTCCAGTGTGACAAGAGTGCACGAAAGCATGCCACCCCCACGTACCCGTCAGCCACCCGGGGCGGAAATACTGTGACGACTACTCCTATAGGCCTGCCTTTCAGGGACAGTTACCCTACAGTTTGGCTCCAAACATCTTCTGTAACAGTCGCCTACACGCAACGTGGTGACGCTATTGAATTTTCTGCGACGACAAAAAGCAATGCAGTTTTAACAGCAGAGCTGTTTACGCCAATCCACATCCGTCCGGCGGAGACAGAAAACACCGAAGCCTGAAGAAGAAATGTTGTTAGAAAAGTCTTCGGAATCGCTCCTAGGGCCTTCACACAGTGAAACCGGTAACCTAAGCACTGGGCAACCCAAAAGACCGAAGGAGTACTGGATTTCAAGCGACTGGGAACGATGACACGTGAAGCCAATTTGAAAGAAAAAACAGAAGAAAAAAAATTGGGCCCATCTCCCCGCGACGGGGACTCGAGTGAATGCGTCGCATAGGGGTTGGGTCTATTGAGTTAACGTGTAGTGTTTGGGGACTTGGTGGTAGTGAATGCGTTATCAGCAGCTTGTTGACGTACACTCTACGCTGGGTAACTCTTAATAGCGGTATAAATTTTCGAATTTTTGTAACCTATAATTTATAAGGTACAAATGTAACCTATATCTTCGTAACCCTTATATACGTATACACGTAAGGGATACTCAGTTATTGGTTACTTTGCCGCTTTCAGCATGTATACCTTTATATAAGTTACACCTACCGCCTTCCAAGGCCAGACACCTGGAAGGTGTCATGTTGCGCGCCAGGCGGGCTTTCGCCGGCGCCGCTGTGGCGACGCCCCGAAGGCGCTTTTCCCGCGTGGTAAACAAATATCGCGTTAGAGGAAGACGATTTGTGCGACCATGCTGTCCATTGCACCGTCTAAACGTTTGCGTCGGGTGTCTTTTGTTCGTCCCTTGAACAAACTGCCGGCCACACGTCTGGGGCTAAAAGAGAAGTTACTTTTATAATTCGTAAAATTGCGGTGGTAAAAAGCTTGAAAATGTTGCCTTAATATATATGCATTGCATTACCTGATCGATAATCGTTACCAAGGTTGTCACCCAAAAATCTTTGTAAGTATTGGCAACGCTTAAGTCTTATAAACAGGCATAACTAAATGTGGTGTTTGTATCAGCTTTGTGCCGTTTAAGAAACCAGTATCAAACATAATGATAGGTCTTTTAATAAATTGCAGGCATTAATTTTAGCTTTAGTTAAACAACATTAGGCTTTAGTGAAACCAAGCTTTGGTGTAAACATGCACTTGATAGCATACTTCAAAAGGACGCCAAAGTTATGATAACATAGCCTTAAGCCAAAAATTCTTGTCTGACAACTTAGGCCATGATTATCAAAACAGAATTGCAGTACATGCACACATATTTGCGCATTTAACAGGAGCACATTTTAAGAAGTTTGGCATCAGTAGTTTTGAACATTCACATTTATTATTATAAAACACCTGTGGGCTACTTATTAAAAAGCAAAGCTGCGAACCACGCCAATGTAATTATCGTTCCTTAATGAGTATTAGACGAGGGCAATTTCCTGGGCGAACTGGTGTTTTCTATATTGCTTTAGACTTCCAGGTAAAACTCGGTTTATTCATATATCCTTATTAAACCCATTTAATAAATGTTGCGTGAACAGCTTCACAAACGTGCCCAAGTATACAGATTCTTTACCCCAATATTTGCACAGATGTATGCGAATTATTGTGAATTATTTGGTACTGCAATTGAACAATTTCAGGCGAATTAGAGTTTGAGCTACATTTATAAGATGGTTCTCAGAGGTGCACTTTTCCAGTACAGCGTTATTGTCATGGTTCCCCACAGAAAAAAACGCAGAATGTGGGAAAGTAGAAGGAACATTTATTACAAATTCACTGTTTCATACAAATCAGTGTTTATGGCTATGTTCCCTGCATTCTCTGTTTCACTCAGAGTCGAATATTACACTTTTAATTCACTTGTCTTTACGAATCCATCTTTACACTTCCCTCTTAGGTTCCTCTTTACAGTTCCACCTGAGTTGTGATTCCCACACCAAGTTATCGTTTTTTATGCAGCACTAACAAGTTTCTAGGCCGATTGCAATCTGTCTTTTGGACAAACTTTGAATGGGATCTATAATTTCCTGCATGAAAAAAGGCACTTGGAAAAATTCAGAGATAAGCTTCGCAATTTACGTAGTACACAAGCAGGCACAAAATCAGGGCACGCTGAAGATTTCGCCGAGGTCATCTGAATAACTTGTTCCCTGCTGCCGGAGATCTCCAGAAGGTATATATGTGAGGGGCCGTCACTTGGGATTTCCCCACCTTGGAGAGCCATCTAGAGCAAATTTCAGAAAAAGAACAAAATTCAGTGCAACCATAAGCCCCTCACACCAAATCACAGGCATGTGAAGTACGAAAAATATATTGCACGAAAATGAAGACGGAGACCAGAGAATGAAATGAAAGGCCACACCAGAGAAGGAGTCATTTACGTCCTTTCAAATAATTTCACATCATTTCAGTAATCGTTACACAGAGTAATTTGGCCACATTGTTCATAACAACGCGAAGCCAATATAGTCATACCGGCCAACCTTCCGGAATTTTAATCGTGCCGTGTTCCTGTTTATCTCGCGAAATGTTTCTGCATGCTCACCCAGAACAGGCAGAAACTTTGGGCTACGAGATAAACTGACATACGTTTGCAAAAGAGAAAGCAAAAACATTTCCGCGCCTTCATGTGGAATCACTAGTACACGCAACAGAGCGAACGTTGCACTAAACACAGGAAACGTTCTTTCACGATGCTGACGCCGTCTGCGTCACATTTTTGGCTGTACTTAAACATCTCCCTCCCCCCCTTGTACAGGCAGTTTCATTTTGAACGAGGATCCCACGTGGAAGCCGAAACGTTTTTCATTTCAGTAAGGTGTTCTTCTACCGGTGGTTTCTTTCTCGGCTATTCGTAAAAAGGAATCGCCCACTTACATTTTTTCTTCGTCCATATGTGTTGTGGGTGAGGATACATCTAGAACTTGCACCGATCTTCAAGTGGCATTCCCGGGAGGTCTGTACCTGTAATGACTAAAAGGGTTATTTGGGTTAAAATGTAATAGGCTTTAGAGCTGGGCAGTTGGTAGTATACATTCATAATGAAAGAACACCTCAAACTTGACAAGACGAAGAAAAGAACACAGCACAAGCCCTCATTAACAACTGGAGCTTTCTTAAAGAGCTCTTTTCGAAAGAGTTCTTCTTGTTGGCTCTGCAAAACCACGCATCTTATAGAACAGCTAGAGTTGCTGAAAAACTACAAAGCTCCATGCTTAGGAAATCGTTATGTGAATTCATAAAGTTCATGTAGTATAGAATTGATAGAAAGAGTCACTAAACATAAGGCAAAATAAGATACGAAATATAACATCATAACACTTGAAGTAAGGCCTCGCAGTTTTACAAGTGAATCATACTTTTGTCTGTGCAGGCCTGGGTGCCATCTTTACAAAGAATATTTGAATGAATGAGTTTTAGTTATAGCATTTTCATACTGTTGTTTCACGGAAATCAGACTTCATTTCAACTTGTGTCATACGCAGGGGAGTCCAGGTTGTCAGCTCAAGGAACACTGCCTGCAAGAAAAATAGTAGTGCTCATAAGTCACAGCACCGGTAGCCAGATGCAACCACACTTTTCCCAACAGCCAGGAACCGATGACGGTGCAGCACCCATTTTTACACCTGCACTTACTCGTCTCTGTGTAATGTGTCACAATTTCTGTATCATAAAAAACAACAATCAAGCAGCCTGCATGCTGGCTCATACATACCACCATTCTGTAATGTCGCTTTACTGACTACACTAGTATCACGCGAGACAACCATTTGCCCTGCAATACCACGCGAATAAATAAACGACTGATTTATGCGAATGGGAATAATAAACCCACTTAACATGGTGAAAATGCCCCCGCTACCTCAAAATGACTAACACCAAATTTACCCACTCAAGGAAAAGAATGATAAAAATGAAGAGTGTTGTAGATATAAAAACTTTTTATTGTGCGGTAGGGCAAACTTTCACACAAAAAGAGGCTTGTGCTGGACAAAAGTGAGTTTCGAAATTTCGGGCAGCATTTAGTGGACTACTTTTCTGCACCACACACCTTGTGTTTATCCGGATATATTACTACAAGACCAATAAACCAGACACCATTCCGAATATATGCGGCGAGAAAAATGAATATTTCCCGATGGCTGAAACAAAATGATAATACCCAGGGAATAGCGCGATAATATAAGACTTTACTGGGAAAAAATTCAAATATTCAAGCAGAGCTACCTGACAATTACATGGTCCAAGAACTCCTCAAGTGTGCCTGATGCATCCAACAGCGTAAACAAAACGCTCAACACATGACGAAGGCGCGCAGAGCAGAAAGCAGGTCACGAGCGCCGTTATCTGTTATAATGTACGGGCTTTCACGATCGTCCGCTCTAGTCTGACGCAACGAACGCAAGCCCGTGATTTCATTCAATTGCCGTCGCGGGCAACAGAAAACGTCCAGCGAAGCAACCAGTCGGGTAACAAAAATCCCTCTCGAATGCTGCAATTTCAAATTGAAAAGCCCCCAGCGAAAAGATACATCCAATGAGAACACGGAAACCGTTGCGGGAATATACTCACCGAGTTAGCTTTCACTGGCGCCGGGGCATTAATCCAACATGCGAACTTGACGCTGGTCGTAGAAGAACGGGCCGTGTAGCGCTGCCAGTCACAAATGGGCTCGCCGCAGCCTCCGCGACTCACGCCGACAAATAAGTCTTGTAACAGGAATCCTCGCTTCATCGTAGGGGTATCACAGCGGTAAAAAGGCTCGAGTGGCGCGAAAACGCGGCCACCGGGACTGCGGGCGCCGCCATTTCTCTATATCCCGTCATGCAACAGAGAAATCAACGGCCGCCTGGAGAGAAGGCGCGACGAGCATCTCTTATTGGCGGTGAGATGTTTGAGTGGCGCCCCCTGGCTCTGACGTCGGCTTAGGGACTCGCGCCTTTGTCGTCTGCTACACTCCGCTTGTGAGGGGCAGCAGTGTCCGTGCTAGAAATCGCCCGCTTTGTTGCTGTAGTGCATTAAAAAACGTATTTCTAGTGATTCAGTTATTTTGCCAACTTCTGACGCATCTGAATAATTTGAAGCTGCATCCTCCACAAGTTTGCAACACACGACGAAATAGAGAACAACTTCTTCAGAGCATCGGTCAAAAGATCGTGTGTTCCTCGTACTTTGTAGCGTATTCGCGCAAGGATCAGCGCTCAGAGCTCTTCGATAAGTATCCAAAATGCGTAGGCTTTCCTGCAGTATTTTTGAGATGTTCTTATGAAGACTCAACAGTCTAATGCTACGTACCAAGCAGCGAGCCCCTACACGCACATCGCCCAGCAGGAAATAAAACGGCTGTCTTCTATTTCTTTCGTTGTTGTCTTGATGAATGTTTCTGGTTTGTTTTTTCTTCCCAACGAATTAATTTTTCTGCAGCGTCGCAAACGTCTTATTAGGAGGTTTGCGGGTGTTTGGGAGTCTCACATTGTGGATATTCTGCAGGTTGTATGGCATACATCACCCTCTTCACGCAGTGGCTTTCATTACGGCTGCGTGTAAGAAGGGGCATATCCGCAGCGTGCTTTGTTTATTCACATGCAAATACAATGAGAAGGTTTCTGCTACGCCACCACGATCGCGCCCCGAACAACGTTGTCCACAGTACTCGAAGGCGGCTTTTGTGCTCCGTCTTTCTATCGTAACCATCGTTGTCATAACGAACTGACTCTCAACCCGAACAATGATGACATGATTACGGTGTTGAAGGCCTGAAATACTCGCTAACTAACGCAATAAATAGTATACCTGCATATATTACAAGAATCGAAACCTATGAATATTTCCAAGCAGGCCTTTATTGCTTTCCAACCCTTTCAGGCGCAAAGAACAAATCCTATTCCACACCGGATGGCGTTCTATCAATTGAAGAAAATTACCTTTACTCTCTTGTCTTGGTCTGAGGACCCGGCCCACTAACCAGCTCGATTTCATTGTTAAATAAAGTTTTCTACTCCCCCCCTACTCCTCCTCCTTTTGAATGCAGTTTTCCTATAACGCATATCCGAATATCGGGAAGATCTATGGCCGTGGAAACTGCGAAATATCCCTCCAGGTCTGAACAAACATAGTGCTATTGTATCTTTAACGTAGACGTGACTCGTTTTGCTCAATAAACCTACTACTGGTTAGAATACACACAGTGGGTTATTTGGAACTCAATAGCCTACAGTTTTTGCAGCCCATAGTGCATGTCGGCATACTTTCATGCCATGACAACGTAAAGCGATGCGATACAATACTTTGGAGCGTTCGACAAGGTTGCGAAAACTGTTTTACCTAACATAAGATTACCGGGAATCGTAATGCTTTCTGCCAAAGCCGGCAGCCCTAAAGGCCTAGATTTCGTTTTGGTCTTCTATTTTTTCTGTTGTCGGTCATGAGCAGCTGACGGTTCCCTTTGTTTGAAAGATCGCTTAATACAGAAGCGTACTCCTAGCTCCGACTCTTCGCGCTCTGCACAGGACCGGCTTCGCAAGGATGGGGGCGACGCCGGCAATGTTTCTTCCGTAGCGGTATCCAAAACTAAACTTTACCTCACACATATGAGCTAGTGTATGCGATTTTAAACCTATTTTTATGATAAAAAGTTACCCACACGCCAATTCTGGTGCGGAAAAGCATCAGAAGTTGACCGAGCGCAAAGAAACAGCAGGGAGAGCGAGCCTGAGTGAAGCAGACGACAAAGGCGAGAATCCCTAAGCTGACGTCACAGAGGCGCGCTTCGCAGCGCCGCCCGTGTTCGCGCTCACCGCCAATAGCTGTGGAAAATGTACCGAATCATCCCTCCAGGTCTGAACAAATATAGTGTTACTGTATGTTTACCGTACACGTGAGTCGTTTTGCTCAACAAGCCTCCATATGAGTTAGAAGCCTGGTATAAACCCAGCACGCGCCTATACACACAGTGGTTATTGCCCGGTAGTGCACGTCAGCATAATTTCATGCCATGACAACGTAAGCGATGTGATCCGATACCTTCGAGCGTTTGGCAAAGTTGCAAAGACTCTTCTACCACCTGCGATTACCAGGAATCGTAATGCCTTCTGCCGAAACCGACAGCCGCGAAGGCGTGGAATATGTTTTGGTCTAGCATTTTCGCTGTTGTCGGTTATTAGACTCTGGCTGTTCCGATTGTTCGAAAGATTGCTGAGTACGACGCCTAGCACCGACTCTTCGCGCTCTGCACACGACCGGCTTCGCTGGAAAGGGCGACTCCGGTAATGTTTCTTCCACACCGGTATGAAAAACTATACTTTAAATCATGCCTACAGCTACTGTATGCCATCTTAAGTCTTTTATTATGATAAAAAGGCGCGCATACGTAAAATCTGGTGCGGACAAGCATCAAAAGTCAACCGAGAGGAAAGAAACAGCAGGGAGAGCGAGCCCGAGTGAAGCAGACGACAAATGCGAGAATCCCTAAGCCGACGTCACTGAGACGCGTTTCGCAGCGCCGCCCGTGGTCGCGCTCACCGCCAATAGGTTACAGGGTGTTTTATAGGTTACAACGTAAAGGTTACATGTCAGATTTTGTTGATGTAACCTATAAATAATTAATGTAACCTATAAACCGCTTTTAACTTCACGCTTGTAACTCTTAGAATGGACTGGGATAAAGAAAACCTCAAAATGGATCTATTGTAACCTTTATTTTACAGGTTACATCCCTTTAGAAGTTACATTATCGGTTACCAGGATTAGAGTGTAGCTTGAATGAGTCAAGGATATAAGGCGCGTTCGTAGCCTCCCATTCTGTGTCGGCTTTGTGGCGCAGTGGGTAGAGCACCATGTACATTGCGTTCCGCCCGCAAGGTCGAGGGATCGAAACCAGGCGCCGGATAGTATTTTTTTTATATAGTGTAGGGGGAGGGGTGCGGACTACGACTACGGACGTCAACGCGGGTGACATCGTGAGTTACTGAAATGCTCTTCATGTAAAAACAACAAAGGGAAGATAATACGATTCTCCTGATCGGAATCAAACCTAGGTCCCTCGTGCTATGCACGCGTCGTCTATCCGATGGAGCTATCGTCACAGTCCGGGCACACATCATTTACTTTCGGTTCGAGACGCGGGCAATGGCTTTAAACTAGGCCTAGGTTTCTAGTGCGTGATAACGCGGTACACTTTGGGATTGATGAGAAAGCCTGCGGAATACATGATCGAGGGTTGCTAGTCACGTAGAACATTCAGCGGCATGTTCGGAAATAATTGTGGGAGGATTGCAGATGGCGCGGAAACTTGCAGCTTTACTAAACAACTTGAAGGCAAACTTAGGTCGGCTCAGCGGGCCGCGAAAAGAACAATTATCGGAGTAACACTTAGAGAAAGAAAAGAAGCTGCCTGGATCAGATAACAACGTGAGAGTAAAAGATATTGTAGTTCAAACAAAGAAACAGAAATGTCCTTGGGCTCGGTGTTTTTTTATTTCTCGTTGTAAACCCATCGTTATCAGCTCTTTGCCCTCCATGCCAAACTTGAACAGGAGTCCTGGGGATGACGGGCGAAGAAAACAGCAACCGGCCGACAACTTTACCTACTCGTGGGCAGCGGCTTCTGCGTGGCGGGAAATTGAAATCAAACCTGAGCGCCTTTCTAACATCTATCAAAATCTGAGGTAGTTTCGAAACGCACTCAACAAGATGTCCACCACTTAAACTAAACGGCCGCAAAGTACCCCACCCAATACCGCCGCTCTATGGCCATTACCTCAACTTAGCATTTGTCTTGAAAACTTGATCAAGACATTTTTTCTGGTCCTCAGCCCTGTTTTCGCGCTTGAGAGGCAACACTACGACAATGGGCCGGCTTCCTTTCAGTTGCCTCTGTACACGTACTATACAACAAAGTACTATACTATACAATCGTCACAAAGGAAAGGCCGAAGTCAAGCTGGGGTAGATAGTTTGCATTTGGAATATCTTGATGGAAGCGCAATTTCACACGAACACTTAGAAAAGAGACGACAAGCCACAACGCTGACTCACAACTGATTTTTATTGATACGTCCACATGTGCATTGTTAAACATTTTTCCCGTAAATTTACGGTAATAATGACCGCTATCTCTTTATGGCAGTGCGTATCCATAAAGCTAAAAAACGCTACTGAAACTGTTGTTGCAAGCGACGGCAAACTTACCATAAAGCAAGTGCCGCATTTGAACATCACGGCAAAAAGTTTCCTACTAGCCTTTGCAGGCACCATGCCGTAGCACAAGCCAACAGAAACACCAACTTGGGTGGACATGTACGGTTTCAGAGGCGCTACTCTTAGTTACGTCAAGGGTCTGGTATAAAGGTTAACGGTCGTTTTTATCATACATTTATAGGCTTGTCACGTAGAGACAAACACAGAAACAATCGCAACATGAAAAGTAAAAAATGTTGAGCAAGTGCGAATGTGCAACCCATTTCTTTTACTGCGAGCATATTCATAACGTCATATCCGCAGAAAAATAAATGAGCTGGTAGTCAACACTTGTGCCGACGTTTTTTTTTTCACAAAGCTTGCGTTTTTGTGCTATCACACCCAATGCTCCGAAAACTTACCTGGCATCCAGCTTATGGAAGTTTTTTGTAATTGTGTGCTTGAAAACAGTACACATGTCAAGGCGCGTCATTGATTTATTGCAGGAAATTCTACCTTAATATTGCCTTTATTGTCCACTGCATCGGTAAACACCCCCCCAGCCTAAGGTCAGCAGGTGTTTGTTTTCGCGCAGTGAGGGGTCAGTTGTTATCTTCAAACTGTGCGGACGGCTGGAAAAAAACATTTATTGACCTACCACAAAATACAAATAGAGATTACCCTCCAGGAATTTGATGCGGCATCCTTTGTGTGATGTAGTTGCTGCCATTCTTCCTTGAAGTGAAAAAGTAAAACCTGAAAAAAAACGCCGCATTTTTTCATGATTAGTGGAATTTCCTACGAATGCACGCCTTATTGCAATATACTAAATTAGCGAACTAACTTTTACCGGAATGTAAAATTTTGCAGTGGAATATCTGGCTATAGTTTCACGGTTGTGCAAGAAAATAACGATGTTCGGTTGCAATGCCCGCCATTCAAGCCAAATGATTAAGTAACCGTGTAAATACTGTTCGAAGTGTGACCACATAAAGAGCAATAAACTGGTCTTTTGAAAAAATATAAGGGCTGCATTAAACAGCATTTTATGCTATCTAGAACAGGAAATATCACACTCAATAAGATACAAAAAATTAGTTTCTGCCCAAGGTTGCAACAGAAGTTGGATTTTCAACAGTTTTGCAAACACATTTGTCTTGGATCAGGGTTCCATCAGCGAAACATTGCCAATTTAGTGTTAATAAGAATATCAAGTTTGCATTACAAAGTCTTAAAAAACAAGCAATCCACTTGTAGCAAAAGCTACATTTTTTTTCTTTCAAATTAAGCAGCAGGGCTGGATGTATCAGTGAATAATTTTTCATTGCTCGGCAGAACTGCATATTACTCTGCATTGATTTACCATTAAAAGTGCATCGAATGGAATGGCCTTCCCCAATATGTCATTCACGCACAAATTGTCAAATCTTCGAAGCCGCCGCTTAGATATTCCTGTATTAACTTTTCAAGCTCAATTTGGTTTCTATACCTTCGTTCAGATCACATACTTTAATGATTACATTTTATGTCATTTCCTGAACCTTTTGTACTTGTGGGCCTTTGTACTTGTGTGCGTACTCTGTAGGCCTCCTGTAACATTTTGTTCTCCACCACCGCCATTGTGGAAGATGGTGAAAAAAAAAACAGCTCAGACAGAAGTGACTACAAAGGGTTGGCATTGCAACCAAACATTGTTTAATTTCCTGCAAAACCCTGAAATCATACCCAGCTATCCCACGGCAAAATGTTACATTCCGGTAAATGTCAGCTCACTAATATACTATATGACATGAATGCGTGCATTAGTATGAAATTCTCTTTTTCGTGAATAAACTTTTTGTATTTTCAGGTTTTAATTTTCTCTTAAAGGAAGAATGGCAGCAATTACATCACACAATGAGAGCCACATCAAATTCCTGTAGGGTTATTTTCTATTTGTTAATTTGTGGTGTGTCAACTAAATGTTATTTTTTTCAGCCGTCCGCATACTTTGGAAATGAGAATTGTACTTGATATTTGGTCTATTAGAATATGGTGATGGAAAATATTCTTGACTTGTATACCCTTTTCAACAACACAAATACAAAAACTCCCTTAAGTTAGATACCTCGTACGTTTTCTGAGCATTGGTTGTGATAGCATAAAAACGATAGCTACGTGAAAAGACAAGGTCGGCAGAAGTGTTGACCACCAACTCATTTATTTTCTTGCGCATATGGCGTTATGAATTCACTTGGAGTAAAAGAAATTGGTCCACATTCGCAGTTGAATTCACACTTGAACAATCGAAATTGGTTGCACATTCGATTGTTTCTGTGTTTGTCTTTACAAGACAAGCCAGTTAAATTAAACAGATTTATTGACTCTCAAGAATATTCCGGGCTTCTACTGAGATCAACAGAATTTTACTCACCACTAATATATTCAGGCATATACTGCGCAGTCTTAGCAGCATGACGCTGCCGTACGCGAACGCATTTTTATTTTTTACTGACAGGAACCTTACACGCTGGGAATACAGTGAAATTTTTTTTTTAGTTATTCGCTGCAAAGTGTCCGAAAACAACGCTGCCCTTTTGTGTTCACTCGTTTCGGTTTTCGCTCAGAAAGCAGACTGGGCTGCACAGAACCAACAATTGTTTATGCTTTATCCATGTCTTAAACTCGAGTATTACATTTTGCACTTCGAAAACAAATTATCCACATGTTGGGACAATCATATTGTTACCCTTTTAGATCACTCCGGTCAACCCCGAGGGTTTGCATGCTTCAGTAGAATGGTTTTTATAACGCTAGGTGCTATATTCTAGAAGGGCATTTTTCCTGCGACCACGTTTATATACTGGAACAAAACACAAGTGATGCTGTAACAAAATCCCAAAACAAATTGCCAGAAATGGCCAGAGTTTTCTGTGGCAAACGTTGACCAACATTCCTAACTTCGTATGCTTCGCTTGACAAACGTGCGTTGAGGCACGTGGCGAACGGTGGAGTTTTTTGCCAATGTTGGCCAATCTCCCTAAGTTGGTAAACTTTGTTTGACGAACGTGTGGTCGAAGCACGCGGACACCAGCCCTCAGAACTTTCTTATTAGGTTTAACTGCGAACACCATACACAAACGCTTAGCTGAACAGCTTCTCTGTTAAAGAAGTGGCGCATGCGAAACGAGGACCACCCCTATCCTGTCCGACGTCCGTGCACGTCGGATCTCGTGCTATCCCCAACACAGCAGCGGGCCAGAAGATGTCGCCAGCATCATCCGGAGCCGTGTGCTTCCTTTCCCGCATGCCATAGACAATTCCTACGCGCACTGTTCTGATTCCTTAAGATTAAACTTGCGTTTGCTTTGGCTGCATTCTGTATTTCTCCAGTATCAGCTTTTCAATGGGGCTGGCCTTGCAAGGCCTTCCTTTCACACAAGCAACGCCAATCTCAAATTTTGTATTTATTCTTGCACTTGTTTAAGAATACCTCGGAGTGCTTAAATCTGGTTACTCTGTTAATTGACGTTTTGAATGCTGCTTCGTCGTGTCTGCATTTCTGTCTTCTGGTTCATTTCCTCGAATTACGCCCGAAAGCAGAACTGCGCATGCCAGAGCTCCCTCACAATCTGGGTTTAGCGTGGCTGGCTTGAACCTGTTCTATTTACGTGTAATCACGTTCAGGGGTCCCGCGGCTAGAAATACCCCGTGCCATTTGTATTTTCTATTGACACTTGTTTGAATATTGTAAATCGGGCACATAAACCCACAAAGTGCCTGACTCCTTGTGAATCCCCCATGTGGTTTTTGCCACGGAGAATGGAGAACAACAATGATTACAGATTTTGTTCTAATTCGGTCAAGTGCAGATAAAGAAGGTTATTTACAAAGAGGAGCAAACGCCTATTCAAACGCCAGAGCCACATCAAATTCCTGGAGTGTTATTTTCTATTTGTTAATTTGTGGTGTGTCAACTAAATGTTATTTTTTTCACCCGTCCGCATAGTTTGGAAATGAGAATTGTACTTGATATTTGGTCTATTACAATATGGTGATGGAAAATAATTTTGACTTGGATACCCTTTTCAAGCACACAAATACAAAAACTCCCATAAGTTGGATGCCTCGTAAGTTTTTTGAGCATTGGTTGTTATAGCAAAAAAACGATAGCTACGTGAAAAGACAAGGTCGGCAGAAGTGTTGACCACCAACTCATTTATTTTCTTGCGCATATGGCGTTATGAATTCACTGGGAGTAAAAGAAATTGGTTCCACATTCGCAGTTGAATTCACACTTGAACAATCGAAATTGGTTGCACATTCGATTGTTTCTGTGTTTGTCTCTACAAGACAAGCCAGTTAATTTAAACTGAATTATTGACTCTCAAGAATATTCTGGGCTTGTACTGAAATCGAAAGAATTTTACTCACCACCAGAATATTCAGTCATATACTGCGCAGTCTTAGGAGCATGACGCTGCCGTACGCGTACGTATTTTTATTTTTTACTGACAGGAACCTTACACGCTGGGAATACAGAGAAATTTTTTTTTAGTTATCCGCTACGAAGTGTCCCAAAACAACGCTGCCCTTTTGTGTTCACTCGTTTCGGTTTTTGTTCAGAAAGCAGACTGAGCTGCACAGAACCAACAATTGTTTATGCTTTACCCATATCTTAAACTCGAGTATTACATTTCGCACTTCGAAAACAAATTATCCACATGTTGGGACAATCATATTGTTACCCTTTTAGATCATTCCGGTCACCCCTAGGGTTTGCATGCTTCAGAAAAATGTTTTTTATAACGTAGGTGCTATATTCTAGAAGGGCATTTTTCGTGTGACCACGTTTATATACTGGAACAACAAACAAGTGATTCTGTAACAAAATACAAAACAAATTGCCAGAAATAGGCGTTTGCTCCCCTTTGTAAATAACCTACTTTAGCCGCACGTGTCCGAATTAGAACAAAATCTGTAATCATTGTTGTTCTCCATTCTCCGTGGCAAAAACCACATGGGGGATTCACAAGGAGTCAGGCGCTTTGGGGGTTTTTGCGCCCGAATTACAATTTTCAAACAAGTGCCAATTGTAAACACAAATGGCAAGGTATATTTCAGCCGCGGGACCCCTGAACGTGATTACACGTAAATAGAACAGGTTCAAACCAGCCACGCTAAGCCCAGATTGTGAGGAAGCTCTGGCATGCGCAGTTCTGCTTTCGGGCGTAATTCGAGGAAATGAAGCAGAAGACAGAAATGCAGACACGACGAAGCAGCATTCAAAACGTCAATTAACAGAGTAACCAGATTTAAGCACTCCGAGGTATTCTTAAACAAGTGCAAGAATAAATACAAAATCTGAGATTGGCGTTGCTTGTGTGCAAGGAAGGCCTTGCAAGGCCAGCCCCATTTAAAAGCTGAAACTGGAGAAATACAGAATGCAGCCAAATCAAACGCAAGTTTAATCTTAAGGAATCAGAACAGTGCGCGTAGGAATTGTCTATGGCATGCGGGAAAGGGAGCACACGGCTCCGGATGATGCTGGCGACATCTTCTGGCCCGCTGTTGTGTTGGGGATAGCGCGAGATCGGACGTGCACGGACGTCGGACAGGGTAGGGGCGGTCATCGCTTCGCATGGGCCACTTCTTTAACAGAGAAGCTGTTGAGCTAAGCGTTTGTGTATGGTGTTCGCAGTTAAACCTACCAAGAAATTGCCGAGCGCTGGTGCCCGCGTGCTCCGACCACACGTTAGTCAAACAAAGTTTACCAACTTAGGGAGATTGGCCAATATTGGCAAAAAACTCCACCGTTCGCCACGTGCCTCAAAGCACGTTTGTCAAGTGAAGCATACGAAGTTAGGAATATTGGTCAACATTTGCCACAGAAAACGCTATTGTTCGCCGCATCATGGAAAATCTAGTTCGGAACGAGAACGACACGTCATAGCCTACTCGCGAGAGCGTGCCTCACACCGAAAAACAAAATGAGAGCAACGACCAACACACCAAAATCACTTTAGCAGAGTCAGTCGTCTTACACACTCGGCCAAACCCGCGAGGTAACACCCGAGCGCCAAACGGCTTACTCACTTGGAAGGAACTGTGGGGAGAGGAATCACACCACCTGCTTGAGCTAGAACACGTTATATTAAACAAGTTTCCGGGTGTGTATTCTGTTCGTTCATTCGTGGAAGAAGGCCCCCTCCTCGCGTTGCCCGCGATTGAATGCCGATTTGCTTCTTTGCCGTGTATCAACGAGGATGGAGTAAAGGTTCTTGCGGCAGCGAAGAAGAAGCAATCTGCTGCAATCTTGTAGTTACACTGTCGTGATGCTCCCGAAGCATCCGTGTGGCTCCGCTAACTCCAAGTCTTAGGCGTTAGTGTGAGCTACCTGTATTTTTTGCATTCTCCACCACCCACAAAGGGTGTTTGTCTTTGACAGTGCCAGCTGTGAGTGGTGACAAGCCAGGTAGACGCGTCATTTGATGTGGTCCAATAGTCCTCCATGCCGTTGCGCTATCGCACAAAACGACCTGCGCTAATCTGAATCTTACAAGAAACCAACGAAAAGCACGCAAAAAGTATGCACTGGAGCGCTTTCGGTTTAAACCTTGCTGCGATTTTATAACTACCAGCGCTGATAGTTCAGCGCATAAAATTACGAGCGTAGGTCCCGTTTTGGCTCTTGCGGCTGGTACTGCAGAACGGAAGCACCCCTCGTGGATGGTGGCACCTGGAATCAGTAGATACAATCATTAGATAGGATTTCTATACTTGTGTCCACCACTCCTGGAAGCAAGTCAGCAACAATTCTTATTTTGGTGTTCATCAGTGTTCAGAGGTTGTGGAGCCTACGCACCTTCCGCTAACTTCGACAGGCCTTTTGTTAACAATACTGCCAAAAATGCAGCAAAACAGCATCTTCGGGATGACTTCTGCTGCTGAAATGCTGCTGCACGCGGTATCTTCCATTCGCGTTCTGAACGGCGTTAGTCGCGCGCACCAGCAGTGCAGGGTCGAGAAGCAAAGTCTACCAAAGTTTGCTGAATAGAACGAATAACAAAATGGCAGCGCCCATGAAGCGTCGCCGAGTAAGCAAATGTCACGAGATGGGAACTGACCAATGATCATGGCGGTGGCATGGAACCGTAGGAGAAGAGTGCTGATACACTGTAAACTTAGCTGGCGGAACTATTTGCCTCTGCTAATTTCAGCGGCTAATGGTAAACGACGACCAGTGCAATACCGTCCGAGATCCGCCTGCGCATTGGCAAGCAATCTCCAACCCAGTAGCTATCGGCAGGAGTAGCCAGCATGCTCCATAGCCGCGGGGTCGCTTGATCGAGACAAGTCTGACGAGAACGGCACATAAGCAGCTGCCTCCTTGGGCGCTTGTACGCAGTGCATGCCGTTTAAGAATCAATAAGTGTAGTAAACGTGGGCGATATGGTGCTGATTGGTAAATTGAGAGATAAACATGCCGAATGCATCCCCAAAAGTGCCGCTGAGCCCTCATTGTGCAGGTGGCACCTTCCGGCAGAGACGTGTCCTTTGGAACCAAACGTCTATTATCCCATCAAATAAGAATTCTTTCTGGCCACGAAATGAACCATAAACGTTGGAAGAAGTGCAGAACAAGACCCTAACAACAATAATAAATTGGGTGTCACATTGAGTCACTTTCGTAGGAAACCACTTGGAGAGAGTCCGGTACCCCAGCGCTCAGTGTTGTGAGATCCTCCGTTTGTAATGAAGTAAAAGTGTCTATTGAGAAGAATAGATTACCAATATGAAAGTCTGGAAAGCGGAGTGTCTGTTTCAGTAACCTAGGAATTGTAGTTGGGTATATGTTCAGTTCTAGTCGTCCTGCAGATATTCCCCTAGTTTTTTCAAGTTTGGAGATCTCTGAGGTGCTCTTGGCGGCCACGTTTTAAAATGAGGACGTGGAGCACATCGCAGAACGTTAGCTGCTTCCAACGCCGAAATATGTTTTGTTATTTTCATGCTTGCATCTCTAAAACGTGGTGCTCATGCTATCTTGTTTAAAAAGCAGCAGCAGAAGTTAGCAAAAACTGAGGCGTGTGGGTTTTGGGACCCGTTCAGATATTGTGACACTACACAGTTCGAGAAGTCGATCGGTGGTGTTTATGACGGTGATGTCATCCCAGTGCAAGTTTATTGCGGCCCAGGTCTGTCACGATTGGACCTGACACTCATTTGTAACTAATAGAGCCCTTTTAGACGGCCTCAAATTACCCAATAGACGGGTATGTCGCGACCGGTCCGACGCAAGCGTGTTGTCTGGTGCGATCGACCGTTAACATAAAACGGCCGTCGAAGCTGAGGTGCGCTGCCAAGTGGCCCATCGTTTAGGGTAGTGATTCGGAACACAACTACCGCTTAGCACTGCAGCCCTGCTCATAGACGATCCTACGCAATATTCACTTTTTGACCCACTCTTATTGTGTCGAAATAAATATCTTCAACAGACAGAAATAGCTTATTCTCCCTGTAAAAAAAACAAGTCTTGGAATGCAACATAGCAAACTAGTAGTCTAAAAAAAAGGCGGGCTTTGTTTGTGGTGATCCAGGGCTGGCGGTAAAACAAAAAAGAAAGCGTGCCAAATTTTTAGAATTTTTTTCCTTTTGGAAGTTTTTAGCATCAGTTATAAAAGCAATACTTCACAAAACCGCGAATTCAATTTCATATTCTCGGTTGTTTAACACTGTTGTTTTCCTTCCTTGTGGGGTGCGTTTATGCGTATATTCCTACTGGGCGTTCGAGGTCTGCGTGATGTTCCAAAGAGTTTTTCGAAGCTCCCGTATTTTCAATGCAAAGCTCTAGTACAATGGTCCCGCGGTTTCGCTGCGGATGCACAAGTTCACCTTTTGACCTCAGACACGCCTTCCGCGAAACACCCGTTGCAGCGCATCGCGTGATTCGCCGGGCCCGCTTTCGCCGCTGCGAACAACGCCCCAGTGTGAGTCGTTCCGCTCCGCTAGCGGCGGCGGCTGCCGCCGCGGTTCCGGGAGCTCATGTTATCTGCAGCCGAACAACCCCACCGGCTCCCCGCATGCGCCGCTGGGGGGCTTCGGGGTACGTAAATTATCTTGCCACCGGCGAATAGGAACAGCGCGTTCGCCAAAAATGAAAGCGAGGCGGGCCTCCTTCTGTGAGCGTTGCATGGGACAGAAAAGCGTTGAGCCGTGGTCGGCAATACAGCTACATCAAAAGGTAATCCAGGGCAATCAAGGGTCAAACAGATTAAGCCACGCTTTTGATTTTCATATCCAACGTTACCTCAACTACGCCGCAGCCATTTTTTAAAACTGTTTATTGGCTGGTGCATGAGGCGCTTCTGTTTAATTTGCTCTCATTATGCACCTCTTCCCCTGGATAAGACATAGCCGTCCCATTGCCAGACGAATGAACGACATCTGGAACACCTGAGGCTTAAAAGAACGAAATACCTACCTCCGCATCCAAAGATCGCCAAAGAAGGATCAACACAACTACGAAGGCTTCAGACAAATTCATTCCTAGATGCCACACAATTGCATCTGAGGCATTATCGAATGCTACTTCTGCAGCCGAACGCCAAACACCCCATACCGGGTGCCCGTCGCCATCACCGGAGTAGTGCAAGGCCGTGCTGGACAGCGTGGTCCTGGAGAACCAGGGTGGTCTGTGGGCCCGGGCTCTTCGTGCTGTGTCAGGCCATGGCATCCCAGACTAGTGATGCCAACAAAAGGAGAGGAAAACCTCAAGACCAATGTAGCAGATAATCCTCCTCTCATTTCCTGTTTGCGGCAAACAAACGTTTACCACCACTACTACGAATATTAACCCTAAATGTCCAACGGTTTAGAAACGGTAAAAAGAGAGGTGATTCACTTTGGCAGTGGAAATTTTGTAGACCTGGCTTTCCTCCAAGAGTGAACTTCCTTAAAATAGAGACGTCCTAACGTTTCAGCCGAACATTAATATCTCGTCTTAGTTTTTTTTTGGCGTCTCACCCCTGCTGCGTGGTGGGCTTCCTAATCTTCAAACGTACCATTCGTTACTCCAGTTTTAGTTACACAGAGAGTGAAAAGAGATTGCAAGTCTCCAAACTTTCTCTTTCGGGTGCCGGCTTTAAAATCATCCACCTGTATGCTCCTGCCCGCGCCACAGCTACGAACGACTGTTTCGTTGCTTAGGGGTTTAAAGCACGTTCCCACAATTCTTTGCGGAGACCACCTGCGTTTTTGATAGTTTGCGTGATGTACGCGGTACAGGTAAGGGACGACCTACGTGGAACACATGCGAAGCGAACTGGGGTTCCTACTGCAAGACTTTCACCTTGAAGAGGTATGGCCCCTGCCTTGCGGAAATAGTTTTCCACCACGTGGAAGCGCGGTTCCTCGATGTCCAAAGCAGACAACTTGTTAGTTAACTCCAGACGAAATCAAAACTGTTTTAAAGATATATGTATATCAATTTTCTGGTGTGAACAGCTACATTTCACTCCAATGCCCAGTGTTGAAGAATCTCAAAGGGCGAACGGTAAGCAAAGAAAGCAAACTGTATTTACAGTAAGTACAGGGCAAAACAAGCTTTAACATGGCGACCGAGAATCTTCCTTCTTCTTTCTAGTCTTCGTCTGTCTCCTCCGCGTGCCATCACGCCGAGATTCCCGCTATTTTTCCACGTGCTGGGCCCCGCACGCGGGCGCCAATTTCAAACCAGATCACAGTTCCTGGGAATAAGAAACATCCTCCCGGCCCCAGCACTGAGGGTTGTAATCTCCGTCTACGCTGCAGTAAGCTCTATTGGGTACAGTAGCTGCACCAGTCGTCGCAATGTAGCTCCGCTAGGAATCCTCACAATGCAGGCTCGGACGTTGTGGTCGCGTCCTATGATAACTTGTATAACCCGACCAGTCTTCCACATTTGTCGAGGAGCTTTTTCTTCGTGCACAAGCACCAAATCTCCAACTTTGAGCTCGTGGGGTGGGCACATTTTTCGCATGGTGTAAAGAGCGCAACTGCAACAAATATTCCTTAGGCCATCTCCTCCAGAACTGTCCCGCAAGCCGTTTACGGTGGAGCCACCTTCGCGTGACTTCGCTTCTTGTTGATTCCGCTGTTGGTGGTTGACCCGCAGGTATCGCAACAAGCCTCCTTCCTATTAGGAAGTGTGCGGGCGTGAGTACCTCTGGGTCATTTGGTGCTGCAGAAAGGTACCTGAGCGGACGGGAATTAATTACCGCCTCTGCCTCTTGAAGTACAGTCGTCAGTTCTTCCGTCGTCAGTGCAGCTTTCCCCAGGACTCGCCGTAAACAGGATTTTACGGTTTGCACCATACGCTCCCAAAATTCGCCCCACCACGCCGCTCTTTCTACAATAAACTTCCATTGCATGCGTGTTTGAGCACAGTAATCTTGAAACTTTACGTCCAGGAACGCCTTTTCCGACGATGCAATATCTTTGGATGCCTTTTTGAAAGTTCGTGCGTTGTCCGTGTAGATGACAGCCGGGAGTCCACGGCGAGACGTGAATCTTCGTAGGGCTAGAAGAAACGCTTCACTCGACAGTCTCGAAACCAACTCCAAATGCAGGGCTCTCGTAACTGCACATGAAAACAAGGCAATGTAAACCTTCGCAGATGAGCCTTCAGTGCGAGCTTAAAGAGGTCCAGCGAAGTCTATCCCTACTACCTCGAAGGGATCCGAGCGGCGCACTCTATCACCAGGTAAAGAGACTACAAGTGCACTGGCTGGTCTTAGTCGTGTCCTTATGCAAGTGTTGCATCTAGCGATTACCTTTTTTTACTATTTGTCTACCACGTTTTACCCAGAATCTCTGTCGTAGCTCGGTCAATGTGTCTTTAGTCCCGCCATGAAGGGTTCGTTGGTGGCAATCGCGAATTACAAGTTCGGTGAACGCGTGAGAAGGTTGCAGTAAGAGAGGGTGCTTGACTTCCTGTTCTTCTTGAGAGAACTCTAGCCTGCTTCGTACACGCATCAATCCCGTTGAGTCAAGGAACGGACTGAGCATCCCGAATGCTTGATCGGCAGTCGAGAGGAGCTTGATTCAAGAGCCGCTCGAGCTCCTCACCGTAACTGTCTTGCTGAACAACGCGGATCTAGTACAATTCCGCGTCCTTAATCTCTTCCGCTGAGATGGATGTAGATATCCGGTTGGCAACATTTCTACAATTTCTGATAAATCGCAGAATCCAAGCGGTTATTCGGAGAATTCGCAACAGGTTGGAAAACCGCGCCAAGTCCAAGATGGGATTCACAGTCCTCACAAAGCAGATTTGCGCACATCTCTCCCTTTCTTCGTCGACGCCTTTCAACCGAATCTCTGACTCTTCAGTAGGCCAATCTGTAGGGTGTTTCAGTAACCACGTGGGTCCACGCCACCATCGTTCATCGGTTTTCAGAATGTGCAATGACACCCCGCGAGTGAGATGATCGGCAGGATTGCAATTTCCGGGACAGTGCCGCCACTGTGTCCTAGCCGTCAGTCTTTGAATTTCAGTGACTCGATTTTTGACAAATTCTTTCCGTTGTGATGTATTACCCGTAATCCAATGCAGAGTGAGGCGGGAGTCTGTCCAAAATATAGTTTCGACGTTTCATGGTACTTTGGCAAGAGATGCTTCCAAGAAATTTGACATCCGGGCCCCGAGGACGGCGCCGAGAAGCTCAAGTCGCGGCAATGTCAACGTCTTCATAGGAGCGACTCTTGACTTGGCCATCATCAGTTCTGTTTTCACGCAATTGATGTTGTCTTGAAGCCTTAAATAGGCGCATGCTACGTATGCGTTTGGGCTCGCGTCACAAAATATGTGCAGTTGAGCTGCCGTAGTCTCTGGGGATAAATGTACCCAGCGAGGTATTTTGACGCTGCCAAGTTCCTGGAGGTCCGATCGCCAACTTCGCCATTGCGCTCCGATGTCAAGTGGATGATCCTCATCCCAAGAGACATCCCGTTTCCATATCTCTTGGAATAATATCTTGGCTTGAACTGTGAATGGTGCGATCATTCCGAGAGGATCGAAAATTCTTGCCACTGTATGGAGCACTGATCTCTTGGAGTTTCGATCTTTGTCAAAAAACTAAGTACAGACTTTGAAGCTATTGTCATGAGATCTTTTCGGGGCTCCCATACCATGCCAAGAATCTTGAGTGTTCCGTCGGTAGAAGTGATGCCTTCTTCCTGCTCGAACAGCTGCTGTAGGTGTGTCGAGTTAGAGGTCCACTTCCTACACTCTAAACTTTTTTTCCACCCATATACTCCCTAGAGGTTCTTTTTCGCCTGTCCTCTAGTGATCCTCCTTGTAGGAGTTTTTTTACTACATGGAACAGGGAGGTTTGTTTACCTCCTCAAAACAGGGTGTTTTTAGGTGATAGAAAGGAGGTAGTTAGGGAGTGTTAAGAAATGTTAGGGAGAATTTAAGGAGATCAAAATGGAGTATTCTTTACTTCCTCAAGGCGTTTTTAAGTGATGTTTATGGACTTTTTAGGCGGTTGAATAGGAGCTTATTATGGCTCCCTTGGGAAGTACTTATGTTATTTTAGGGGCGTTTTGAGGAGGTTCAAGGGAAGCATTTACTTCTTTTGCATGGAGTTTTACGTTTTGTAGGCCTCGCGAGGGGAGTTTTTAGGAGGTTCAAGGGAAGCATATATTTCTTTTGAATGGAGTTTTGCAAAGCTGGGGCGGTTTTGTAGGCCTTCCGAAAGGAGTTTTTTCAAGGCCACAAGGGAGAGTTTCTAGTTCCCTGCGGGAGTACTGATTTCACACGGTTTTCTCGATTTCAGGTTTATTTCAAACGAACTTTCGCATACAATTTTACATGGTACATGGTGTACACAAGGAGGCTCCGAAATAAAAACTTAGGGCGACCTCCTATAAGAAAGCAAAAACGGTAAATTGCTAAAAACACGCCAGTTAGGAATGGAAGACAGCAATAGAATGCTAGTTGAACAAACCGTAGAATTAATATTACTACAAGAACTGGAAATACGCGAAAAACAAAGATAGGCGCAAACACAACCACATGGTAAGTGAAATCATTATATAATAATAGCGATCAAGAACGCGTCAGTACTTATCAGAACTTATCAGAACGCATCAGCACTCAGTACACAAAGTGAAAAAAGGTTGCAGTGGTTTACAACAACAAAAAAATTTCAGTTGGTGAAATAAGCGATCTGTGTGCTAGTTGAACAAACTGTAGAAACAATATTACTACAAGAACTGGAAATACGCGAAAAACATATAGGCACAAACACAACGGCATGGTAAGTGACATCATTATATAATACTAGAGGATTGAGAACGCGTGAGTACTTATCAGTACGCATCAGTACTCAGTACACAAGTGAAAAAAATGATTGCAGTGGTTTACAACAACAAAATTTTTTTTTCAATTGGTGGTGAAATGTGCGAGAGCTGTGTAACGATTTGATATTGAAAGGTAACGAGCGTTTTGTAGATGGTAAAGGCACAAGAGATAAATGATGTAGGAGACAGACAGCAATGAGATGGCTATGGATAAATGAGTAATATAAAGAACGAGAAATATGCTGCGGAAAATACCAGTGCGTTTTGATAAAGACACAAATGCGCCAAGAAAAGTGACCCAGTCTGAGGGGTTAATTGCAAGGATATAGAACAGAATGGGTGGTATCGCGACAGCTTCTTCAGAGTGAGAAGAAAAAGCCATGTAATTCGTGTTTTTCCGATAATTTTGAGTTGATTCATTTGGCACCAGTTGCCAACATTATTTAGATAATTGTTTCAAGTTATATTAGTTGGTTAATATTATTGCTTCACAAAAGATAGCTGTATTATCAGCATACAGAAGGGCCCATCAAATATCCCCTGTTCAGTAAAAAAAAAAAAGAAAACGTCAGAAACATAATACGAAATTCTTTAAACTACTATCCAATGATTACAGGATTGAAAACAAATAAAATATTGGTGAGGGATATTGATGCGATAAAAGTTAATTAGTTCTAAATCCTTCACACGTGGTTTGGTGCTGGCAAGGTCCAAAAAGGCATGTTCCACAAACGTTAGAGCTCTGTGTGCCTTCTTGGGATATTGAATGTTGAAAACCCAGAACGATGCAAACAGACTACACAGTCCTCCCAGTAAAGATGATGCAGTCAAGACACTCTGGCCATCGATGCGGAGGCTAATTTCCCCTTTCGCGGAATGCAGACAGGGAGTCAAAGGAACATCTACCTGAAAAAGCAAAAAAAAAAAAAATGCCCCACATGTAAATTCAAAACAGACACTATGGTTAAACGAACTTAATAATTCGGCACAGTAATAAAATTGTTATGCCAGGTTCCCTGCGAATTTCAGTACTTAAATTAGGAATGCAAAGGCTTCATAAAACCAAGTGCCAGTACATTAACCATCGTGGCTTTTGCAGCAATAAAAAAGATATTACTTCCGCACAATATACTCGAGCACAACTTTAAATGAAGTGAAGTTAAAATGCAAGTCTCTCTAGTTGATAGATTAGCTTAGCTCACGGGGAACACTATTATACCCCTCTTACACCTGGCATTTTTTTTAAAATAAGGTTGAAACTAGCAAAAACACGTTTTCACCGGAAGGGCTTAAGTGGCCTGACGCGCACAACTTCTTTCTTGGCTGCCGCTGGATGGTGCTACTCGTCCATACTTGGGGTGGCAGTACCGCTTTCCAAGGGAGCATGCGAGCTACGCATGAGAAAATCGTTCGACGCCAAACTTGCGAGGCCTCAAAAGGCCAATGTTTTTCTTCAGTGAAGCGTAAATACTGATCACAGGTCCAATGGAAAAACATTTTGCTTAGTGGTCTCGAACGGCAAATGACAGGGGAGTTTGGGGAAGCATGAGCGATTTGACCGGAACTGACCAAACTGCTTGGTACGTGGTAATGTTGTATTCAGTTGCTTGTATACTGTTTGCGTCACGCTTGATGAGCAGTTGAACAGCGATTTCTCAGCACTTAAGGCATCTTGGCACTAAATCAATGCTGAAATGGCTATGCGGAGGTCCGACTTCCGTTTGAAATCAACTTGCTGGTTGTCTTCAATGACCCTTTAAAAACAAGTTACCCTTATGCCTCATCACCACAACCGATTGTTCCTCCGTGTGGTGCAAAGTGTGTTACTGTGAGTATTTTCAACGTGAAACGAACCGTTTCTGTGATTTGTAGGACTGATTCTGCTATTAATTACTGCAGTGACAACAAGCTATGAAAGAAATCCCGCCATCTCCACGAAGTGAATGATGATGAGAGGGGCGAATCTAAAATGCTTATCAGCAGACAATGTGACGCATTAAGTGCAAGCTGCTTTCATAGTGTGTGCATTGACATTAGGATATGGCCCCCTGGCAGAATGATGCGCTGCGCGAGATTTTGCCGTACCTAAAAGGACAGGCAACTCATTTTTACGGAGTATAGGATCTGTAAAAGGGTTGCGAGTTGTTGGTAATTATGCATTGCGAAAAATAAACTGCGCGCAAATTAACGAGGACAAGAACACATGAAGACGGCACAAGCGCACACTCGCAACTATTTTATTATTGCACAATTCAAAGCTTTATATGCCCAAGCGCCCAATTGCCGCGCCCCCAATGCGTCACAGTTCTCGGCGCACTCAGCCGAAAATACTAAAAACCGTAACAACAAAACCACAAAACGAACTTTGAGGCGCACGAAAGGCGAAAAATCAGCAAAGATAACCGCATCATACATGGATTAAGACCCCCCTCCCACCCCCAACACGCATTCCCAGAAGCACCGAAATAGCGCTCAATGTGCGTCTAAATATGCGACTTCTCGATTAAGCAGGGCGATAGAGGGATGACTACATTCGGAACCAGCTTTTCTGATGTGGCTGGCTTCTACATTTCTCGCGTTTGCTGGTTCTTATGTCGCAAAAGGATGGCTGTGCGCTCAAACACAGGGACACAATCAGGTCTGCATGCGCGGCAATGAGAAGATAAGTGGCTCAGGTCACGTTGAAAAATGCAAAAAAAAATATACGGTACTTTTAGACGTCGTACGCTCGAGTTTGTGACAACGTACCCGTGTGCGGCTCTGTCCTGAAGTTCGGAGAAATGCAGGCGGGTTGTGTTATATTTCTCGTCTTGCATTACGCTTTCTTTTATATATTAGCGCCCTCTTCCCCGATCTCTCTACCTTCCTTACCGCTTCCGTCTGACTGCGCTGATTTTCGCCAGCACGAAGTAACCGTCACGTTGCTTTGAAACGACGCCGCGCGCGACAAACGATTTTACCTCGAATGCCCTGTTACAAACCGGCCTACAAAAGAATGCGAACGCATACCCCAAAACCCACAAACAAGTAAAATAATACGAGTGTGCGCTTTTTTCTTGCCCGTGCGTGTACGAGCGGTGAGCGGCACGGGTACCCGGGTACTTCGCTGTTAACCCTATCCAAACGTTTGACAAACGCATCGACTGATGAAAGACCACTTACCAGCGAGCTGTCCACACCTGTCGCCGTATCCAAATGCTGTTTGCGGCCGTTCCTCGTGTGACAGGGGCACATGAAAATCTTTCCACCAAATGGCACTACTAGTCCTTCACAAATAAGAAAAAACGACGGCCCAAGGCGAGGCTTGAAGCTCCGGCCGCGCCGAGTCACCGGCCGCGTGCTGCGTCGTTTTACATCCGGGCAGCCAGTCGTGCCGCCAGGGCAAGTTGAGTCGCTGCAGTCGGGTGCGTTGGCGCGCTGGCACGGAAATTTAAATCGTCTATGTATGCGCAAGCAAGCGAAGCAGATGAACATTGCAATTGTTTGCAACGGCGAGAACTGCCTCTTCGTTAGCAGCAGAGTTTGACACACCTATCGCCAAAATAAACAGATTGAGACAACACGGCCGCGCTCTCTGCCTGTGATCGCGCTGGTTGAAGCATCTATACGGGTATACGTACGGTATTGGTTTTGTAGCTGCGTGCAACCGTTGCGTCCTGCTTACTCGTTCTAATTAGCATTAGGCCACGGTTGAAGTGCTGGTGCACGGAGACAACAGAAGACTAACATGGCGACCGCCCGCTTGAGATGATTACCTCAGATAGGGCGTTTATTGTGGACGTGGTAGTATACAAGGAACCGAACGCCATCTCACAAATGGTGTTAAGTCGTTCTAAATCCTCCCTTTTGCTACCCGGATGGGCAAAGGTACTACCGTGGAGGTTCGTCCACTTCTTTAGATCATGCCTAGGGAGTACATTTTTTGCTATACGTACTTTTCAGGGCAGATTACTTGATTAAAACTCCATTTCCGGCTAGTTTGCGTTTGCAGTGTAAGACGCATACCTGCCGACTCTAGTATAGCGTTAGCTTCAATGAAAACACGTTGCGCCTCTTGGTCGGTGTCGGCTCCCACGAGCAAGTCCTCCACTCCGACGTAAAACGACTTGCGAATAGGGCAGCCGTGTCCCGAAAGGAACCGCTGACAAGTCTCCAGTGATGTTTGTAGTGGCGTTCAGCAAAAATGGGCTTGCTGTGGTAACCAACGGTACTCTGGTCATCCTCCATTCTTCCACTTCAGGTTTAGGATTCTCGTCAGAGGGAACTTGCTTGAACCACAGAAACCGCAGTGCATCTCTGTCTTGCTCTCGAATGCAGATTTGCAGGAAAGCCTTTTCAATATCTGCGGTCAGAGCGATGGGATGCAACCGAAATTTATCAACAGTGTGGCAAGTTGCCAGAAGCCTTGGGCCTTTTTCCAGTGTTCATTGAGGGACGTGTACTCCGGCCCATGTGACGATGCGTCGAAAACCACTCGGACCTTGGTAGTCATGGACTCGCTGCGAATCACTGCATGATGCGGCATGTAATACACCGGAAAGGATGACGGTCCGATTTCCTTTACCCGCTCTGCGTGTCCCAAAGTTATGTAGGACCGAATGGTGGAGTCGTATTGCTGCCCGAATTCGGGATGGCGCCGCAATCCGCCTCTTTCACAACCCCACTGCGCATGCGCAATCCCCTAGCGGCCAAGTCCCTAAGCAGTCCAGTAGGGGCAGCAGACGACATTCCCCACAGCTCCCGCACAAGCGGAAGGGGTCGTGGTTGTATTACATCGTTTGATTTTTTGTGTGTGCTCGTTGTGCGCGGAACAATGCCCACAACTTTGCTGCGTTCCGCTGTAAATCGGAGTGCCGAAAAGGGAGCGGTGTCGGCTTCTATCGCTTCCCGTCGGCCGCACGAGATCGGCTACGGCGGTTTGCGTCACTCGCGTCGGCTCGGGTGATGGGAACTATAGGCTTAGCATCCTGGCGGATATTTGATGGCTGCTATCTGTGCAACTGCGAATGACAATCCGCAACACAACTTTTCACTACACTATCATCCCCTTTCTCGCATGTGGAACTCTATTAAGTTATAACTGCCGTTTGAGCGATCGGTGACCAAGTACATCTGCGTAGCCTGTTTCGATGCTTCCGCGCAGGTATCGCCGCTTCTCGACCGCTCGGCGCACCGCGCGCCGCGGCGACCGGTCAGCGTAGGCGGCTTGCATCGCGGCAGATATATCTGGTCGGCCCGCTTTTAAATAAGCCCTGACAACCAATCCCTAGCACAATTTTTCACCACACTAACACCTACTTTCTCGCATGTGGAACTTTTTAGCGATAGATTGATTCAGAAGAGCAGCGACAAGCGCGGTTGCTACCGTGGTCTGCGTCGGTTCGAGCCGCTGAGTGTGCCGAGCTGGCAGGCGCGGCCGGCGTGTGCGCGGACTGTTTCCGAGGGCAGAAAACGCTTCACGATTGCTTGCTTTATCCATTTCTTGCGAACAAAACGCGCAGAATCTACAAATTCAGCTCAGCGATTCATCGTAGTTGACCATGGAGCAAAACAGTGGGCGGAGCGACGCCGATGACGCATCTCATGCGCGCATCGGGCCGTCTCAAATTCACGCGTACGACTAGTCGTGGCGACAGTCGTAACGATCAGTTGCATGCGAATCGCGTGTACCAATCGTACATGTGTCCAGCGCTTAAAGGCATTTTGCGAACTGCCGGCCTTTGTTGAGCTGGCGATCGCACTTCATGCCAGACGACTCCAAGTACTGCTCGCTCTGCTGCTCGGACGGCACACAGATCTGTCCGAGATTTCTCTGCCAGCCCTCATTCAGTGATAAGAAGCCGCCTGGTATTATGTGATGACCAGGGGCTGTCATCTTAAGGCGTTATACACCCCAATACAGAAGAAAACCTTCGGCTGCTCCTCGCCGTAATATGGATTGCCGTGCTACAACGAGAACGCAGCCGGAGGAGGAAACGCCGGCAAACCCTACGGCTTCAACTTCCGCTAGGCACGCTAGGTGGCAGCACACCGCAATGAAAGAGGCGGATTTAGTCCCGAGAGCCAGAAGTCTCTTCTTAGCCTGCGTCTTATTGTCGTCCAAGCGACCAGCAACGCTTACCTCAATTGTCCCAAAACTCTACAAGTCCGCCTCGTCTTTTCTCCAAGCATCAGCAAAGCGCCCCACTCACGAACTCCATTCCCTCACCGCCAGCCTCCTCTGCATTAACCCACAAGAACTTCTCCAGTTTGTGGTGCACCAGCTTACAGTCATTGGTTATCTGTACTTGCTGCGCAACTTCGCTAAACACTCCTTCAATATGCCCGGACTCGCAACAGTACATTGTACATTGGAACTGTCGCGGCCTCTCTACGAAAATTGGAGAGCTCCGTGAAAGCCTCCGTCTGGGCAAGCTCCATGCTTGGGCCTTCTTACTTCAGGAGACGAACTCTCTCCCACGCCTGCCGCAATTTACGGCGTACGCGGAGCCATCAATTCCTGATCGCCGCTGCAGCTCCACTTCTACTACTCCGGGCAAGGCGGCCTTTTATGTCCAATCTCGGTTTCCTCAGAACCCCATCCCTCTGGACACATGGTGTACAGCCTGGCAGGAGGTGGTAGCGGTAAAGGTGCAACTTCCTCGTTGTGCGGTAATCCTGGTTTCCTGTTATCGTGCGCCCTTACAGTGGTCGTGCGCCCCCGCCTACGATTGGGTTGGCTTTACCGCACTTCGGCGAAAACAACCCTGGGTTGCCCCATACTTGTGGCAGGAGATTTCAATGCTCCGCACTGTGATTGGGGATATCCGTCCTCGAGTCAGCGTGGTCGTGTGGTACTGGAACACTTCAGCGATGCCCGCTTCACACTTCTGAACGACATCTCTTGCCCGACACGCCGGTGTACGCACGCACGGATGCCACCGTACTCACCTGACTTGTCGTGGTGGCTGGGTGCACAACCCGTATCCTGGCAACGTGAAGCTGACTGCTGGGGCAGCGACCATCACCCCATTCGCCTGGGCCTCACGCCAGAGTCGACGGGTCGCCTTCGTCGCCGTTGCACAGTGGTGAACTGGGACACCCTTCCGTTCCACACTGAATGCCTCCTTCTCGGCGCCCATCCCGGACCCCACCGCTCTTTTTCGGCGTGTCCTCATGGACGCCTCTCAACATACGTGGGTGGAGGAGTCCCGCCCAAAGCCCGATCTTCGGCTCCTGCAGCTTTGGGCGCAGCGCAAGCAAGCTGAAGTAATTTCCGCCAGGAATCCTTCGTCCATACCGGCCAGGCTTCAGTATCAGCGCCTTACCGCTGCTGCCAGACGGCACGAAAAAAGACTGTCGAGGGCAGCGCTGGCTTGACTGGTGCGCCTCTCTAGGCCCATCTTCCTCAACGGCGTCTGTCTGGCGCACGTTTCGCGCGATGGAATCGGGCAGTCGCCCTCCGGATCCAGCTGCCAGCTCTTGTATTGCGTCAAACAAGGATCCGGCACAATTCGCCCCCGACGTTGCTCGGGCCTTGTTTCCTGCATTTGATGTTGTCCCAGTGGCCATGCCGTCTCCGTTCCCCCTGCCGAACGATGTTGGATTACGGCCTACTCATGAAGCCGTTTTGGGAATTCAGGCACCGTTCACAGTGGCTGAATTCCTGGCAGCGATCGATCACGCTAAACAGCGGACTGCTCCGGGTCCCGACGGCATAACTTACGAGGTGTACAAGAACATCGACGACCCAGCCCTCGTGCCGCTTTTGGACTCGGTTAATCAGGTGTGGCTCTCCGGTCAACTACCTGACTCTTGGCTTCGGGCGGATATTGTTCCCATTCCAAAGCCCGGGAAACCACCACATGTACTTCAGAACTTGCGCCCCATCGCCCTGACATCGACGCTGTGCAAGTTGTTAGAGCGAATGCTTGCAACACGGCTTCAGTGGTGGCTTGATACCTTCCAATGGTATCACCCGGCGCAAATTGGATTCAGGCCCTATCTCGGTACTGAGGATGGGTTGGAATACCTCTCATCTATGGTTTTAGTTGGAGGCCGATCCCGCCGTGTGAGATCTGTGCTCGCCATGGACATATGCAAGGCGTATGACAACGTTAGTCACGCTGCCATCCTACAAGTTCTAAATGGCCTCCACCTTCCAGACAAAGTCTGCGATTTCGTCCGATACTTCCTTCAACACCGTTCTTTTTCCATCCGCATCAACGGAGCAAGTTTCGGTCACTTTACACCAGTCCGAGGCGTACCACAAGGGTCTGTTCTGTCTCCGCTTCTTTTCAACATCGTCATGTTGCCGCTAGCTTGGCACCTTGCTTCAATCCGAGATCTATATTTCCTCATGTACGCGGATGACATTACGGTGTGGTCAGTGCATCCAGACCTGTCACGACAAGCCGAGTGCCTCCAGCAAGCACTAACAGACTGCCAGAGATGGTGCGAGTATGCGGGCCTCACTCTCTCGCAAGAGAAGACTGCTTTACTTCCCGTGGCCAACGCTTGGGGCCGCCGCCTCCTTGCTGTGTCTCCCATTTCACTGCAACTGAATGGGAACGACATCCCCACGGTTGACCGTCTTCGGGTCCTAGGACTAGAAATATCGTCATCAGGGTCAGCAGCTCAGTGGCTACGATCTGCTCGACAGAAAGCCGGACAGATGCTCCACCTCGTTCGCCGCATCTCTCAGAAGTCTGGCGGGGCCTGCTGGACGATTGCCCGTCTCCTAGTGCGCGCCGTACTACAGCCACGGCTTGTGTATCAGGCACAGTTCCACAGCACATGACGCAAGCGGACTGGGCTCGGCTTGAGGCCATCAACAGGGCCGCCATGCGCACCATTACTGGCCTCCCTCGCATAACACCAATTCCACCGCTACAAGCCGAAGCCCAGCTAAACACGCTTGATGAACTCATTCATCAGCGTCGTTCTGCACGCCTGCTGAAACGTGGGCTGGTTCCAGAGGCGGCAGCTCTGGCCGCGTACATGGGCCAGCCGCCGAATACGATGCCAGCCTTTTCCGCGCAAGGCCGCCCTGGCTCTACCATCAGGTGACGGACAACAAGCCTCTGGCAAGGCTACATGTCCGAACCTCTGGCCTTCATCAACCTCCGGATGCAGCCCTACTTCATGTCGGTCACTGGGCGCCTGCGACGCGGCCACGAGTCATGCAGGCTTTCGTGGACGCCGGGGCACACGACTCCCTCGTAACCACAGCCTTGGCTTGTCCCTCTCACCCAACCTTAAACCAGGCCTGCGCCTACGAGACCCTCCGACCTCTACCAAGCCTGTTGGCAGAACTTACTGCTATTCGGGATGGTCTCCAAGCACTTGCATCGACAGTAACTACCGGCGTGAAACTGGAAATTTACACGGACTCAACGACAGCGATACGTGTATTTACGTCGCGTTGCGCGTAGCACCAGCATGTCGGCACGTATTCACGCGATCCTGGACACATACCCATGCCCTGTGCGTGTTTTGTGGGTTCGCCGGGACATGCTTCCTGCCCACATAGCGGCGGATCGCGCCTGTCGCCGTATAGACCTTTCACGGCCGCTACCACTTCTTCCAGTGTCCACTCTAGAAGAACTGCTGGTGGAGAAGGAGAGCCTCCGCCGCTCCACGCGCGCTTTACTTCCACCGCGTGGGAACTGCCTCCCAATGGGCGGCTCGCTAGAGGGCGATCGTGATGGGGCGGCGGTGGAGGCGTCGAGTTGGGGTGGCATTATCCCCAGCAGTGACCCACGCTTGGCCTGCCCGCTATCATTCACCGTTTGCGGACACCTGTCCCTTTTGTACGGTCCCTGCGTCCGAAGCCGACACGAGCCACCTTCTATGGACCTGCCCTGCCCTGCAAACCTCTCGCCTGCACAACACCTCCGAGGCACAGGGCTCCATCCTGGGAGACCCCCTGATCTACAGCGGTGGATCTGGGGCCCGCAGTACCGGTCTCTGCTTACGTTTCTGCGTGACACAAATGTGATGTTGTACATATAACTGTTATGCCGTAAGGCAAACTCTCGCAAAAAAAAAAGACCACCATTATCTTTCCATGGGAGTGCAACCTCGTAGCGGCCCCCCTCCTTGAAACAGAGAACGTCAGAGGCCTTTTTATAGTATTGTCCTGGTCCACATTACCTATGCTCTCAAGCTCCTAGAACTTCTGCATGATGCTGTCTGCTGGTTCCGCTGACGCACTCACTCGTAGAACGCAGGTGTTCATCGTCAAGTTAACTGATGTACTCAATGAGAGAGGTCATTGAAACATCCATCCGAAGACGGAGTCAAGAGCCACCATGCCTGCGTTACCAGAGTAGCGCTTTATCTCTCCAGTCATCAGCTGCCAGAGGTGATCACAGCCCACAAGCAGCCCAATACCAGGTACGGCTGCCATGCCCGGTATATAAAGTTTGTCGGCGATGTTGTGACCACTGTCTTCCAGTGTCTTCACGAAGTGATGTTCAGCCGGCACTTGGAAAACATCTTGGCAAATGAATGGACTTCAATGGCTTGTATAAGATGCTCCGTACCGTCGTACTGACTGCGAAGACGTACTTCCACGAGGCGCCTACGCTGTGAAGTCGTAGCCGCCTGTCCGAACGTATTCAACTGGAGACTCGTACTTCCAAGCTCTTTCAGGCCTAGGGTCTTGGAAATGTCCTCCCGAATAAACGTTGTCTGGCTTCCACCGTCTGCTATTGCACGAATGTACGCGCAACGCTGACTTCCGACAACCCAAGTCCGGAACGTCTGCAGAAGTACCTCGTTAGTCAAGTATGAACACGTGCTTGTGTGAAGGCTGTTAGCGTTCACACTCTTTGTGACTTCAGCTTTCTTGGGTTGCCACGTTGGGTCGCACATAGATGAAACATGCCTCCCTTGACACTTGCTGCACTTTACTTTGCGGCGACAATCCTTTGAACGATGCCCACGCATAGTGCACCGAAAGCATCGGTTGTCTTTGGCGAGCTTCTTCAACTTTTCTTTGGTGATAGTTACATCACAGTTCTCGGTAGAATGCTTCGGACAGCAGCAAAAGAAGCAGGTCTTGTTTTCCTGTGGAGCGACAGTATGCAGCACGGCTGCAGTAGGTAGGTGCGCCAATTGTTTGCGGTCAAATCTTCTTCGAGGACTTCTTTTATCTTGGCGATCAGCCAACCCACTTCGCTCTCGACTCTCTACCTCTACCAGCAGATATTCAAGAAGACCTTGCAGCTCACGCTCTGCCGTGCCTGTTTCGCATGTTGGCGGGATAGCGGATGCCCCCGCCTTCGTCTTGCTGTTCGGTGCGCGACGTGGATGAGGTCTTAGAAGTCGCCACCAGTCGATGATAGCCAACGACGACGTCGCTTGGTAAAGCTTGCAGTATGATGTCCGTCAGCATGGTCGCATAGGTAGCCGAACTGATCGATAGCCAACGACGACGTCGCTTGGTAAAGCTTGCAGTATGATGTCCGTCAGCATGGTCGCATAGGTAGCCGAACTGATGTTCAGGGCTTTAAGTCCCCTCATGTGGCAGTGCACGTAGTCCATAAGCTTGCGCCAACCCTTCACGTCGTCCGATGCTTGCACCGAGGGCAGAGACCTCAAGCGAGCCAGATGCTCTTGAACGACGCGTCGAGTGTCCCCAAAGCATCTTTTAAGAATGTCGATGGCATCATCGTAGCATTCACTCGTCGTTTGAAGGCCCGCGATAGACGCAGCTGCCTTGCCGTTGAGAAGCGTACGTAGGTACTGGAACTTTTCTCCCTTAGTTAGACAGTCGTTGGTATGAACAGACGCCTGGTAATGCTCCCAGAAACTAGGCCACTGGCATATCTCCCCGTCGAAGGACTGCAGTTTGAGTGTCGGAAGCTTGACGGAACTGGCTCGCGCTAGTTCCTCGCGTTGATCCACCCTCGTATGTGACGGGTTCCTTGGGATATGTGACACGTGGCTTGATTGAAGCATTGCTTCTCTTGACTTTAATTGAGCGAGCATACCTTTAGCGGCGTCTTCGTACTTCAGTACAGCCTCCATTTCCGCTGCGAACTCTTCGTCCTTGAGGTGCTCTTCGAACAAAACATTCAGCCTTTCCAATTCGTCGTTGTTGGCCTGCAGTCTTTCACGCAACGACGCCAGCTCGCCGATGTCCGCCGTATCCAAGACAGCTTTTGCTTCATTTATGAGGCGAGTATTCTGTTGCCGCCGAGCAGTACGCTTCTCCTTCAGTCGGTTCATCCTTGCTTCCGAACACCGGTCGCACCGTTCACCTCCTGGTGGACACCCGAAGCTTTTCCGTTGTCTCTTTCAATGTAGGGCGTTCCACAGATCCCGGTCTTTCGGCACCAGTTGTTGAAGAATCTCAAAGGCGAACGGAAAGCAAACAAATCAAACTGTATTTACAGTAAGTACAGGGCAAAACGAGCTTTAACATGGCAACCGAGAATCTTCCTTTTTCTTTCTCGTCTTCGTGTGTCTCCTCCGCGTGCCATCACGCCGAGATTCCCGCTATTTTTCCACGTGCTGGGCCCGCACGCGGGCCCCAATTTCAAACCAGATCACAGTTCCTGGGAATAAGAAACACCCAGTGCTCCTGCCCTGTTTACAAGGCCCCTCAGGCTTGATGTCACCCGACACTGGAAGCTTGCTACTATATTACTGCACGATTACGTCGTTGCGTTACTGACATTGAAAGTACCGGTCGGGGTTAGTATATCATAGTGCGACAGTTTACAATTCAAATGGCGACAGCCAGCTGAAACAGTTGGCCAAGAAAAAAGCTCCGTGACACAGCTGAGCTTAAAAACACGTTGCAGCGTAGCCGGATAGTCAATATTATGGAGAATACGCATTTAATGAGTGAATACCTTGGCATCTGATAGGGCGCGCTAAAAATGCCAATTGAATGAAGTAATGCAGCCATCATCTGCCTACAATATTCATGGTCCTTGCAATGGCAGTTTAGAACTTCGAAGATTTTTGGCGACGCGAGAAACTTAAACTTTTTAGAGGTTGTTCTGCCCTTATAAAAGGCCCTCCACAGACCCATGAGCAAAAAAATCAGGTTTTTTATTGAGGTGTTTCCACCCGATTCACTCGAGTTAGGTGAATACGACAGTGTAGCACCGCTATTTTCTCCTAGTTTTCTTCTTTAGGTTCCAGAAAACATGCACTCCCAAATACAGAGGGATGTAACCTTTTCCGAGCTATACAAAAATTTAAAGAGAAATGACAACCGCATCAGCGCCTGGTTCGGAGGGTTTATCAACGGAACTCTACGAACGGTGCTGGGGCCAATTCGGCTCTTCCTTACTGCAACTTATAAATTCAATATAAGCAGATCAACGGCCTTCAACTCCATTAGAAAACTCCGTCTATAATAATTTCAATGAAGAAAAATACCCGCGTCTCCCAAGTTACCACAGCCCCATAGACATTTTGAAGGCTGGCTACAATATTTTAACTTCCCTGTTGTTGTCCAGAATTAAACTCTTTGGCAGGAGCTTCTCGCACTCCGAAATGTTGCCCAATACCGTAAAGGCACATTTTTTCTGCACCTAGCCTGTGTAGAACCATACTAGCCTATACGCATCTGAGTGGTATTGCCGTCCTGTGTGTTTCTTTAGACCAAACACCGTCATTTGATAGGGTCAATCACTCGTATGATACTTTATCAAGTTACCTTGTCATCAATGGTGCTGTACAGAGTGAAATTACGATTTATTCAGGCTTTAAACTGGGATGCCCTTGTCGACGATTCTTTTTGTTTTATCGCCAGACCCCTTAATCAGAACACGTGTGGCAAACCCCACAACAAGGGGTCTCCCATTCCTAAACAAGCCTTTTTAAAATTGTCTGCGTAGGCAGATGATGTTACTATTTTATCCGGGACACATCCAGCCTCACGGCTGTATTAGGTGACTTCGAGCCTTACGCCCGCATTTTTGGTGGCCAGTTAAATGTCACAAAACGTGCTGCTCTCCATCTGGGAAACACGACCCTCGCCCCAAATCGTAACTGAAAACCGGTTCGGGGCCGGAAGATTCCCGGCGTCAATTTCACCAAAAATGGTGTTTCGCTAGTCATGTGGCCTGAGCGAGATGATTTTATTCAAAAGAACGTTGGCTGGGCTAGGTCCTTTAACTTCTCATTTTCGGAGAAATGTATCTGTTTAAATGTTTTTTTTTTTGTTAAATCTTTTTTTTCTTCTCACTATTATGCTACCACGCAATCCTGTTAAGAACAAACTGTTACGCGCCATTTTTGTTTGCTTTTCTAATGGAAGCACTGAGCGTTTTTTAAGAGATGCCCTGCATGTCCCATGCCATTGCGGTGGGTTTGTGATCTTCCTCTGCATCGACCTCATGAGCAAGAATTTGGCTCTTAGAGACTTCTCTTCACTTCTCATTGAAGTAGAAGCAGAGTGCAGACCTTAGAGCATCTACTTCTCGGCCCTACTAGATAGGATCTTTTGTACAACTATGGACAGCAGCATGTACCCCAGTGCAGCTCTCTCGTCGAGACTATTCAAGGTGGCCATTACTTTAGCTAAATAACTCGGGCGCTTGATGCTGATCTTGATAATGTGAATGAACAACCTACCTATGCAGTGTTGAAAATAGATATGTGAGGTCAGGCAGGCGAGTGGATCTACCAGATCTTCCCTGGTTACGTGTGACTTCAGTTAGGCTGCACAAAACGGACCCAATAGCATCTACTGGAGAAAACGTGGCGAGGTTATTCCCACAAAGACAGAATATTTCGCTGGGGAGTAACCGAAAAGTCCTCCTGTTCAAACTGTGGTCAAATGGAATCCAGAGCACACACTTCCTCAAGCTCCACTGCAGCGCCGTGCATTTGGTGCATCTTACACCGTGCTGCTCGAAGTTTGGGGCTTACTGAGTATCCAATGGGAGACCAGTGCCGGGGCTCTCCCCTAGGCGAACTATCGCAGTAATGGGCGGTTATGAACCATAGTGTAATCGCTGCAGGGCCGGTGCACAGAATCACAGGATATGTATACAGAGACAATTGCTTTACTTTTCCACATAACACCGGGTGACTTTTTTCGAAGGTCACTTACCCTGTTTGGTGAGGAACAGTTTAAGCAAAATTGGTCTACCCCGGTTTATCGAGGTGTCGAACAAAAGGGTTATTATTCGTGCCAGTTTCTAGAACTGTGTCCTTAAGGATTTTTGTTGTTAACATCGATTGTTTTGTTGTTAGAGTTCGTTGTTATAATGCCATAGTACTCGTTGGGTCATTACTCCTGCCTTGTACCGTATATTGGTTCATTCTTGAAGCAAATATTTTCTTACTCTTGTTTTTCTCGCATGTTACCCTTTGCTCGTACGCAACTCTAAATTGTGTGTGTTTAATCGTTTATCTACTCTACCCTAACATATCTATTGTATGTCATAACGACCAAACTGTTCCAGAATCTGAATACGCTACGATATTTAATAACTCATTTGCGTCGATTTTAATTGCGAAGACGTATCTTCATTACCAATCACAGCTGCTTTCATAGGGGGCATGATGCCTGAAATCGTCATTACTGGGGGGGAATCTATCTTTACTCAATAAACACAAACTTTCATGAACAGGTGATCATATGGGTATTAACAATACAGTTCTTAAAATACTTCCTTAAGCATTGTTCCAGCACTAGCAGCACTTTTCACTCAGTCCTTATTTGATGGTTCAGTCCCGCAAGACTGGCGTATAGAAAAAATTGCACCCTTCTTCAAATCCGGCAACCGTTCTTCACCACTAAACTACCGACCCATCTCTCTGACAAGTAACATTTGTAAAATGATTGAGCATATCATGCATTCTCAAGTTATTAGGTACCCAGAAGATCATAACACCATTTGTAAATTACAAGACGGTTTCCTTAAAGGTTACTCGTGTGAGACCCAATTGGCCAGATTTACTAACAATTTATATACTTCAGTAGACTCCGGGGTGCAAGTCGATGCAGTCTTCCTTGATTTCTATAAATCCTTCGATCGCGTTTCTCACGATTGACTACTGTTCAAGCTATCTAATTTGTAATCTACATCCTGACGTTCTAGCTTGGATTAAAAACTTCCTTACTTCTAGATTTCAGTTTACATTTGTCAACAATCACGCATCTCCTTTCGCTCAAGTAACATCAGGGGTCCCTCGAGGTAGCGTATTATGCCCATTACTTTTTTCTAGTCTACATTACGAGCTTCCCTTTTGTGTATCATCCCGTGTTCGTCCAATTTCCTGATGACCTTGAAATTTACCGTACCGTTTCTTCTGATACCGACCGTTGCATTCTCCAATCGGACGTAGATACTATTAACGCTTGGTGCTTAAGAAGGTTGATGCCCCTTTATTTATCTAAAACAAAGCAAATGTCGTTTTCAGGTGGAACCCCCCATTTTGCAACTTCTTGTACTATAAGTAATAATGCAATAAAGGTAACGAACACGTGCAAATATCTTGGTCTTAATTTCAGAAATGATTTATCATGGCACCACCATAATAACGTCATCCTTGCCTCAGCAAACCGCTCTTTAGGACTACTCACGCGTAATCTGGAACAAGCCCCATCTCATGAAAAAAAGACTTCCATACTTCCCCCTATTCATCCAAAAAATAGAAATGCCTGTGCAATCTGGGATCCTAATCAAGCATATCTCACAAATAACCTCGAGTCATTACGGAATCGTGCTGTTCGCTTCATTTTTCTGATTATTCTACATTGTCAAGCGTCACAGTATTAAAACAGCGTGCTGAACTGTATAAGTTATGTGTTCGTCGCGCATATGCTCGCCTGTCCGTTTTCCATAAAATCTACTTCCGCCCAACACTTCAAAACGATTTTTTTCAGCCTTCATCAGCCATTTTTGCACGCAGGGATCATCACAGCAAAGTTAATCGTACACTATATCACTCGCCCTTGTGCGCAAACTCATTCCTACCCCACACCATATCTGAATGGAACGATTTACCCTCACATATAGCAAATCAAACTGACATACCTAAATTTCAAGATTTGCTTCGCCTTGAAATTTTTCCTTGAAATGTAGTATTGTGAACCCGCCGTTCTTCTCTTTTTGCCCTTCAACGTTTCGTGTATTGCAATGTTTTTAACTAATTGCGTAGACTAATTTTCCACCCATCTGTAAGTGCCTTCTTGCGAAAGCGCAATCCGTTCATGTAATTTTTCCTAAAACGCACTGCATTCCTGCCATATTTTGTAGTGCCTAAAGTTTCTTTTTCTGTTCTTTTCTATATGTCTTCTTTTTATTGCACCGATGTTTTCTTGTTTCTTCTTCCCTGTCTCGTTTCCCCTTTTTTCCATTTTTAAATTGCATCTTTAAACATGCGTATTTTCAGTGTTCTGTATGCCCCCCCCCCTTGTAATACCCTCCATTGAGGGCCTTTGTGGCACTGTGAAATAAATAAGTAAATAAATAAACAGATAACCCAGTAACCCATACGCAAAAAAAACAGCAAAGAAGAAAATTTAACATTCTCTCCACTGACCATCATGGCGTGCCAGATCACGACATGGCAAGGTATCTTCTCTCGCTACCAGGGGGTACCACAGAAGGCTGCCGCACGCAGGCATCATTGCCCCGAACACTCATATGGCAAGCTTCCACTATCTCATGAGCCTGCGTATCTCTGGTGCGGTAGAGGCTTGTTGTGTCTCTAAACTTCGGATATCCTTCTTTACACGTGGGCAATGATCGCCAAAGTTTCAATACGGTCGCTTCTTAACCACAGAAATGTGTTCTTTCAACCTTCTGTTTAGACACCCGCTGGATTGTTACACCAGGACGTCTCGCATCTGAAAAGGCCACACCGATTTTGAAGTTGTCTTGGACTGAAGATTGCAGTAGACTGTTTTATACCGACCACGAAACTCCCGCTGCAGAGAGAGCTGGAGTTCTCCTGATGGCCAAGCGAGACAAGAACTGATCGATCATTTCCCGTATCACAGTTTTCTACAAATTTGTATTTCTTCTGACGAAAGTTGTCTGATACGAAATGTAAATATTTGTGTAATCACGTAATTATCGGATGGTTTCAGATGGCGCCTGTAGAAATGGTGCATACATGGTATGGTACGCCCAGTAACATAAAAATACCAATCATCGATTTGAGAACCAGAACTTTTACAAAAGATTCGGGGGCCATGGACCCTGTTAACAGTTAATAAAAAGAACACGAACATATTTATTTGAAATCTTAATATTTTTTAGTTCTACCAGCCATTTCTCGCCTGATAGTGCAATCCGACATTCGCGGAAGACCGCCCTAGTATATAATCGCAATTCAGCTAAAAGCACATTTAATGATCTGTAAATAGAAAACTACAAAAAAGAGCAACATGTTTTTGACCCTGCTATGCAAGCGCGGCATGGCTTCAATCTGTGTTGGTTGCGAAGAACTTGAAGGTTTCCCGTTTAACACTAAGGTTTAGTGTTCTCTCTGGCGGTGTCTGTAACGTGAAAACGCCAAAGAGAAAGAACGTTAACAGCACATTCAGCGGCCAGGAGTCGAAACTGGTCCTTCACGGTATAAAGCCATTCGATCGCTCCATTTCGACATGGTTAAAACGCTTTGGAAAACAGGCGACAACCAAAGAATCCGCCACGAGAAAGTTTCGCATTCAAGTATTGTCCACGTATGACGGAAGCGTGGATATTTTTTATGCTAACGAAACCAAAATGCGGAGAGACATAAAATGCAGCGCATTTTTATTATTATTTTGTTTTACATAAACTGGAAGGGTGCCACAGAAATGAAAGAGAATGGAGAAAAATTCGAAAAAAAAAAAAAAAAATTGAAATCCCCAGCTTGCCGTGAAGCAGAGCAGACCGCCCGCTATTCTCGCGTTTTTTAAAGAAGTCTCAACCTTGTCATTTTTCATTAAAAATGACCTCATAACAATAAATATGTCCATTCATTTGACAGTGCGCTATTTCTAAGCTGAAAAACACCTGTCGCAATAGTTTGCTGTTTTTAGCTAAAAAAAACCTTGGTATTTCGCTCTACTCGTCCAGCGCGCTTTCAGCCTGGTCAACAGGCAAGCTATTGAAAAAATTTTGAGTATGGTGCCCGTAGTTTAAAAATGCCAAAAAATCCGAGTGCTCGAGCACACTTGCCTTTGGGGCACGTTCGTCAAGCTATACATACCCACTCAGGAAGATTGGCCAATAATAGCCAGAAACCTGCAGCGTTCCCCCATTACCCGAGCCGCGTTCGTCAAGCCAGTCTATCGACTTAGGGAGTTTGGATAACATTAACCAGAAAAAACTCCAGCGTTCACCGTATTCTGGCAACACTTGCTCGTAGCGAGAAAGACACGTTATGGATCACACCTCTTGTTCGTTCTTAATTGTGTCATTATAACATGCGCTCTCTTCGAAGTCGAAGAATGTCGAAGCGGCTCTGGGTTATTATTCCCGCCACATGGCGCGGCCGCGGGTAGCTCGCACGACCAAGGAACAAGAGGCTGCCCTACTTCAAAAGGCTCGGCGTGCAAAGCATCCGCTAGAGTTGATAAGTCGCGCCTGCAGGATAGCCTACGAAAACGTCGACCAACACGACGAGATCGGTCTGGTCTTGCACAACGTCATGCCCCGATGTGAAGTACGACACCACAGCGGTACTAAAACTCAAGTTTGGGTTCGTCAGTTATCCCCTAAAACAGCTTCGGCAATCAAGTGTTATGCGTAAGGGCAACCTGCCCTCAGTTTTTTAGCACCGGAGCCGTTTAAATGCGCCGGAATGTGGTCAAGCGCAAGTAGAATACCTTCCATCCAAAAAACAGGACGCATTACTGCCTGGGGATAGAGCCTGGGTCCCTCTGCTTATGAAACCGTCATCCATTTGATTTACCTATCGTCGCATTTTTTGATAATGACCACGTTATGTATACGTACATATGCATGCTATTCTGAAGTTTAGGCATGATTCAGCAGTACCTATGAGAACGGGTGTGTCGATTACGTTCTTCCCGGTAGGTAGATGACAACGAACAGAAATTCAGGAAGAAATAAACGAAACAAAGGAGACAGAACAATAACAACCGCCACACATGCGATGCAGTAGGAAAGGTGAAATGGATTCTGTGGAAACCATATGCCGGCGCCAATCTCGTTTGCATACACAACATAACAGAGTGATTGATCGACCTGGGCGCAGATGCGATGAACCGTTAAGTGCCAGAATGTGTGCATGGGGTTGTAGTTTATTTGCCTGCATCTCTCCCCGCTGGTCTTTCGCACCTCAGTGCATGACTTGATCAGGAGAGCGTTCTTTGCAGTTCCATGCAACATGTCTGGTGTTCTCAGAGCGCTAACCGTCCAATCCCCTTTCCATATAAACTGTCGCCGCGTCAGCTGCGGGTGGAGCGAGCACTCCAATGCATCTACCTTTGGTTTCCAGAGGGACTGGACGTTTATGACGAAGACACAGCGATGGACAATGTGGGTGTCCACTTCCACACCTAGAAACCTACAGCTCAACCAGGGGACCTTCGAAAAGGTTCGGAAGCCCGACTAGATTTCGCCCCAAAAAAACATCGCCGCGTTGCAGCCGTAGGAAAAGTGTTCAGGAGGCTCGCGCTTTCCACACAGGATGCATCCTGTGCCCTAGGGAAGGAGGACGCCCCGCTTCTTCTGACGAGACTTGAATGGCAATACTTCCACGTGCAAGTAAAAAATCTTTAGTGCCGAATGGTATTAGCAGTTGCTTAACTCGCTTGAGCCCATCGCCCCATTGCCTCCACCCGGAGAGACTCAGGGCTAACTGTACAGAGATGTTAGCATTGTCAGTGATGTGAAGTTCCAGTATACTAGCTTTCGTGTCTTTAAACGAGAGGCTATTTTCAACAACACACCCTCCGCAGTGAATCCACCACGCTAGCTATCTTCTTGTAAAACCTCGTGATTCCTGCGTCATAATCGACAGGAATTTATGCGCCTCCGCATCAAATTCTGTTGATTACGGCTTCCTAATCAGCAGTTTCTAGGGTATCGTATTCCAGCGCTAATTATATTTCCAGCACCTGGCTGACCTCTTCCTGAATTCAAGCGGCTATCCAAGGCCCATTCTTCCTTAGCTTGCGACCATTGGGTGCCGACTGGTGACTGAAATACCATAAGGGAAGTATACGAAAATTTACAAAAATACACGGACACATACTGCAATATAAGAAGCGCTGAACTGCGAGCTTGAGTTCTGCACTTATCAATTCAATTCCTTTCCCTCCAGGCTTTTCAAAAATCAAAATTAATTGATTTGTCTAAATATTTCCTAGACGTTTGTAATTATACATTGCTAATAGCTGTAGACAAAGGCTACTTCAAATTCGGCTTTTACTTCCGAAGTACGCCAGGTCATACCTACGGCAAATCCAGTCAGAGTAAACGTGACCTAGTCTTTGTAATGCCAACACATAAAAATGAATGTACGTATATGAATAAATATTTCTCCGTAGAAGCTAGAACAGCTTTTCATTTGCAACTCTCGCACAGAGGTGTAGTAACGTACCTTTGCTCCGCCCCTGTGATTTTATGCAGAACAAAACCTGCAGTAGTTAAGAAGTTTCTTCCCTTTTCTGAGGTATGATTTAATGTGCGTGACCCATTGTAGGTGAGGTATGATTTAATGTGCGTGACCAATTGTAGGTGATTAATAGATGCCGTGAACGCAGCAGCGTGCTTGCTTCTATCTTAGTGAAATTTTGAAGACAGTTTTTATGGTTATCTTCCGCTAGTATACGGAGATAGTTTGATGGTTTTCTTGCGCTGGTATAATTTTACCGACCGCCCGCTATGTTTGCTATGCGTTTTTTGTGAAACTAAAGAGCGTTGTGCCGTGTTTATGATAGATCACTTTCGCGCTTTCATTTATACTTTTTCTGTTGTTTTTGTTGTTGGTGCAATGTTCTATCCTTAATGTACCGCACCAACCTAATACGAAATATGACATTATAGAAACCCTTTTGTTTTCACAGCAATGAAAACTCGGGGATATTTCTTCACAGTCTGTGCTTTGGTTGATAAGTATCAGTTCTTTAAATTTAAAGAGCATTATACGTATTTTTTTCATTTTCCTTTCCCACTCGTTTACTCAACGAGTGTATTTTGCAAGTGTTTCCCTTCCTCTGCAAGGCTTTTTCGTAGTTGAAAATGTAACCCATTGGTGCATTTCTTTTTGTTTTCTCCCACTTGGAATTTCTGCTTTTTTACAATAAGCATACAACACTAATCATCACCACTCAACGAAGCTGTGGCACGTGCTCGCGCTGCACCCGCTCCAGTTCCGCGCCAGCTTGGCAGCCGGAGGACCCGGAGATTCATGAAATTGTGTCGAAACCCGAGCCCCCAATACAAGACTAACCTCACTGACGCACGGAGCCCCGCAAAGCCAGGGAACCAGCGCGACACCTGCCGCCTATTGGCGGTGAGATGTTTGAGTGGCGCCCCCTGGCTCTGACGTCATCTTAGGGACTCGCGCCGCTGTCGTCTGCTATACTTGCGCCGCTGCTACCTCGCGCCGCTGTGGTCCGCTTGTCTGAGGGGCGCAACTGTGAGGGCCTAAGCAAGCCTAAGCGAAAAAATCACCCGCTTTGACCTGTTAGGGCATTAAAAAGAGTTTTTCTTCCGGTGAATCAGTTATTTTCCAGCTTCTGACAACTCTTAATAACTTCGAGCTGTATACCGCACAAATAATTTTGCAACGAACGAGGAGAGAGAGACCAACTTTTTTCATAGCATCGGTCAGATAATCTTGTGTAACTCGTCCTTTCTAGCTTATTTGCAAGGTTCAAGGCTAAGACCTCGTCGATAAGTACGTAAAATGCGTAGGCCACCCTAAACTATTTTCGAGATGCTCTTAGGAAGTCTCAAGAGTGAATGCTACGCACCAAGCAGCGCGTCCTTACACGCGCATCGCAAAGCAGGAAACAAGCGGTTGTCTTCTATTTCTCGTTTTCGTTGTTTATTCGTTGTTCGTTGTTGACTTGTTCAGGTGAATTTTTTTGCCCAACTATGCCCAACGCATTAATTTTTCTGCACCATGCACCCCCACAACGTCTTATTAGGAGGTTTGGGGATGTTTGAGAGGCGCACATAGTTCGTGCGGATATTTTCTTCACGCTGTAAGGCATACACTACCTTCTTCAGAAATTGGCTATCGGGATGGCTGCGTACAAGAAGGCGCATATTCGCAGCGTACGTTTATTCACGTGCAAATGCAATGAGAAGGTTTGTGCTACGCCACCAAGAAACGGCGCAGACGACGTTGTCCTGAGTACTCGAAGGCGACTTTCAGCCCCGAATTTCTATCGTAACTAACGAACTAAATCTCAACCCAAAGAGTTATGTCATGATTACGGTGTTGAAGGCTTGATATACTCGCTAAGAAACGAAAGAAATAGTGCACGAGCCGGTTTTCAGAATTACGAAAAATCATGACCGATGAATATCTCCAGGTAGCTATTTATTGTTTTCCAACCCCTTCAGGCGTAAAAAACAGATCCTTGCCTACTCGGGATAACGTCGCACGAACTGAAGAAAATTACTCTTACTCTTTGTACTGGACTGAGGAACCGCCCACTAACCAGCTCGATTTTACTGCTAAAGTTTTCTCCTCCCCCCGCTCCTCCTTGTACTCTTGAGTGCAGTGTTAGTATAACGCACATCTGAATATTGGGAAGGCATGGCTATCGGAAATGTACCGAAATGCCCCTCAAGGTCTGAAGAAACATATTACTGTATTTTAATGTATTTTACCGTACACGTTACCCGTTTTACTCAATGAGCATCCATACTGATTAGAAGCCTGCACCAGCATGCGCCTATACACACCGTACGTTATTTGTGCCCCAACCTGCATTTTCCACGCCTCACGATGCATGTGGACATACTTTCATTCCATGACAACGTAAAGTGATGTGATACAATGCTTTCGAGCGTTCGGCAAGGTTGCAAAAACTGTTTTACCTTACATACGATTACCAGGAATCGTAGTGCCTTCTGCCAAAGCCGAGAGCCCCGATGGCCTGGAATTTGTTTTCGTCTTGCATTTTCGCTGTTGTCGGTTTTTAGACTCTGGATGTTCCCTTTGTTCGAAAGAGTTCTGAATACAGAAGCTGACGCCTAGCTCCGAATCTCCGCACAGGAGCGGCTTCGCAGGAATGGGGCCACACCGGCAATGTTCCTTCCGAAGCGGTGTCGAAAACTATACTGTAAATCACGCCTTCGGCTAGAGTGTGCGATTTTAAGTCTTTTACTATAAAAAGTTGTGCATACGCAAAATCTGGTGCGGACAAACATGAAAAGTCAACTGAGCGCAAAGAAACAGCAGGTAGAGCGAGCCCGAGTGAAGCAGACGACAAATGCGAGAATCCCTAAGCCGACGTCACGAAGACGCCCTTCGCAGCGCCGCCCGTGGTCGCGCTCACCGCCAATAGCCCCAGCATCTCCGGCCACCAGCGTACTGCTACGGAATGGAAACTCCGACGTCGTAAGTTCCTCCGCTCGCTAATAGACGGCGTAATAACCGAGTTATAGGACCAATGCGAGGGCAACAAGGAGTCTCGGCATGCGAAGTAAGCCCCGTGCCTGAACGAGTCGAGGCGCTCCACCAGCGAATAAAGAAACCTGACTGTCTCATTTTTTATGAGACGCCATACGACCTGCTCGAGAGCGAGACATCGGATGTGGAAAAATACAGACACAAAGTCGTTAACAAGGCAGCGGCCCTGCTCTTCAGGTTGCAGACACTTTCGCATCAAGACCTGAACAACCAACAAGCTGCCCCACTCTGACCTACAGCCAGTCGAAGCTCTTTCAGCTTAACCTGGCAAATTTCAGGAAACCAGAAATATTGATCGCCGTTTCTGGGTGCAGTTTCATGGCCTGTGCATAACAGTGATGGCTTGAGCATCGCACACTAATTCAAGTATCTGAGCACACTCGTGACTGGAGCTCCGGCATCGGCTATTTCCGAACTGCAGGCTATTAAGGTGTGCTACCCAAAACGCCATTCACATTTTAAAAAAGCTCTTTGCTAAAGAGAGAATATTCGTTGAGGATCACCTTAGAAATCTTTGGATATAAACCATTTTTGTCGTCTTCAACCACACACCAATTTTGATGGCTTTGCGACGAAGTCCAGGTACCTGTAGTAATTCTAAAGGCAATTGGTATTAATGCCGCTAGTTAACGCTCCATGCTGCGGGGCATCCACTGCACAGTGCTGGCTCCCCACACGCGTATTAGTTTTGCGAACACTTCTATCTGTCCACGCCTTCAGCGGCGACATCCAGCGCGACTTAAGTTGTAGGTGACCAGCAGCACCAGACGTCACAACCCGAACAGTTTAATCAGCTTCTCGAATTCCTCAACCACCATGTCCAGGGTCGAGAAAGCAGTAGAGCAACGACAACCAATTGCTTGCATTCACTGGCGAGGCACGCATGCCGGCAACCGTGTGAGTGTGCCGTCACTGCTTACGTCGGGCTCCGCGGAATGGCGACACTTCTCCGTGCTAAGCTCATTACGGTGTTGCACTCCACATCCCCGACGCAAAGTACTGCCTGGAGACCAATGTGAGCGGATTAATAGCATATATGTTGACCCCACCATTAAGAATCGGTTTGAAACGAAGCAGGCGACGCACGCCGGTGTTTTTGTTTTCTTCGGCGTTGGGCGCAGTGGCCCAAGCCGCGCCATGTCCGTGGCGCATCGGCCATGTCTGTGGCAGTTTCCACTGTTGCAAGCGAATAAATTCACAACTACCACTTTTTCAACGAATACATCCCTAACAACGTGTGAGTTCGAGCTAGTTCGTAATTCATAGGCAAATTTCAAGCCAAAAAATTTAACAGAAGACGGAACACAAGGGACAAAGCGCTACTTCATAAACTGACATTTTTAGTTACACAACAAACACACATATAGGAACTGGTGAAAAACATACAAAAAAATAAACCAGTGTATGTGCGCATTGTTCTAAAGTACAGTATGTGCGCACTGTACAGGCGCGCCACACGTTCTTTATGTCATGTGCGTACCAGGAAGGCAGCTGTTTCGCTGTCAAAGATACGGAGGTCGTGCTTACGCAATCTCCGCCCACACGATGTATATCAGCCGCCCTCCACAATCTCCCGTGTGCACTAATCGCTCTCGCGAAAGGCCACCGTACATTCATTAAATCGAGGCGAACACTCGCAGTTCTGGCAATGACTGGCGAGGTTCCCTTCTGCGCCTTTTTTCGCTCGAATGACAGGCTCACGGAGGCGTTCATCAAGGCACCCTCTTGTATGTCCAACGTTAGCCCTATGAAAAGACAATGGGAGCTTATACACGACCCCCGCAGTGCAATATACGTTCTGATTTCGGTGCTTAACCCCGCACTTTTTCTTTTCTTTCGGAACCGGGCACGTATCAGTGCATAGTCGTGACAGTTTTTTCGGAGCAAGACATCACAACTTTGACGTCGACCCTTCCACCAATCTTTTTAAGATTGTGTGAAATTCCGTGTAATTAGGGAACAACCACCACTTTGTTAGGTTGGTGGGTCGCCTGGTTATCTTGGTCGCCTTGCCCGATGCCAGCCGCGTCTTTGCTTTGAGCGAATTGCTTCGGCCACCGCTACGATCACGTTTTGCGGGGTAACCAGCCGACCTTAGGCAACGCACTTGCAAATGGAAAACTGCGGTGTCCCATAAGGTTGCTCGCATGTATTGTTCAAGGCACAGTTGAGACAGCTGCTGGCAATGGCTCGTTTCTCCAGTTTTGGTGTGAGCAGACCTGAACGCTGAGTGGCTTCCGGCTGCGGGGGTCATACATCTAACAGACGTGATTTCCTGAGAACTGAAATCTCAGGTCCAAGAAGTTTTGACTGCACTGCGTATGGAACTCGTGCGTAACCTCCAGGGGGTTAAGACATGCATAAAAAATGACGACGTTCAGCCACATCTAGGAAAAACGCCTCTACGCCACTGTCGACTAACACCAAGAAATCGTCAACATATCGGAACGCTTTACATATCCTATACGAACACCGGATGTCGCGCGACACCGGATGGCCCAATTAAAAAACAGCGACTTTCGGAACGCACACACCATCGCGGTTCTCGAAAGTAAGGCCCTTGTAATACAGCGGTTTACTAAAAATTTTAGTGGAGCGGCTTCAACGCTTCTCGTTTTTTCTAGTCGAATGAGTACCGTTCAGAGGTATGCAACCGTGCCGAATGGAGCCCTAACGAAAGAAGCTGCTACTCGTCAAGGAAGGCCGATGCTTCCGATGTCTTAAGCAAGATCACTTGTCCCAAAACATCCAAGGTCGACTGCGGTGCGACAAGACTGCACATTAGCATTGCTACCACTAAATGTCCGTCAGCCGCCACGACGGGAAGCGCTGTGATCTCTACTCCTGTCAGCCTCCTTTCCGCGCAAATTTTTCTACTGGTTCTGCTCTGAACTTGGCAGTAAGTAAGCCGCAGGCTCGCAACCTCTGGGACGCTATTGAAGTCTCTTCAACGCCAGAAGCTAATGCAGTTTCAAAAGAAGAAACTGTTTAGGCCAATGAATATCTGTCCGGCGCCGAAAGAAAACACCCAACCCTCAGAAACAAATGTGTTTAGTGAGGTCTCCAGATATGACCCCGGACCTTCACACAGGTAAACCGGCAACCTAACCACTAGGCAACCCGATATGCCGGAGCATTACTGTATTACTAGAGGCGGGGAACAATACCGTAACAATAATTTCAGTAACAATAACAATAAGCAATTATTTCAGCCTTTCAATGAAAATCTTTCTCCTTTCGTCCCCTGCGAAGTTCTGGCCGCATCTATCACCGAAAAAGAACCATTCTAACAAGCTTCAAAATAACGGCGAAACTATCATGGACAAACAAGTTACTCGAATTGTGTAAATCAGTTCTTCTGCTCTGTGTTCACCTCAGGATGATGGGGTCACGCAACCTGCTTGAGGAATTTATGTTCCTCACGCCATTGCTATTGTCTCGATTTCAGAAGGGGTCTGCTGTCTCTTTTACTAAATGTTGATAAGAAAAAAATTTTAATTGATGTTACCAAACGCCTTGGTTTGCGATACGCCGAATGGTTCTCAAAGTAATTCTGCCATCATTTTCAATGCATCTATATCTGGAGCAGAATTGTCTCATGTCTGCAAGTTGGTTAAAATTATCTCTATACACAAAGGGGGCAACCCCTTAAGCGTGTCAACATTTCTTCCTATCTGCTTGTATGCGCATGCGCGTATTATCTTTGCGCAATATCATTTTTAAGCATCTCGTGACTTTTTAGACACACCAAACTGTACTTGACAACCATCGACATGGCTTCGTCGAGGGCGATATCCAGTAACGCAGCTACTGGAGACAATTCACGATTCTCCATTAGCAGTAGTTAGACGAAATAAGTAGCCACATATCTATTGATTTCCAAGATGCCTTCGATCACGTCTCCAACCGCACACTCTTATTACAACCGAGACCAATCCTAAAAATGACACCTTTATGGCCCGGATAAAATCTTACCTGAACGTACGGTACCAGTCCGTTTTATAGGTAACACGTCCTCTACACCATCACTAGTTAATTCTGGCGTTCCCCAGTGCCCAATACTTGGAGCGTTGCTTTTTCTGATTTTTGTTAATGATGTCTTCTCAAACGTACCTGTCCAGATGAAAATGTTCGCCGATGATTGCATCATTGATTACGAAATACACAACAATGCAGACAAAAGTCAGAATAAACGAAGCTCTCAGAAAATAGACGAATTGTGCTCTACTTGGCAAATCACTATGAATGTTAAAAAAACTGTCTCTATATCTCTAACAAGAAAACGCCACCCTTTGCACTCCTCGTAATTCAGCAAATGCGAATGTGTTTTCAGTGTTAGCAGTTTTAAACATTGAGGGTTCACAATTTCAGTAGATCTAGGTGGAATGCGCACGTCTTGATTATAAAAAAATACCTATTTGCAAGCTTGGTTACCTTCGACGATCACTGCAAACTTGTCTCCAGGTATTAAACTACTCGCATATAAAACTTTCGAAAATCCGATTTTAGAATATGCGTTTATTGTGTGGGACCCGTATAGCCGGTATTCAATTGCGCGGAATTCATGCAGGCCACCAAAGTGTTCGCCGCGACATCTGTGGCAGAGCGTCTGTATCTAGGCGATGTTATATGCACGGCCTGCAGATCAGGCACCACTCTTCTCCTCCATGCAACCGTGTGAGTTCGCCCACGGCCGGGCTAGAGCAGCGGCGTGCGCGCGTCGGTGGCGGAACTTTACGTCGGGACGGACTGCATTGTTCTCGTCGCCGCCGCCGCCGCTGCGAAGGCCACATTAGACAGCGCGCGCCGCCGCTCTAGCCCCGCTGTGGTGCGCCGTCACTCGTTACGTCGGGCTCCGCGGGATGGCGGTACTTGTCCATGCTAAGCACGTCTGTGAAGCACATGACTGTTTCCCGTTACAAACTCTACCTTACCGAACGCACAGTATTCCCTCGAGTTTAATGCGAGTGCGATTAATAACATCTCTGTTGACGCCACTGTTTCAAATCGAATTTGAACGGAGCAGATGACGCACGCTGGTGTTTTTTTTTCTTCGGCGTGCTGGCGCAGTTGCCCAAGTCTTGCCTTGTCTTTGGCGCATCGGCCATGTCTGTGGCCATTTCCAGTGTGGCCAGGCGAAGAAATTGACCGCTAAACTTTCCAACGAATAGCACCTATACCTACTAGAATATGTTCATGCTTGAAGGCGTTCACAGAAAATCAATCAAATTTGTCTACAATTCTCACGGTTGGCATATTTCCCCCACAGTGCTTTCAAGTCAAGCCGACCTTAAAACGTTGCAAATAAGACGTTACCGCGATCGCCTGAAACCCTCACATCTACTCTACCATGAAAACGTGTGTCTTGCTACCAACGCACAAACAACACGTGTCGATAAGCGCTCGACCCAAGCTTTCATACTAAAAAAAACAGCCGAGATTTATTGTCGAACTAACGTCTTTCAAATGCATTGTTTCAGTGGACTATACACGAGTAGAACTGTTCACCAGCAAGCTTGATAGACTCTCCTACAACTGCATCCTTTATGCGCATGCTGAAGGAACCTTTGGCTTGTGCACACGTTAAGTGTTCTTGCTCAAATGAGTCGTGTTTGCGGGCAGGGTTCCCGAACATGTTATATTACGCTTTTTTTTCTGTTCTTGCGATCGTTCTTTTTACGAGCAGTGGAATTACGTGTTTATATATGTGTGGTGTATTTTTTTTTTACTTTTCCGCACATAGCATGCGCGTGCGTGCTACTGTTGGCAGCATTGTTCTAATTTTTTTGTTGCTATCTGTGTACCATCACACAACCCTTATGAAAATTTCTATGTCCAGTCAAAAGACAGTCTGCGTCCCGAAGGAAACAGACTGCGTGCGTCCTGTGTGTTTCCTCTGTGTTGGAATTTCGCCACCGACTTTCTGCGTACTCCAAGTGTCCCGTGTGTTTCCGTCCTCCATGCGTCCAGTCTATCTCCCAAAGGCAACACAGACACCATACGGCCTTCGTGTGTCCCCTATATGTCTTGAAGGCAACAGACCGCATTCGTCCCTTGTGTGTCCCCTGTATTGAAATTTCGCCACCGACTTTCTGCGTCCTCCAAGAATCCTTTATGTTTCCGTCCTCTACGTATCCCACAAGCTTCCACCTTTTGAGTGCCCTTTGCATGCTGTCAAATAGCAGTGCCCCACAGCCAGCTGCATGTAGAAAATGTCAGCCAGCTCCACAGTCACTGTTTCATGCTGCAGCTGTTTCTGTAAGAGCAAGCTGACGAAAATCACATGAATCACACGACTCTTGCAAACCTGACTATTTTATTCAGGTTGGATCCATACGTGCTGCTGCCGCCTGCCACACCAGGTGTCGCCTCATCTTTACCCCCTCACAGGACGGGATAGCCACTGCCACGCTTGAACCTGAAATGACAAACGCATTGATCGCATATGAAGGGGTTTAAACAAACACGTCTCAAACATTTGCTGGTTATGCTTATAAATATAAAGGAGTGTTCCCATACAAAACTGAACCAAGTATCCTGAAAGAGAAGGTATAACTTCTAGGTTGCAAAATTAGCCACAAAATTTAGACCACATAAATTAACTAATGAGCTTACGAACATCAAATATGACATACTGTTACATAGGCAACACAACCCAGAAACTAAGTACTGTTTAGATTCATGGCCCTCCTCATGACGGGCATTTATACAGCCTCGCAAGAACATTTGAGATGAGATTATTGCAGCAGCACTGTGGGAACAAAGCAATATGGGGGGGGGGAGGGGGGGCAGGGAAGGCAACATAAAATTGCATGAACATGCTAAGACAGGCATTGATCAGTCGTCATCATGAGTAGTTGCTTGTGTCTACGCGTTCTTGGAACCTATAAGCCAGCAGTTTTATTGTGCATTTCGTTTACGAGACAGCACTTGCATTGTCTAGTTGTTTGTCTGTGCTTGCTTACAAAAAGCAAAATGTACATCACCATGAACTGACCAACCTCTAGGTTGGCTCCTCACTTTTTATATTTCCTTGTGTCGATGGGTAGCAGACACGGGAACAGAAATAAAAACAACCCTAGAAAAACGTGGTGGATAGCACACTTGCACCCATCATTGCACGCGTGCCACGTGGTCACTCATCCCAACAGATGTACAGTGCACGGAGTGACCCCCAGCAGCGAAAGCTGGGCGTGGTCGCTCTGTACTTTGTGAAAATACAAGCTACTAGAAAGATTTGACAGATAGCACAAACAGTGCAGGTGCGCCAACTTTGCACCATGGCACGAATTTTTCAACGTACAACAGAAAACGCACCGGTATGTCAGTGACACCGTGGAGGAGAAATTCGAAGACAAACCAGGACATCAGTGACAGTGAAAGGGTTAAAGCGGATCGAATACAGCAAATTTAATTTCAGGGTTTATGCTACCAGCAATGAGGAAAGCTACCGCAGTAACTTGAGCTGACTACTCTGTAACGTGCACTCAAATGCTAAAAACACACAAGCATTTTTGCATATGTTTGCACACAGAGCATTCATACTGTTCGGAAATAATGCAGGTTTTTCCTACTATAAACATCATAATATTGCCCCCAACCACGCCATTTGATTTGTTTACAAAATATTTTTGTTACAAGCACCTGGCCACACCCCTGCAATCTTATCCTTTTTTAAGGGAACCGTCTTTTTCCCCTTTTTCCTTTGTATGCTGCACCAGCAGTCCTGTTTGATATGGAAAGGGTGTTGCTTTGCGATCCCTATCCTAGCTTTTCCTGTTTTTTATTGAAAATGTTCTCGATCTAAATGAATGAGTGCAAAAGAAACCCTGCAGCATTCAATTCGCCAACGCTCATCCATGCACGTCCCTTTGCTGACTCCTTCGAGGTTTGTGTTTTTTTATGTTTACTGCGGAGCACAAGTTTGCTCCGATAATCTATATTTTTACAAAAAACCCTGCATTATCCGTGGCTACATAACAATATTCCAAACAAAGTCTGATACACAAACCAGAACCCCCCACAGCTCTTTCTTCAATTGCTGAGTACCCTTCTACCAATTGATTGATTGTATGGTTTAACGCGCCGACGCAAACGCAGGCGATGAGGTGCGCCGTAGTGGAGGGCTCCGGATTAATTTTGACCACCTGGGGATCTTTATCGTGCGCCGAAATCTCTACACACAGGCGTTTTTGCTTTTCGCCTCCATCAGAAAAGCAGCCGCCGCGGCCGGGAATCGAACCCGCGACCTCGTGCTCAGCAGCGCAACGCCTTAGCCACTGAGCCACCGCGGCGGGTACCCTTCTACAATTAGGACCATCATTATATTTGCTAGAGTAAATAGCTGTTCGGGGCAGGGGGGGGGGGCTACGATGGCCAGTGAGGACTCATTACACTACATGAAACACAGTGGCAAAAAGGCACGCAATACACCCTTTTCACTGCTAGGCACAAGTTGCATCTAGGGCATTGAAGTGAATTCACCTAAATTCTATTTCTGGGTGCATGGAATTGTTTCACTCATGTAATGTAATCCATAATATGACTTTTGAGTAGAAGTCTAAAGATCTAGTTCATCTGTAATAGGCGGTAGAAGAAAAATCCCCACACACTGTCTGTGGGCACCACGCAACTACCAGTGAACAAGGGTGACAAAGTCGTTATTAATTAATTCATGGAGCAAGGACGCAGCCCTGATGCGACAAAAAAAATAAGAAAGGTACCAGGAAGTTTCTCACCCTCATCGGTTCCTTATTTTTTGCCCCATCTCTGCAATGTTCTTATGTCTTAATATCACTAAGGTACCACAAGAATGCCACAATGGTTTTCTATGTTTTCATGTTCTCTCAGCCTTCAAAATCGAGATTTTCATGCATTTCACAGCCCGTAATGAACTCCACTTACAGGTCGTGCAGGATAGATAGAAACAGGAGGCAGCCAATTCTTCTGGTAGCTCACAACGTACATCCTCCATGTCAAACACCTGGCCCTGTAAAAAATGGAAGTTCAAGTAGTAAACAAGCCGTAAATATGCGGTATAATGCCGTGAAATACTCGCTCTGACAGGACATGACAGAATTTGTTTTTTTGTAGGTGCAAAAAGGCACCTTCAGTTCTTTCAAGCTAAAAAATAAGTACAGTGCTCACTGATTGAAACGCAACACTGCGAGTGCGTGGCTGCCAATACATGCAGCGCCGTCCATGGACGCCGCTGTCGCTGACAGCGCACCGCTGTCGCTGCGGGGAACCACTGCCCCCGCTTATTGGCAACGGAAGCAGCAAGCTTATGGTCAAAACACTCTCATCCTCGTGGTATACCACAATGCAACACCTAGCTTCCACGGGCGTCCACTGGCGGCGCTGCATGTAGCGCAGGCCACGCGCTTGCAGTGTCGCGTTTTCAATCCGTGAGCACTGTACATACATGACAATCCTTACAAGGCTTTCAGCCATACTTTAAAGGAACAGAAGCATCCTTACACTGAATTAATGTTAAACTAAGCCTATTAAATATCCCTAGGTGGTAGAAATCTGTGGCCCCAGATTTCCACTGTGCAAGCATATTCCTCTGGTCCAGAGGGTGCGAAACGTGGTTACGGCTTTTAAAGGAGCCATGAAGAGAAAACACAAGTTTGGTTCATTCAAAGGATTCCGTGCTAGAATCACGCTGACACCATTTTTAACATAAACTCCACTCAAATAAGCTACAAATTAGGAACAAAGGAAATGGCCATGCGACCCACTAGCTCATTTCCCGCAACAGAACCTATGTCATACCAGCCAGCTCTGCAGTTAGCGGAGGGCGGCAACAGCAACGCGAATTAGGCAGAGGCTATAAGCTTGCCGAACGAACCATTTGCGCTTAAATTTAGGGCACATTCTTTTTACAGTAGTAAGAATGGTGGGACCAACAGTAAAGGTTAGGAAAGCACACGTAAGCATAGAAGTACCGATGCGTACTGCTGTTGGTACTGCGCGCACTATGCTTGGTTTAGCTGCACAGGACTGCGGGGCTTTGGGGTTGTCTCGGACAACAATGGCCGATTGACACAAGCAACGGTGTCTTACGTGACCATATTTGTGGAGCGAGCACTATGTTTCACGAAACGATATTTTCTCGCTGAACAAAAACAAGCCACGTTTAAATACGGTAAAAACAAAACAAAAGCAGAAAGCGGCTTGCCACGGTATGGTGGCACCATGGAGGTTAACTAACGGTAAAGGTTTCCCGATCGGCTGCAGAGCGGTCGGTTCCTGTGATGTCATTGCAGACCCTGAAAATGCACGATTTAGCGGGAAAACCAAAATTTAGCTTAAATTAATGAATTTCTCAGTGAATAAGCATCGTTTGCATTTGGACAAGTGCTGGGGGCACCATACTACACGAAATCTTTCGAATAACACAAACTTGTATTTTGTCTTCATGGCGCCATTAAAATTCTCTCTGAGGCACATGGTGAACGTCTCAGCGTGCCAATACCTCCAAGGGGTAGGCAAGTTGAAATGCTGACGAAACGAAAAAACAGGATGGTGAAGGAGCACGGTGGCAAGCCCACGCCCTGTTGAATCTTTTTCGCACCGTGATTGTATCCCATCACATGCATATTTGTAAGAATCAACACGTTTAACCCATGCTCAACATGTTACGGTCAACACAATTTATGCAAGCCAGCTACAAATAATGTCACACCACACAAGAATTTCTGTCTGATCATGACGATGCTGGATGAGCTTAGGAAGGTGGAAAAATTTCTTGCATTAAAACAGTGAAAGCTGCCCTGTGACTGCACCAGCAATGCAGGCTGGAACAGCATGTTTTCAAGCTGCGACGTCTAAACAATTATCTGGTCAAATGTTCACTGCCTAAAGACCTTGTGCATGTGGTACTACTTATAAAGTTGCTAGCAATGCTTAAATGTTGAAAATTCAACGTATATGCAACTCTTACGTATTATAACTACAAATGTAATGCAGCCTCCTTGCATTTCTTTACCCGTAAACGAAAACTACCCGTTAGAACAATGCTAAGCTGCCTACGTCCTGTAAAAAAATATACTGTGGGTCAACTGCCTCCTAAAAAAAAAAAATCGGGGAGTGGGCGTTTTGGTTTTACAACCATTAACGCAGTTTTCTTTTTTTTTTTTTTCATGCAACAAGCTTTAGCGTCGAATCCACCCAAGCCAAGCGGCGGCCGCTGGGCCGTCAGCATAATGTTTTCGTTGCCGGCAATGGCAAGGGGGTCGATCACTCACACAGCATACTGGCCGCCGCTCCTGGAAGCTCATTATGACCGCGCCGACGCAGCCGGTAATTTACAATAAAAGAAGCGCGGCGAGCCGAACACCAAGGAATATACTCAACACGTTTAACAAAACAGCACTGCGGCAACGCGTAATAAAATTTTAACATGCACCACGATAAACAATCACTTACGGCAGAACACGCAGCATTTTTCACACGTCGCGTCGACAGACTGGAACTTGCAGTAGAGACTCTTGATTCACGTAGGCACGCACAACTTGTCAGGTATTTTGTCAAATGGCGACCTCGATGTGCGTTTGCTACAGCAGCGCAGTACGGCGACGACACAGACGCTTTGCCAGCACTCACGATGTTTCAGGTGGCACAAGAGCACTAACACGTAATATTACGGCAGGAGGAGCACGTAGTAATTCACGTAACACTAGCAAATCGAAAACAAACCACCAAAACCACGCACAACGAACAAACCACGTCTTTCCTTGCGCACCTATACACCATTTTCCTTGCTAGAGGTGGGCGCCGCCATTTGCTTTTTCTGACCAGACGCTAGCGCCGTCTATGAAGCGACCGCCGAAACTTCCGCGCTGGGCTGTTAAGTGCTCCGTTCTTTCCGTGCGTCTGCTCGGTACCCGTGCATTACCAAGTGAACCGTAGTGGTTTGGCGTTAAGTTAGCGGTTGCAGTGCTTGTATATGTGTGTGTTCTGTTTTGTTTTCATCATCTGCGGACGGATTTTAGGTCCTAATTTGCTGCCAGAGCGGAAAATGCCGATCCCGGCTGTTGCGAGCAGCAGTAGCAGTGGTGGTGGTGGTGCCGGTGGTGCTCCGCAGTTCCGCGATGCAAACGTACCGGTATGGCACCGACTGACATAGAAATCGATATCGGGGAGTAAATACGTGTTTTCAATGCCACCGTGCTCGTTATGTTCACCGATTAGTCATGTTTACGGAAGCGCGGACGTTGAATGCGAAGCGCGCACAGCATATGTGGGTCACGGTGATCCGTGCTCGCGATGGACTTTCGACGAGGCGATTGCTACGCTGTTGACATTGCAATGTAATATAATCTTTCTTAACTAGCCTTATGACGGTTACTGACGAAACGAAATTACCTGGGCGGAAAAATAACACGACCGTACAACCAGTCAAATATATCGAAGGATGAGCAGAAGGGTCGACGTTCGGGCGAGTTAATTCTGGTTGATCATGATCGTGATTATGATTGATTTAACTCTGCGCAGCGCATGTGGCCTGTCGCTCGGAGCCCACCTTTGTGAAACCGCTGCTTCCACCACAAATGCTTAACGCGACTATTTTGTAATTGTAATTAGATTCCGTGACAACGCAAAAGGGATTAGAAGCTTTCCTTTGAGCGCGTTGTGAACAGGTTGAGCTATTTTCCAAAGGCAGCGTTCACGCGTATCTCGAGCTTCGTTTCCACATTGGGCTGCCTGCTTTAATCCTGCTATCGACCAGCAGTGTGCGATGGAGAAAAGTTATCCTTTCATATCGTTGGCAGTGTAATGCGTTGGCCTGAATAAAGGCAAACAAAACGCCGTGATTTTTAAAGGTTAGATTAGATGAAAAGGGTATTGTTTAATTGCAAATCCGCTGTAATGACCAAACAATATATGGTATTTTAAATTGACTAGCAAGGAACCAGAAGTTATTTAAGGTTGTATTGTATCGGCGCTCGTGAAAGATCCCCAGTGGTCAAAATTAACCCGGAGCCCTCCACTACGGCGCGCCTCATCACCCATGAAGCGTCGGGGCGTTAAACACCATAATGAAATGAATCAATCAATCAACCAACCAATCAATGCTGTATTGGTAAAGGATAAGTTGTTTCTAACATTTCAGGGGGTTCCGTTCCCTGTCGCAGCTTTGCGTGTGATAAATGATTTTGCAGCACGTCTGCTTGCCGTCCAAGGGCACCCAACAAACCCTGGAGTTGGTCAGTTGGTACAAAGTCGTTGCGATTTATCACGGCAATCCACCGATATCTCAACTCGGTGTGGCGTTGGGAAGCGATGCAGCAAAAACACGGCACGGCCGCAAACCGCACCTGCATTTTCTCCAGACAATGTTAGGGCACATGCGTGCTGTCAGCGACTGTTTCTCGCTTTCTTCTCTGGTTGTTCAATACCCACCACCGCGCAGGGCTGACCAAGCGACGTTTGCGGCTTGAACGGCATCGCAGCTATGGCTAAAACAGTTGAAAGTTCCGCAAAAACTAAGCCAGCGGTGCCAAATACCCCTGTATACGCAGCGGAGCATACCGCGCCGAGCGATGTTAGCAGCCCAGCGCGCACAGGCAACACTGGTCGGCCGCCGAGAGAACTGGTTTGAGAGTATTTTCCTCCTTTCCCGGCTGCTTATGGAAAATGGTGTATAACAATGACTGCATATATGCTAGCCTAGACTAGACTTATTACTACAGTTGGCTATCTAGCAGTCATAGAGTTTTAGCAGTTACTTTCTCCTTCATCATCACCCCTGAAGCAAACTAGGCAGACGCCATTATAGTATTTTGTTAAAGTTGATAATAGCAAACATATATATAATGGCAGTATATTTTCTTGATGCGAGCAACGTCTTTTGTTGTCGTAAGTTGTTGCTACTCAAAAGCGAATAAAAATGGATTAACAAACGAAGTTATTATCATCGTCATCTACATCTAGATTGACTGTTTTGTGTTTTGTTCAGCGTCCAAGCATTCACCATTCACTGTTTGTGGGTCTTTTCACAAACAGAACGGCCGGATAAAAAAATTATTCCCCGCAGACATACGCAAACACACGCGCACACGCACCGCACACACACCCACACACGCAGATCGGCGCGCGCGACGCGCACACAGACAACACACACACAACAAACACGCGCGCGCGCACACGCACGCATCACGCACGCACGCACGCACACAAAGCACCGTGCGTCAAATCCACGCAGGCAAAACAATTCACTGAAATGGAGGCTTAGCAAGACTATGGAGCTCAAGTATTAAACCTCGGTTTACGACCTGGTCGGGTACTGTTTGGTGGCTTGGAGGTTAAGTACTCGCCTCTACTGATCTGAAGGGCGGAGGTTTCGAAACCCGCTCGGTGACCTTTTTTTTTTTAACCGGTGCCTTAATTAAAGTTTTTTCTGCCTTAGGTTATATTTTGACATTGTTGTTGCTCTTGTTGCTCTCGTCTGGCTGTGTCCCTTTTTTTTCTGTCGCAATATATTTCTACCGCAAGCTCTGCCCCAAAAACAGTACACCGCTTCAGCATTTAGTTGGCAAGGATAAGCCATTTTACAACGACCCTGAAGGAAAGCACAGACTAGGACAATCGGAAGCCACTTTTTAGGTTGTTTTTGTTTTCATTGCTTCGTTTTCCTATTCGGCTTTTGTGTTCTTTTTACTTTTTCTGGTCTGTATATTCTTCTCCCTCCCACTTTTTTTTCGTAATGGGAGGGACGAGGCACTTCGAACAGCCTCGTTCAATATGTATCCTTCTTACGCCACTGTTTCATACAAACGTACCAGTTGGTAATATTAATTCTGCGAATTTATCAGACCTCACTAGCACGAAATAACGTATACAGTGCTGCAGAATTTCCACAAACCATCGGCATTGTTTCTTACCATCTCTAGCCAAGCCAAAAAACTTAACCTTTCGAGTATAATTAAGGCTTACATGCTCGACTTTATGTTTACTTGAGGAAGCACAATCTTCAGAAAAAGAATGTAAGGCAACAAATAGTTATCCTTCCTCCAGTGTCCTAGAGGCAACACAAAAGACATAAGTCAGTCTTTTGACTTCATTTTGCCTTCAGTACATACATAAGCAAACAGCATTACGGCACACAGAAGAATTAAGACAGCAAATTCAAGTTCTATCTTACAGCCTTTGTCCTAGAGGCAACACAGGGGGAAACAGGCCAAAGTCTTTTGACTTCATTTTGCCTTGAGTACACACATGGGCAATAGCATTGCGGAACTCAGAAAGAGAAGAAAGCAAGTCATTTTTAAAGTTTTATACCTCTCATCCGAAATAAAATCTTCGTATAGAAATTTAAACTTTGTCTTTACCATAGTACATATAAAGGTAAAACATCATGGCTGTTTATCCGGCAGTCTATAAAAAGTACACAGCCGGTTTATGTCCTAGAGGTAACACAAAGGAAAAGTCAAAAGAAAGGCCACACAGTCAACATGCAGGAGACACAAAGTAAACAGAAAGGAAAAGTTCATTTTCATAAGGGAATGTGCTTTCGTATGTGCAACGGGCATGTCGCACGGTTTTTCTCGCTATTTCTACTCGTTCCTTCTGGTGCAGTCAAGTTGTAGACAACTGTTGTTAGGGCTCAGTGGGCCCTGTGTTTTCCTGTCATGGATTGTATTATCAGCTTCTTTTTTCTCCTCACTCCTGCCGAAGCCCTCCTTTCAAGGGTAGCAGTATTGTAAAAATAAAAAAATAAATAAATAAATAAATAAACAAAAACGAATAGCTAAATGAATACATAAATAAATAAACAAAAGATACCTACATAATAAAATCAATTTTTTATTGCAGAAGAATTCAATTATTCCCGTGGTTTTCGGTATGAAAGGTGATTTGATATGTCTTAAAAGGGTTTAGGTTTGGGGCGCAGCCTATGATCACGTTTATTAATGTTCTGTATCGCGCGAAGACACATGCCACGTGATGCGTTGTACAGCGAAGCGTTTGGAAATACGCATCCCGGAACGTCCGGCGCTCTGGCACGCCATGCAGCCGCACTTGGGCGGACGAACAAGCACGGGCGGAAATCGTTAGCTCGCGCGGCGTGCTCATTACAAATCAGGGCACCGCAGAAAGAGGGCTAAATGGTAGCCCTGAATTCTGAGGCTGGAAAGCTTGGCCTGGCAAGCTGTCCACAAACGCAATGTCTCCACCAGTTCGACGGAATTGGTTCTCTCCGCACCTGCACTCTTTCGCTTTCCGCTCTTCGGTCACCTCTGGCCTCACATCGAGGGCGAAAATCTTCCACGAAATGCCCCCCTACTGCCCACACAATATTATAAGTTCCTTCGATTGTCAACTTTTTGTTCCCATCGGCAAAATAATTTCGCATCCTGTCGGCATACTCTGACTATCAGCCATCCGTTGGCTGAAGTCGCCAGCCAGAGGAGGAAATTAGCGAACCGGCAGGTTGTAGTCGGATTGGTTGTCCGCATTTTTGCATTCTCCGCCGGTGGCTCATACGGGCGGAGGACGAAGCAGGAAAAGGAGGCGCTATCACAGTTCAGTCAAGGCCGTTGCAGAAAAGCGTCAGTTCCGGCGCCTCTCGGTCGCATGTTCACATCAATTTTTCGCACCGTCATTTGGTGTCGTGAATGGCGACCCGGAGAGGAGGCTTAGAGGGAATGTCGAAAGTGGGGGCTTCCATTGAGGAGGCTGGCGCCGGCGTCGGTAGATATAAAGTTAGTATAATGCGGATCTTGGGGAGCCTTCCTTCTGTGGCGCCACTTTTCATTCGTACTCATCGGGCCCAGGTGCAGGAAGCCATGAGGGGCAGTGAACGACACAGCGAGGTCTTATCAATGGGCCGTCATTCTTGGATGCGAAGTGCTGTGAAGCCCTTTCTGAAGCGTTGTGTAATGTGAATTGTAATGTTGTGCAGGGTGAACCGTTAAAAAAACGTCAATGTTTTTTGGCAAGAATATTCCTTCCCGCCAAACACAACGCAGGCATGTTGAAGATGAGGCTGTGTTAGTTAAGCAGGCTCTTTTCATCAAGTTGATGTTATACCCAACCGAAAAATGCGAAAATTCTCAAGCCCTTGGCATTACCAGAGATAAAGTCAGCAAGGCAAAGGAAGGGGATAAAGGCAACACGCTGAAACACGGACATGAGAACTATATATACGCAATGACAAGAATTTGTCCGCCGTCTGTATCTGTAGAATATTGCATTCGCGATATTCCTGACAGCAGGTGCCAAATAATAACATTTAACCACCCACTTTTAATACGGATGGCGGCACTTCACACAGATCCGCCAATTCAACCGCTGCCGTCACTGCCGCTGCATGACGGTCAGAAGAATGTAGCTTCCAAGTAAAGCGGGGTTTTGCGACGCACCTGAAGATGGCGAGATGGAGATGGAGTGGCGAGTGCGTGTGAGTGGAGGTAGTGAGTGGTGAGTACGAGTGAGTGTGAGTGGCCATTGCGAGGGGTGAGTTCGAGTGCGAGGGAGTGTACAGAGGAAATGCGAGTCGTGAGCGTTAGTGAGTGCGAGCGGTGACACTGAATGGTGAGCGTGAGCGCGAGTGAGTGCGAGTAGTGAGGGCGGAGTGGTGAGCGAGAGTGAGTACGAGTGTTGAGGGAAAAGGTGACCCTGACCGCGAGTGAGGGGAGTGGTGACGGATGGTGAGCTGAGCGCAGTGAGGGAGGGGTGGGGAGAGGGGAGGTGAGCGGGTGAGTGGAGGGGTGAGAGCGGAGTGGGGCGTGAGTGTGAGTGAGAGCGAGTGGTGAGGCGGAGTAGCGAGCGTGAGTGCGAGTGAGTGCTGTAGTATAAATATATTCTTTTGAGTTAGTGTGAGTGGCATCTACTTTGGCCGAGCTATGTGTCTACGTAAGCAGATGATGTTACTATTTTTATGCCGGACACAGATAGACTCACGGCTGTTTTAAATGACTGCGAGTCTTACGCCCGCCTTTCAGGTGACGAGTTAATCGCAAAACGTGCTGTCCTCCCACTGGGAAACGCTACACTCGCTCCAAAGTATAACGTAAAAGAAATTGGGGACGTCAAGATTCTCGGCCTCACATGCACCGAAGATGGTGTTTCACAGGCCATGTGGCCCGAGCTAATTGATTTAAATTCAAAAGAATTTCGCCGGGCTAGGTTTTTCAATTTTAATTTTTCGGAAAAATCATATCAGGTTAAATGTTTTTTTTTTGCTAAATTCTTTTTTGTTTCTCGTATAATGCTGCAGCCCAATCCTGTGAAACACAAAGTGTCACGCGACATTTTTTTTTCTTTTGGGATAGAAGCCATAAGCTTTTATCGCGAGATGCCCTGCACCTCCCACGCCGCTCGAGCGGCTACGGTCCTTCTTGCATCGACTTGATGAGTCAGCTATTGGCCGTTCGATTCGCCTCATCACTTCTCACTGATGTAGAAGTTATGGGCAGACCTTTAATCCTCCACTTGGTTGGTCTTCCTAGACGGCTTGTTTTCAGAACTATGGCCAGCAACATGCACCCAATGCAGCTGTCCCATAGAGGCTCTTCAAGGCCACCATTACTTTAGCTAAAGTAACTCGTGCACTTGATGCTGATCTTGATATTGTGAATGAATAACCTGCCAGGCTGTGGGAAAAAATAGTTACTGCGAGGTAAGGCAAGCGAGTGGATCGACCAGAGTTTCCCTGTTTACTTCTGAATTCAGTTAGGCTGCACGATAACGCCAATAGCATCCAGTGGCAAAAAGCTTGGAGATTTCTTCCCACAAAAGACAGATTATTTCGCTGGGGAGTAACAGAAAACTCTTCCTGTCCAATCTGTGGTCAAACGAAATCCACAGCACATACGTTCTCAAGCTGCACTGCAGCGCCTTGCTTTTGGCGCTACTTGCATCGTGCAGGTCCAATTTTGGGGCTTGCAAGGTATCCACTGGAAGAGCAGTGCCGGGCTCTCGCCTAGGCAAACTATCGCCATAATTGGCGATAATGTACTGTGGTGTAACCACTGCTGGGTCGTTGCACAGAATCGCATGATGCGTATACAGTGGCCCTTGCTTTCTTTTTCGAGACAACACAGCGTGACTTTTCTCGAAGGTCAGTTACCATGTTGGGTGAGGAACAGTATGAGCTTCATTGTGCTACCCGGTTATATAGGTGTCGAACAAAAGGGTTATATTGCATGCCAGTTTCCAGACCAGTCTCCTTGGCGATTTCCGTTGTATGAATTGATTATTTTGTTGTTAGAGTTCGTTGTTATTGCGCTGCAGTACTTGTTGAGACATTAAAACTACCCTTGTACCGTATATTGCTTCATTGTTGAAGCGAATGTTTTCGTACCCTTGTTTTTCTCGCATATTATCCTTTGTACGCAATTCTAAATTGTGTGTGTTCAATCTTTTATTTTAAATCCACTTGAAACTGTTGGTTTGTTTCTGTATGTGTCACTGTAGCGCCATTGCAGCGTCCTTGTTTATATGCTGGAACTGCTCGCCAAAATTAGTGACCAAAACGTGGGATTTCCATTGCCCACACGCGCGATGCCTCTTGCGACAGAGAGAACATGGTCTAGAAGGAAATTTTCCCTACTCTCTACGATAGCCCGCGATAGGTGTAGCTTCAGCATCCCGTCGCATCGCAGGTGGCAATGCGCGCTGCGTGCGTGATCGCGAAGTAAGCCCGCACATTGGAAAAAGGAGACGTGGTGTAAATAAATGGTTCCCGTTCCTCCATGAGTGGAACATCTATTCTTCCCCGTCAACTTTTCATTTCCACCGAGGCGCCGAGGCCCGGCCCGTGCCAATTCGCATTTTGACACAGTAAATTATTTTCTTTTCCGGTTTCGCAGTTAATAGGGAGGTCTACGAGGAAGGGAGATGGGCAGCAGCTGTGTTGCTTCTACACCTTTCCTCCACTATTGCAAGCTGTGTCAATTGCTTTCGGCAGGCAATTTTGGTTTCAGAAAAATGGCATCAGATATATTCCGCTGTGTGCAACTAGCTCTATATAAACTTTTCGTTCGACGTTAAGACGTCACGCGGACACGCATGTCCCATCTCTCGAAAAAGAACCCCACAGACATTTCGTTCGGCCCCCTCTAATAATGCGCTTGCTGACTATATTTAAATGAGAAGTTGTGCATTCGTATTGGCCTGGCATGGCGGTAATAAATTGGTGTTCGGCTCTTTGGCGGTAATATTGCTATCCTCAAACATTTACCTTTTCTCCATTTCGTAAGTGAAAAACGCGCACTACTTCTCTGTATTTCAGCTTTTGTAGGAGCCGCTTCAGTAGTTGAAAACTACACTGTTTACGATATCTCTTGGTGTTGTTTATCACGGCAATGTCACCCGGTGCGTGTTGCTTTCGGTCAAGTTTTTTCAGTATTACATGAACAACTAACATACAACTCACGCAACTTCTTTCAACAGCCTCAGATGCACACAAATGGGAGAAAATATCGCCTACCGAGGGACATTTGCGTGTTGTCTGCTATGATCGGCAAGCAATGCTGTAGGCCTACAGAGCTCAGCGGCGCAGCCATGTTGCCAACCTTTTAGCGTAATGGCTTGTCAGGAAGCAACTCGCTGCGCTGCGGCACTGCTCATAGGCAATGCAACACAAGGATGCACTTTATTGACAACCTTTGTTATGGTGCAAATAAAGACAAAAGGTCCAATTCAGCACATAAATAGTTTTGCTTTTAGAAATGATAGGTTAAAAAAAAGCAAAGTAAACTAGCAACAATAGAAAACAGCACTTATTAGTGCAAGTTTTGTTTTGATTTTTATATCACCATTTCAAGATAATTAGACTTTTCTTGTAGACGACTGAGAGTAAGCTGATCGGCCTGTAATTTTTCAAGTCCTTCATGCCGCCTTTCTTATGGATTAGGATGATGATCGCATTCTTCCAAGATTCCGGTATCATTGCGGTGATTAGGCATTGCGTATACAGGTTTGCCAGTTTTTCAAGTACAATTTCTCCGCCATCCTTCAAGACCATCTGCTGTTATCTGATCCTCACCAGGTGCTTGGCCCCCTTTCGTTTCTCTCAAAGCTTTCTTACTTCTTCGGTCGTTACTGGTGGGATGTCTATCTCCTCTGAACTACTGTCTCGTTCGGCATTATCCTGTATGTCCCGGCTACTGTACAGATCCCTATAGAACTCCTCGGCCACTGCGACTATTTTATCCCCATTTGTGATGTTTTATCCCTATTTGTGGTACTTACCTACGGGGCAGAAACTTGGAGGCTCACTAAGAGGGTTCAACTTAAATTGAGAACGACTCAGCGGGCAATGGAGCGGAAAATGATAGGTGTAACATTAAGGGACAAGAAGAGAGCGGAGTGGGTGAGGGAGCAAACTGGTGTTAAAGACATATTAGTAGAAATTAAGAAGAAGAAATGGAGGTGGGCAGGGCATGTAATGCGAAGGCAAGATAACCGCTGGTCATTAAGGGTAACAGAGTGGATCCCTAGAGAAGGCAAGCGTTGCAGGGGGCGGCAGAAAGTTAGATGGGCAGATAAGATCAAGAAGTTTGCGGGGATAAATTGGTCACAGTTGGCACAGGACCGAGATAATTGGAGAATAATGGAAGAGGTCTTTGCCCTGCAGTGGGCGTAGATAGGCTGGTGATGATGATGATAAGACTTTTCATATTTTTTGCTGGCTTAACAAATATTTGTACATGCTTCTAGAAATAGGAACACTTCATTATTAACGTCTAAACTCCGTTGTTACTCCGAAGATACAATTCGTTGCCTGCGCAATCAATATAGTCGGGAGTACGCTTTTCAAATGTGTAAGTATTGCATTTATAGATACGGAATAAAATTTCACACGTGCAAGTTCGTCGTTCTCGCTCCTCTTACTTGCTTCTAAAAGCTCTTATAAATCTCAGCACATTTACCTTTCTTTGCTTGGAATGTTTGAGAGGAACCATGGTACATATTACTCAGGTGCGCATGCTATTTAGATGCTTGAGCGGAATAGTTCGCCTGAAATACGTGCCACAAACCTCCACGTAAATATCTGCCCACCGCGTCGAAGGGACTCATCGTTTTAATCTACTCAATCAATTTTCTGTACCAGATTGAAAGCCTGGTTTCTAAAAATACCGAGTTATTAGCCGTCGACCGAGGCTGCTTGAACAGAGGCTGCAAATAACTTCAGTCCTCCGTGGCCCGGCGCAGAACTTCACGCCGAACTTGGCTTAGCTCACGGTATAGAGGTGCTCGAAGTTTTGGGGAAAGTTTTTATGATGGGCGCAATGACATTAGGCCCTTACGGAGGACTGCGCATGTGTGGATTGTGGGTGGGTGTTTTAACATGACTGCTGGACGCAAAGGTCACGAGAAACACCGACGAATGTGATATAGGCTTATGTAAACGCCCGGATGATCGAAATCTGCTTCATCACTGCAACTTAATGCAGTCTCCTTTATGTCCACGAATGACGCTACGTTGTAATGTTCTCTGCACAAGAATTATTGTCAACCTCGCAGCCTTTCTTATCGATTGATTGATTGATTGATTGATTGATTGATTGATTGATTGATTGATTGATTGATTGATTGATTGATTGATTGATTGATTGATTGATTGATTGATTGATTGATTGATTGATTGATTGATTGATTGATTGATTGATTGATTGAATGTAGGGTGTAAGGAACCGACAAAACGCCGGCGATAAGGAGCGCCACAGTCGATGGCCCCGGATTAATTTTGACCACCTGGGGATGTGTAAGGTGCGCCGAAATCTCGTGCACACGGGTGTTTTTGCTTTTTCTCCTCAAGAGAAAAGCGGCCGCCCCGGGCGGGAATCGAACCTCCCATCTCGTGTTCACCAGCACAACGCTTTAGCAGCTGAGCAACCGCGGTGGGTAGCAGCCTTTTTGCCTACTTACGACCCTATTAAACAATTACGACTACTTTAATCGGCCAGTTCCTACTAAACAAGTTATCCCCGCCTTTGACTGCATAAAGCCTATTATTCCAACACCAGCCAATTGGTTACAAAATCTTAAATATGTTTATACAAAGCACACTTCTTACGCTATAAGGTAGTGACAACCCGTAGGTTCAAATACTGTATATCACTCGGAAGAAAAAGAAAGGAGAAGCGAAGGACTACTTAGTCAAGAAAACCTTGAATCACTCCAAGATGGAAGCGGGCATCTTTAGTACCACTCACTAATTATACATACCTAAGAAAAAAAAGAAGAGTCTATGAATTGCCATGCCAACAGCGACACACAAAGGGTTCTTTCGAACACTTCAAACAGAACATGGAGAGGATCACTTTAACTCCTTTCCAGGGAAGAATAACAGCGACCAGAATCAGGAATTGAATGGTTATGGACACGTTTGGTCTTTAATTCCTGCTCACGTTCAAGTTTCTTAGCTGAAGCTCGAAAGGGGTTGAGTAGAGAGAGAGAAAGAGAGAGAATTTTTGACCAAGCAAGGGCTGGTGTTAGGCCGCCCACCCACTTAGGGGCATCACACTGTAGTTAACGCTTACGCAACGTCAACCCGTTTAGGAAGCTAGCAGCACAGAAACAGTCATTGATTGATTGATTGATTGATTGATCGATTGATCGATCGATTGATTGATTGATTGATTGATTGATTGATTGATTGATTGATTGATTGATTGATTGATGATTGATTGATTGATTGATTGATTGATTGATTGATTGAAGGGTTTTAACCCGCCGACGCAACGCAGGCAGTAAGGCGCCGTAGTGAAGGGCTCCGGACTAATTTTGGCCGCCTCGGGATCTTTTAGCGCACAGGTTAAGCCTGATACTTCCCATCATTCTTGGCCTTTTTAGGTAAATTCTCCTTAGTATATAGTGGAGGTACCTACCAAATTGAGGGACCATTTTCATTCAAATTTTATCCTGTTTTCACTTACCTGAAATATTCACATCATGCTAAAATGAAGGATTTTTTGCTTTTTTCTCCAGTACCTAAATGTTTGCCTAATTTGCATATTGCAATTTCTAATCAGAAAAACGGTTGCGTGCATGTTTTCAATTCTGGAACAGGAGGTGTGGGAACCTTGTCAGAGGACAGAAAAAAAGAATCAGTTGGTTATCCTGGAAGATATAGGAAATAATAGTACCTGTGCAATAAAAACGAGATCTGAGATATTTGAGTTGAAAGTAAGAAAACGGGTAAAAAACAATGTTTTTTCGTAGAAACACCACTCGAGTTAATTATTTAGTAATCACCAGCTTCCTAATCACCGTCGAAGTTATTTTTTCTCTTTTCTGCCTGTCGTCTGTCCTGCCTTGCGTATCTTGTGAACTGACTTCGAGCTGTGTTCTATAAGTATCTTGGCTTGTGGTCAACCTCTTTTTGCCACGTGATGGTGATGTTTCGGCCAAGGTTCTATTCGAAGTTTGCTCGACTTGCTGGCTCCTGCAATGCTGCTATCATTGAATGATTGATTGATGGAATAGTGTAATACGCCTCCGCAACGAAGGCGACGAGGCGCGCCGTAGTAGAGGGCTCCGGATTAATTTGGACCGCATGGGGATGTTTAACGTGCGCCTAAATCTCGTACACACGGGCGTTTTTGCTTTTCACCTCCATCAGAAAAGCGGCCGCCGCAGTCGGGAATCGAACGCGAGACCTCGTGCTCCGTAGCGCAACGCCTTAGCTACTGAGCCACCGCGGCGGGTGCCATCATTGAATGAAAGAACATCATCCAAAGTTGCAATCTTAAGAGTGTGACCAAACAAAGACATTTTCTTGTCGGGCGGCTCCCTAACACAAATGTGGAAGAAACGCGCACAGCGTTTTTGGTTTGCCTTTGCTGAAAAATAGGCCATGCAATGGTTGCCAAAAAAATCCTTAATGCTGCTCGTACCAGACAAGCATTTTCATCGGGAGCTGGGAGTGTCTTGCAGGAAAAAATGACAATACACAATGAGCGCATTCCAAAATGGGGCGTGGTCACTTAGTACTTGCCTAAAAGAAAAACTGTTCATGAGCCATAAATACCGCATTGTAAATAGTGTCAAAATGGCAAATGTGCCTAACCCAGTGAGCTTCCCTAATTGCTAATAAAAGTGTCCATTTTTAAAAATCACTGCTCCGCCTGTGCACTTCACCTACTCCAAAATCTCGTACACACGAGCGTCTTTCAAGCAAAGCTTTCTACCTCAACCAGTCAACGGTTCTTTGCTGCCGTGCGGGAAAAGAAACACCGAACGCGACTGGGGAGGCGGATGGCGCGTTTCACTCATGGAGCACAAAGTAGATGACGCGGCGGTAGGGCGCTATTACCCAGCACTATCTGTACTCACACCGACCCTTCCGTGCGCTTTGTTGTCGGCTTTAGCGACGGCGTTGGGCCTCTTTTGGCGCAGCTTCGCGTCCATAGCGCGCTTACTTCGCACGGCTTGATTAGCTTGTTGGACAGCACTTCCTAGGTAATCCGGACCAGACTGAAGTAAGTTGTCGTACGGCAAAGATACCTTACGGGTTTGTTTGCAGGGAGGGAAAACAAAATGTAGAGATAAATAGAGGCATCTGGCCCATAGAGAAACACAACCTTTTGTGCACTGCTTGTCACGAATGGGACTGCGTTTTCTCAATTGCTGAATACCAATTCGGTTGTGTTTTAACAGTTTTTACAAACATCGACTGCAGCAACTGGTTCTGATAAATAGCGATTACACAATTTCTGTAAGCTTTCTCGCAATTCTCAAAATTACGAAACTACTTAATTTAAATCTGCATAAAAAAGAATCACTAAGCTCACAGGTCGAATTGTTTCGGTGTCTGCGCTTGTGGCACGGTGGTGTAGCCGCGACCAAGCATATCAGGATGACCAGGTTCCGCTGTCTCACCCTTCGAGACAAGCTCCTCTTCGTTATCTTTTTTCCGACGCATGGCCTTGCTAAAAAGGTGGCGTCCGCCGCGCGAGCCTGGCCGTGGCCGACGCTGCTGCGTTCGGGATGGATCTCCCGCGAACCCCACGTGACGGCTGGCAAAATGTGTGGTTTAACTCTTCGTGGAGCCAGGTGTGGGAATTTAAGTGATGTCGCATGTAGAATTGTTGTGGGGTCATTTGCAGCTTCGCTTTCCAACCACTGTGACAGCGTGTATTGTAGCCAATTTTTTCGCTTTTCGCTTCCATCGGAAAATCGGCTGTCACGGTGGAGAAACAGTGGAACACCGCAATATGAGAAAGAGAGAAATTTGCGGTCCCGCCGATTTAGCTACGTACCACGGCCTAAATGTCACAGATATAATAAATAAGCAACGATGAAAACGAGCACGGTAATTATTCAAAGGCAGCAAGCGCAAATTAGCGGCTAACGGGATCGCCCTAAATAGTATAACAACAATTCTGAGCGAACGTACAAGCATGGAGGGACCGCGGCGATTTCAAGGGCATAGCTGCGAATTACGAGGGAAATGTTAAATAAAAAGGCACGAAATTCATAAAAAGAGACAACCAAGCTTCAATAACCTTTCATGCAAGTCGCCATGCGAAGCGTTATTTAAATAGGGAGGATCAGGAGCGTAAAGCCTCCCGCGCCGCGTCCCTGGTCTGCCATCGTCACATGTTAACAATTCCCACAACGTCGAAGGAAACTCTCTGTCACGGGCGAATGCGGCGCTGGCTTCGGGAAATTGTGTGCCAACACTGTTTGTACGCGGCAAGGAAGAAAGGGGGTAAAGGGAATAAATAGAAAGGAGAGAGACACGCCGCAAAAAGAGGCATTGAGCCGGTAAAGCCCTTGTCGAGGTTGTGCACACCTTGCGTCGACTCTTGGCACAAAGGACACACTGACGCAGTGGAAATTGCTTGCTGTAGCGTTCTTCATTATAGCATGCCGCCATACTGCACGACCGGTAAGAGAAACAAGTACTTAATTAACGGAAAGCGTGCGATTACGAGGCAGTCAATGAAAGGAGGCCAGTGCGCTAACTAAGGTGACGTCACTTTCGCCAAAGCGGGGATTTTTCTTACTACAGGTAGCGGGATGCTGCCCTGGATCCGAAAAAAAACATGCTTTCTTTGTGAGTGAAGGGGAAAACGAGGAAATGGAGAGATGGTTTGTTTGAAGTAAGGAAACTATGTTTAGCTGTTTTCAAGGGAGTGTCCATTAGTGGGGTTTCAATGAAGACGAGGTTTCATCATCATCATCATCATAAGCTTGTTTGTGATCACTGCCGGACGAAAGTTTCTACCAAAGATTTCCATCTCCGCCTATCATGTGCCTTCTGAGTCCATTTTTCCCACACATTTTTGTAGCTCATCTCTCCAACGAGTTCTTAGGAGATGCTTATTCGAGGAAATGGGCTCAGGTGTGTCTGGCGAATCAAGAAAATGTTGAGTGTCAGTGGCGTGTAGACGATGGCAAACATGCTGAAAGGCCACTGCAACTTCCGCGCAGTAACCTGTCTACGCTCAGGCTGCTGTAATTACACCGCGTGCTTGAGATCTTGAAAGCCAAACTTAGTGCAAATGCTAGGCCTTACTTGCCGCAATACATGTAACGTTTGCACTGAAAACCAAAAGAGGTGCTTACTAAGCTTTGTGGATGCACCCCTGCGGATCGTGCAATATTTGTGTACTCGCCCCCTCAGGAAAGTAAGAGTTGGCATACGAGATGCCGGCGTGTTCGATGGCGAGCTAATTTCTGCGCCCATCTCTCAATGAACGGAAGCTGCGAGTTTGTCAGGACAGTAAGGAGAGGGAAAAAGCCAGCGTGCCCAGTCACCGATAGTGGTATCATTATGATGTAAAAATCCCTCCCGCATCCGGCGTCGTGAAACATTGCAGTTTTAATGGGATAAGAACCATTTGGGAGAGCAGGATTTATCAGGGGAGGAGTTATACATGAGTAGAGTCATATCGAAGTTTTGTGGGATATGCTGCATACAGAAACTACGTAGAACAACCATACAGGACCACCTCTATTCTGCATGATTTCGTACTGGACTTGTAGAGAAATGTTCGGTAGTATCCATGCCATTTATTGGTTTATATGTTTATTTAAGAATACCGTCTGCACATTGAGATGCATTATTGAAGCATACAGAAAGAAGGTCCCGAAGTAAACACTGCCGGAAATAACCGCGGGACTCCTGTACCAACGTTATATGGTACATAAATTGGCACAGCTGTAGCGTATTATTGGCTAAAGTGCGTTGGCGCAAAAACCGTCATGCTCTTCCCCAACTTATCGCATATCTAATGAGCTGGTTGCAACAGCGCTGCTCGACACGAAAAGATACGCCATTTGCTTCAACATTGCTCAGAGAAGTAGTAGTTGCTGCCAATTATTTTTCTTGTGTGTTTGTCATCGAGAGCAATTTCGTGACGCTGATGTGAAAGCTTTCAGCAGCGTACTGTACGGGAACGATTGATTAAAACGGTCCATGGAGCAAAAAAGTTTGGGCCGACGGCTGCAGGAGGTAACTAAATCGCCAATGCCTTCGACGACTCACGCGGCTCCGTAGCATGTGCTTCAGGTACAAAACAAAAAGCAAAAAATGGGTGAAATCTACTAAGTTGAGGTTGTTGAAAAGCAAAGGGGAACGGCCCCACCGCCGTCCCGTAGCGACGTCAATTAATTCACACACGTGGCTCCACAAAGAGTGAAACCACAGATTCTGCCTGCCCTTACCCGAGATTCGCGGGGGTGCAGTTTCTAACGCAGCAGCGTAGGCCACGGGCGGGCTCGAGGAGCGGACGCCGCCGCTTTAGTTCGGCAGTGCGTCGGAAAAAAGAAAACGAAGAGGAGCTTGTTTCGAAGGAATAGACCGCGGAACCAATCCATCCGGATGTGCTTGCTCGGGGCTACATCACCGCGCGACCCAAGCGCAGACAGCGAAACGATCCGCCCTGATAGCTTAGTGATTCGTATTTACACCGATTTAAACTATGTGGTTTCCTAAGTTTGAGAATTGCGAGAGAGCTTAAGGAACCTTTATACTCGCTATTTATCAGAACCAGTTCCTCTATTCGTCTTTTGTAATACCGGTTGAGGTACACCCGACTATGTGTTCAGCAATTTAGAAAACGCAGTCCCATTCGTGACAAGCAGTGAGCAGAAGGTGGCGTTTCTCTACCGGACAGATGTGTCTAAGCGGCCTCTACATTTTTTCTCCCGCCCTGAATACCAATCCGTAACCCATCTTTGCCGTAAGGCCACTTAATTCCCTTGGGTCTGGTTTACCCGGGGGGTGCTGCCGGACAAGTTAATAAAGCCGTGCGAAGGGAGCGCGCAATAGAATCGAAGCTGCGCCCAAACCTGCCCAATACCGTCGCTAACACAGACTACAGGGACGGTGGAACGGTCCAGCCTATGTGGCTGTCGGGGTGAACAGGGGCAACGCGGGGTAATCGCGCCCTATCGCCGCACCATCTAATGTGTGCTCCAAAGCGGCCTCCTCCTCCCCAGCCGCGTTGGGAGTTTCTTTTCTTTCCCGCCACAAAAGAACCTTCTGCTGTTAGACGCAGAAAGCTTGGCTTTAAAAACGCGCGCTGTTAGGCAACGCCTGCACGTGTGCCTAGCCATGTGGAATTGCGTTAGGTGTGTTCGTGGGTAATGTATACTGCTTCCGCTCTTCGGCTTTTCCTTTCCTCCCTCTGCTTGAACCGGTTTGATTAGAGCACGCGCCGCGCCCAGCTCCACACTCCAGAATATTCAGCCGTTGTCAGCCAGCATCGCAGCATCCAATAGCAGCCAGTGCACTCTGCGTTGCGCGTTGCATGTTTAGTTGAAATACACAATAATGTTCGCAAATTCACAGGTAATAAAGAGTGGGGAAGTATTGTCGAAGAAATTTTGAGGGAAATATCTGTTACTTTTCGTGAAATCCCAGAAACCACCTCGTATCCCCAACACCTCGTAGCGTAAGCCTGACCTTCAAGCTCGGTCAAGTTTAAGCCGCCACCTCACGTGGTTGCGGAGTGCGAGCGTTTATTCGCTGGTTCGTTCGAATGTGATGGAGCGGAAAGAGGGATAGGGGGAAAGTGTAAGTGCGCGTGCATCCGAAGGATGATACGGAGGGGTGATTGCAGCGAAGTTCAATGCGCAAGACAGAAATAACATTTATTGAAAGAGCTCCCCCTTATGGGGCGATGGCGGCTGCCCACAGGGCCGCAGCGACCTGGAGGCCTCGGGAGGTGACTAGCACCTGGTCCGAAACCTCGGAGCTCCGGATGGCCTGATCCCAGGCCTGGGGGGTAGGGAGTTCAGTGCGCAAGGTTTCTCCTGCGGGTAAGCCTTTCTGGGTGGTAGCGCCTGCAGCACCGACTGAGCCCAACAGCACCCGTGTTTTCGTTTGCGATGCAATGGTGTGAAGGTTTACAGGTGGTTTTGGCGCAAAAAGAAACGGGCTGTGGTTTCAGAAACTTGTAAACGGAGACGCACCCGTTAACATTGCCATGGGACTTACTAGATCAGGACCGACGGGATTAAAAACCGTCGGGCTCCCATACAAAGTGTTTATCAGACACACGAAAACGCTTGAAACGGCTGAAAATTGTTATTTTGGAAGTATGTCACTTGCGTACTGAAATAAAGAAGTAAAATTCTCGCTTGCTAGCGAGGTAGCACCATCTTGTGAAAACTAGATAAACCAAAATGTGTTCCTTGTTTACTTTTTATTTCAGTTAAGAAATCACATATTTCTAAAATAAGCAAACTAGCGCGTTTTTGCCGTTTTTATGTACAGTTAAACGTTGATGTAACAAACGTCTTGGTAACGAATTCCTGGATTTAACAAAGTTTTTTAATTCCCCATTGCCAGCCCTATTGAAACCAATGTGTTTTCGGTCTCTATGTAACGAAGGCATGGCTACACTTAACCTTGATCTAACGAATTCAAGACGCTGATGAGCCCTTGCTTTTGCACTTTTACTGAAACATCGGCTAGAAATATGAACTAATTTAGCACATTTTGCCCGCACAGCAAACTACTGTGCGTTCGCAGTGTGATGGTGGCGTCGATTAGGTGCTAGGCTTGCCTGTCGGTGTATAGTCGCGCGTCTCCGCTGCTTTATGCGGTATAGGTACATCGGTGGAGAGTTCTGCAGTTAGAAAACCAAACGTTTGTCTTTTCAAGTAAAGCTCGCAATTTCAGGTGCCGTCTCCGCCGGTAAAAAGGATCAACGTTGTCGTGCGTTAAACTGTCGCAAAAGTTTCTTTGCGGCAAAGAGCATCGAGTTCGCCAAAAGGTGCTCTTTCAGCACACTTTTGGTCCTTGAAACGCTTAATGCACCGAAGAGTGCCAAAAAGCAAAATTGATGATGAAGTCCGAGTAAAGGGGTAAGAGATCTTGGTTCTTTGGAATATTGTGTACTGAATAACGTCGTGGGAAAACAAAAGCCCTAAAGCATGCATTTTTTCACTGTGGCATATATTCTTAAAGGGATTCATGATGTCTAGCATTTTGATTTAATTTTTGCTTCCTTTACGGGCGCCTTAACTCGAAACCTGCATGTAACGAAAAATTGCGAATGTTTATCGACTTCGCTACATCCAGGTGTAACTGTATCTGCAAAACGTTTTCAGATGCTTTTCAGATGCGTAGCATCTCTTGCTCGAGGGGATGTCACTTCTGATGATGATTGTGACACCTCTGATGATGATTGTGACAGGATGCCGCTAGGGATTGGCCAAGCAAAACATCCATCACGAGATAGGTTCGCGTTCAACCACCGTCGTCATCTTCCAGGTAGGGGAACCGGTGAAGAAGAAGAAGGAGTAGAAAACAAAGCTGTTTATAGGGGGTGTGTACGTTGCTCTCAGCCGGTGCACCAAAGTCAACAACCTTTACCTCACTAACACTGACGGGGAGACTAGCGATTTTACCACAGAGACGACAAAATCTATAAAAACATAATGGATAAGTTTCGGCGCCTCGAGAACCACCGCCTACTCACCGTCACACAACAGTACTTGCGTGCCTTTGCCACCGGTGTGAACCCGTGCGCGGAATTCCCTCTAGCGCTACTAAACACCTGATCGCTCAACATAACGGCAACACAATGGAACCACACGAAACCCCCATGATGCTTGGCATCCCCATCAGGGTTCCCCACGGGAAGATGGTGTGTGTTTTTTGTCGGTACACGGTGCTTTTGAAGCCCGGGAGTCACAAACAATTTTCGAGTTATCAACCGGATAAACGATGAAAGGTGTGTAATTTGAGCCACTCTACGCAGTGCAAGCCAAAACGGGAGCTTGAAAAATTCACTTCACTGTCCCTTTATACAACATCGCATGCAAGTATACTGCAATCACTATTGCCGGACTGCTGGGTGTAGCTTGCAGAGCGGGCGGCGACAGTCCACACAAAAATATCACTTGCAGCTATACGGATTCCTGACAAACTATTCAAATGCTTCAATGATTTTTTTTTCTCTGCTCCTGAATTATTCATCGGAATCATTCGGTGGGATCCAAACTGCTGCGTAGATGCATACAGGACTTTAACTTTTTTTATTTAAATGTAGAACTATTTTCTTTGTCATATAAAATGGGTAGTTCAACTTGTCTTCGAAACTTTCCTGGACGAATAAAAAAAAAGACACTGTTCGCATCTTTCATCTTTAAAGTACAAGTTGCATGAAATATAGGCTCTTGGCTCTGTAGAAAGAAACGTAATTTCAATCTCTGTGTGCGTAGTTACCCATTCGGTGGAAACAATGTCACTTATATGCGGTGGCAAAGGTACTGCCCATGAAACGTAGGGGCACCCCCTTTTTTGCCTGTCGTAATTATGGAGAACCAGGTGTTATTAAACACGGATCAATTGTTTCTGAGAGGTCTATGGGGGTTCCTGTTGGTGAGCAGACAGGAGCTGGCTTACAAGCGCTTACTCGGTCAGGCAGTTCTACAACGTAACATTCCAAAGAGAGAGAGAGAGAGAGAGAGACAGATGATCTTGTTTATGTGAACTGGGGATAGGTACACGAAATGAACATGAGTACAGTAGTGTGGGGTTATTGTAAGACATTGCGGGAACTGCAGGTACAGGCCAATCAAGAATGTTTCACAAAAGGACACAGAGAAACGTTGCTACAGGGTTGGGATAGAAACACATATCTGGAAATAAACATTAAACATAAACGCAGAATCAAAATACCAAGAAAACAGTACACAGCAAAGTGTAAACATCAAAGTGCAACCAAATGTAAACATTGACAATGATTTCGAACAAGTTTTGTAGTTCGGTATCACTAAAAGCGGTGGGCCGGTGTGTTTCAACTCAACATTTAGAGTTAATCAGCAAAGAACCTGCAACTTGTGGACACTAGTTGCGTACTCATTCACAAACGAAAGCTGTTCAATGCTAAGCCTTGAACTTGAAGCGGCCGATGGTATAGAGCAACTGTATAAGCTGTTGGAATTTCCTCGGCGACGAGATTTTTAGAGAGGTTGCGTGCTATTGTGTATCCACCGTTTGAGAGTCAGCGAGGAAGCTATGGTGTATCCACCTTGGTCAGAGAAGAATCATGGCGATCTCAAAAGCACTAATTCAAATTAGGCTGTGGAACGTTAGGTATCCTTGTCATCAAGTGTCAGTTCGATCCCCCCTTCAGCCGCTCTGCACAACACGTTAGAAAACACTCCAGCTCGAAAGAAGGTTTTATTAGAATCGGTACTTCCCATATCTCTACAGTTATAATTTTTGACAAGGTTTACAATGCTCGTGGGGCGAAAATTCAACATAGACAGCATTCCGTCTCGTAAGAGGAGTTCTGGAGTGCTTGCGTATCGTGTCTATGCGGAGCTTCCGCCTCGCAGTACAATATCGCACATTAGTTGGCCAGCGGCATCACTGAAAGCTTGACTGCACAAGAAGGCTCCCGCGCGTAGCAAGACACTGGTAATTGCCGCTAAACTGGTTGATCCCGGAGGGGGCATCCTCTATTTGCACCGAAGCTGTAATTTTCCTCTTCGCGTGAGCGCTAGTCTAGGACATCCGCAATGTGCAGGAGATCTCTGATCGTTCCCCACCGCAAGCTGAAGTCAGCACTGATTGCGGATCAAAGCGCCACTCCGCCTTGTAGCTCGGAGTGGCGTGTATGGTTCCCGCATGTTCCGCTCGGTACGTTGCCCCAGGATAGAGTGTTTCCCAACGAGTGTTTCCAAATGTATGCTGGCTCTAATTGCGGGGCCGGGAGTAATGGTGATGGTTGTTGTTGTTGATGATGATATTGATGGTGGTGGTGGTTGTGGTGGTGGAGGTTGGATGTTAGTGGCGCAAGGCAATGTGAAGCCAAAGAAATGTGTTGGCAGGAATAAAAAAGGTACATACCAATGATGGTGAGAAAGAACAAACGTAACAAGAAACACAATGATAATCGTTGGCGCAGAAAGCCCGGTAGCGATTCTGCATGGTACGAAAGTGGGTGTAGAAAAATAGAGAATTAACTTCCCATCAATACTCACAAATGCGTTTGACTGAGAACAACGAATCGTCTCATGAAAAGCATGCTGGGTTACAGGGGAACATTGTGTCTGCGTAATTCTTGGAATGGTTATCACCGTGATATGACAGGTGCCTTGTATTGATATGTATTGTTGACGGCGATGTCAGATATATCTCATGATCAACTGCAAAGAGCCCGTTCAACGACCGGCGGGAAACTGTCGGCCTTGACCAACTTCTTCTCAAATATTTACTGAGAGAGAGATTGGATTTGAAGCTGATTTATGCGTGGAGACAACTGAGTGATGCGGAGAGGGGAGTCGCCCCACTTTAATGTCAGTTTGGGAGTGGCAGCGAGCTCGATTTAAACGGCCGAGTCATGAAGCAACTTAACAGAAGAATCACTATACAGAAGAGCACATTGGAGCATTTCGTAATCCTCATTCCCTGCGCTGAAATACGCTGCAATATGATTTTGTGAGCGTGGTTGTGGTAAGGGCGGAAACCAGTTTAAAAGAGACATTAATGATGGAATAATTGGTTGGCCGTATTCAACGCGTCCAAATGGATGGTTGGAAAGGATCGACACACGAAAAAATAAACTTGCCAATATTTTTTCGTGCGGACTGACTGAGGTGATAGAAACCATGGCGTATAGAGAAGCGCTATACTTAAATATGATGCAGTATAATCTCAATTCGACCAAGACAATTCGAACATTGTTTAACCGCCACCCCGCCTTCATCAGCAATGGCGCTGCGCACCGGTCTTCGAATCTTGTGGTTCTATTTAAACATACAGAAAAGTTGCATACTATCGCGAAGCAACAACAGGTGAGAAAACAATCGAAACGTTAGGTGTTCGTAAATTCTAAGAAATATAAAAAAGCTCCAGATCAATCAAGAAGCAACAGGACAGCGGTAGGTTTTTGAATTGCAAGGACTGGGGCACCTCTTGGTAGTCATGACCTCTCGACTGGGTATGTTGTGTACAATACCATGACGCCTTGCAAATGCTCTTAAAGGCCGTGCACGCCACTCTAAAAGTAACACCTATATCTTATTTGTTCTAGCTTCAGCGTTTAACTTCCTTAAAAAACAGAAACCGTGTCACGCGACTTGCAATAATAGCGTGGTCACAAAGCATTTTCTACAAGAAGGTGCCACCCGCGTCGGACTCGGTAATGAACCGGCTACTGTAGTAGGCACATTCGCCTGCACGTTCACACGGCAATAAACTGCCTACTGTAGAAGGCACGTTCGCCTGTCTTTGCGACATCAATCATAACGCCAACGTTGTAGCTTAGCAGTTGAACTGAGACGGACGGATTATTTTGTTTTATTACCTGCTTTAGGAAAAACTTGGCCACACTTTTTCATGTCCGATCTGGCAGGAGAGGTTCCGGTTCCGTCTACGCAACATCCACATAATTCTACGGTCTTATGGCTATGAAGGCGAACATTCTCGCTATCGTAAATGGCGCCTTAATGCGTCTAAAATCATATTATTACAATTCATGTTTACCTCACTTAGTCTATCCTAATTTACACAGCGTGTAAGCTGCCGTTCGACGACATTTGAATATTTAGGCTGGGCTAGCACCACCATTAGCGGCTGTCGTTGTAATGTAGGGTTTGCGTCATAGCTCCTTGATGCCAAGGACGGTCGTCCTAGAACGGCTGTTGCCAATATTATGTTTTTCGCCTTTAAAGTGAAATATAATTTTCTTGCCTAATGTTAACGCTTTCATACGTAGTATTGCTGGGGAGCAACAACTCAAGCACTATTTTTTCTCTCGGATTTCGTGTTTTTTTTTCGACATATAATACCATATATCTACTGACAAAGAATACCGGACCTTCAATAATTAAACAAGATAGGGCAGGACGTACTTCTGTGTGCTAAAAAAATATTGTGTACGCTGTCAATTCCCTCCGATCCCGGGTGGCTCAAAAGGCTAGGGACAGGTGACCGAAGGTGTGCAATTTCGTTGTTATTATAAATGATAGCAATACAACTTTACGTAGTTGCCTTCACTTGAACCATTCATCATGCTTTTTGAGGTAGCTTTCTTATTCAAGTGATGTATGGGCAGCCAGTGTCTAGTGTTTTGCAGAAGCCAGTTTGTCCTGGGGTCTATCATTACGAACCAATTTTTTTTTCTGACTTCCTATTTCTGATGTCGGAAGCCTTTTTATATCATGAAAAACTTATCACATGTTTTAGCAAAATAATAAATAGTTGGGCAACGAAGGGTTAATTTTCTCCCATTTCAGATGATCGCTTTGTGTTCATTAGATCAAGTTATGGCAGGCCAGGTTCAGACTACTGTCGCAGCAGTGGTAATATCTTCAAATAATAACGTCATTTGACGTCGCAGCCAACCAAATTGCGTGAAATGTCTTTTTTTACGTACGTAGGGGACGATGTGGTGGTTACGTCGGTAGTCTGAACATAGCGTTAGGTTAGGTTAATTCAAGTTACGTTACCTTACGTTACGTTACGTAGGGTGATCTAGGGCCAGGTGCAGCCTCTTTCCCGAAACACTGGTGGACATCAATATAGTGGAGTTGAACGCCAGATAGCACTCTCGACCTCTTCCTTAATTTGCCTTAAACCGCCTTAATCAACTCAAAACAAACATATTCATTCTCAAAAAGCCGTAATATGTCTTACACCAATTTAATTATTACTAATCGATCTTAACTCATCGACGTTCGCTTTCATTAATCTTTACTAATTATTCCGATCAATGAGTAACCACTCATTATAGTATGTTAGTTCATTTTAGTCTAGTATTATCCCACGACAATTTACCTTGTTAATTTTTCCTATAGGTTAATATTCAATAATTCATTAGGTGTGCCAAATATTATTCGTCTCAGAATACACATCTCGCCTGCTTTGGTTCGCTTGTGGCCTCTCTTGCATTTTTTTTCTATTGGTTTTCTCGCAGAGGTCATTCAAGTTCACGTTCCTAAGTGATGTATAAGGCGTTTTTTTTAATAAATCCCACCATGCGTTGTGATATGCCCCTCATAAAATTACAATAAAATCATTTGAACGAATTCAAATAAACTATCGCCAGATCGGGTAGTTAGACAACGCCCAACTTTGTTATGTTTTTAAGATTATGGCATGAACACCATCAAAACATTTATTTCAAAGTCTTGCTCATTATGAAGGCTCTTCAGTTTTGTCTATCCTTCCTTCTGTTTTTTAAGCCTCCTCTCTTTGGTACCAGATGAGATTGAAGAAAAATAGGATAGCCTATCACTAATTTTTTACAAATACTACGCTAGACACAGCAGCGAAACAATAGTCATTATGTAAGACCGAAGGAGCAATTGTTTGCCCAATGGCTTCGCAACGTTCGGTACTCAGTGCCCTCCTCGAACCCATAGCATACGTTAAGAACAGAGCTCTACGCCAGAACATCAAAGCACAAATGCCTTGGCAAACCTGGCCAGCGTTAGTAGTTCGAATCAGCGCGCCCCACATGATTTGAGTGAAAATAAAAAGCGAACAAAAATAACGCAAGGAAACTAAGCAGGTTAGTAAGGTGAAGCAGTTGCTGCACGTTTTCTTTTCTCCTGTCCCAAATCTTACAGTTATTAGAAGGGACTAGCCTGGTATGTGTTCCTATAAGGAAGGCTAAGTGACGCACAAGTGTTGGCTGTCATCGACAACGACTCAACATAGATTGATCTTGAGTTGCGTACTTTTGTTGTGTCAGATTATGGCAATACAAAAAACAACAAATATCTTTGTCGCCAGCGCCTTGGGCTTGGATAGTCCTGATCCTGCGGGTTGAAACACAGTCAAAGAATACTTTTGGACATTTTGCTTTTAAAACCGCGTGTCTAGTTTGCCGCTCTAAAGCTCCAAGCTGATGTTTCGGTTATCGCAAGGAAACGCCCTCATAAGCACAATTGGTGATAAAAAAATCTGGTATAAAGCGACGTTGCTCGATGTAAGGAATACAGAGAACGACCCGCTCGGAGCCCCTTCATTGTGTCAAGCTCTGTTAAATAGGCGACAGCTGTCACGTTTTGCGACGAAAGACTCAATCGCTATCTCGGTTTGAAGGGGAAGTTCTTGGCGCCGTCTATCGGCGAGGCTTCTACTGATCTGTTATCACAAAGGATGTTGTGTCATCTTCAGGGCGAGCGAGACGGGCGGAGATACAACGGCGGGTGTACCAACGCAGAGCGTGATGAACCCTGCGGTCGTCTTTCCTTTTAAACGCAGAGCATTTCAGTAACTCACGATGTCACCCGCGTTGACGTCCGTAGTCCGCACCGCATCCCTCCCTACTATATATAAAAAAATACTATCCCGGCGCCCGTTCCGATCCCTCGACCCAATGGGCGAACGCATATACATGCTCTTACCAACTGCGCCACAAAGCCGACACAGATTGGGACGCTACGAGCGCGCCTTATATGGTTGACTCATTCAAATTACTGCTGACGTGCGCTCTCTCGTCAGCAGTTGCCACAAGTGCAACCACATTAACGTAACGCAAACTACTTAACGTCGTGCGCCCCCGGAAATGCTTGCATTTGATCGTGCCCCTCGCGAGGGGGATGTTTCGCTGCGTCTTCTCTCGGTCGCGAGACCCGTGGCGCCATCTAGCGGAGGTGCGGCACAACTCGTGCACTTTCTTTGAAAAAAAATTCCCCCGCATTTCCCCGAGGGGGAGAATGTGAAAGTGCGAATGCACGGTTGTCGGCCCGCTTGCGGCGCTTGCGCTCGGCCCCCGCAGCCCACCGCCTCGCCGCTTCTCTTCATCTCTTCCATCGGTTTGTAGTATCACGTACACCACGCAGTTATCAAGCCGCTATAACGCCGCTGAGTCGCCAACGCACGCCGCTGACGAGTAGTTTGAATGCGTTAAAGATATAAGGCGCGTCACTAACCTGATATCAGCGTCGCGTCCGTGGCTTGGTCGGTAGAGCGTCGCGCTGCGGCCGCAAAGTCCTCGGATCGAAACCTGGCGCCGGATGCTGTTTCTTTTTAAATATAGAGGAGCAATGCGGACGCCGCCGCCGCCGGGGTGGATGGTTTGGGGTCGCTTATAAAGTGCATTCGCACTTAAAAGCCTCGAAAGCGCGGCAAATATGAAATAGGGATGACGCGCTTTCGAGGCAATCCGCCGACGCGGCTGCTTTGTATACAGACTCGGCGGCGAGCGTCCCGGGATTCTGGTCTTCTTTTTTCTTCAATTCGTGCCCTAGCTTTTCGCGCACACGTCGAAAAGTGTTTTTTACTCAAAGAAAAAATTAGTTCCTACTCTGTGCCCTGTGTGTCTAGTCGTCTTCTGTTGTGTCCCCGTTTAGTGCGCAGTTTTTCCTTTCGAAATATTCCTGTTAAATTCGTTAAAAAGGCAGGAATTCGTACAATATAGCTGCTCGAATTGCCAACAAGGGTGAACCTAGGCAAGTTTGAACGGCAGTTGAGTCGCTGGAAGACTTGCCCAGCAATTGCTTAGGGGTCACCTTCATTACAGCGAGAGTTTATTTTGTAGTAGTTAGCGATGAATAGTACAGTCATTGTGTATATCACCTGCCTTGAATGGGGTTTTATTTGGGGCATTTTCCGAAGGCAGACGAAGAAAAGAAAGGATCAACCACAAAGTTTGCCCCGTCATAGATATCACTTCGTAACAAAACTTACCATAACTCTAGGATTTCCTCTGTATGCATCCCAGTGTAGATTTTCTAAATATAAAGATAGACCGGTAACGTGTGGCATAATCGGGATATGCCGGAATACGAAGGTTAAAGGTTCATTCTTAGGGGTATTACGGTACATTGCCGAAGGAAGGCGCAAGGAATGATTGGAAGTGCAAGAATCTGGTTATCTCACTGTCCCAGCGCGAGTTATAATAATTCTGGGAACGAACTTGCCCCACCTTGAAAGGAAATCGCTGCTGTTCAATGTCGGCAGCACTCAGTCGTGCTGCTCCTGTAGCTGTGAAAGGCGAGCATACCAACATGCTCTTTAAAGTGAAGCTATTATGGCTATCCTACGCGGATTTTTAATCTCCGTCAGCAAACACTTCAGATGCCACTCACGTTTTCAAAGCGCTAGGCGTTTCATACCACGATGCGTTTGTATACGGGCTTGCTTGCATTTTCTTGGGTGCGCACTTGCTTTAACGGGGGGTAAACAGTTTGGGGCATTCCCCCCTTCAACCTTCGCATCCCTAACAGCGTGGCGTACAATCGGGTACTACAGTATCACTTGTAGGGTTCCGAATAGCATGACGAAATGTTTTACTCAACACCGTGCGGGCCCGTTCGAGTTGTCATTTTATTGTTTTAAGTGCAAACTTTCAAGTTTGCACTGTTTAAAAATGGCAACATCACTTCTGCATTTAATATTTTAAGTTTGCAGTGCCAATTATTATAAATTGGGAGGTTCAAAACTGTATATTTTACTGTATATAAAACCTTATATAAAAAAAGGACCAAAAATGTTTTCTTGTTAGGTTTGGTTTAAAACAAAAAAGGTACATTTGAGGCAATCCATGCTTAGTAGGCGAGGAACTTGACTATCGCTATGGTAGCTCTCATGACGGCCAGCGGCAGCAGCCGCAGACTTATCACTAAGATTTATTAGTGTAAAACATTATGGCAGCACCCTCTGGTGTGTTTCTACCACCTTGAGTGCCTAGCCTCCTTTTTTCAGCTCTCCCGTGGCAGCGGGTATGTCGCCCGTTTTCATGTTACGCTGGTTGACAAGCATAGAGATGTCAGGCGTGTTTTCGTTCATCCGGATCCTCGGGGCGGCGGTTGTCATCGTTTCCACTGGGTATAAATCTAGACAGAAGAGCAATGTGTGCTCGCCACTTCCGTCGTGACCACCAGTGATCAAAACAATATGAGTTCGTGCTTTGCTGAAAACACTCTGTTAGGTCAGGTTTTGGTCATCAAACTTCACGAAGTGGAATGTCTCATCGTTTCTAAATTCGACGTAATGTTCAAAAAGCCATTATTGCTCACCACTTTTGTCTTGTTTTTCATCGCTTTATTTTACTCTCAATGAATTTGCGGGAAAGAAGATTTGGTTGGGGTGGTCACGGGCTGAGGACCTTGACAGGAGAGCTTATTTTGAAACTATTCCCTCTGCTTACCATAACCACCTGAGCTAAACGGGTGAGTTTTTCCACAAATACATGCTATTTATTGTAACTGCGGGTGGTTGTCCACGAAGTCATTGCAAGAAACTATTTCTCCTGCTGATAACAGTCTGCGGACTTTCTGTTGACGTGGTGACATGGTGATTCCAACGCCGTTAAAAAAAGTCGCGAATATATCATAGAGATCGTTAGTGGTTAATCTGTTAGGGCTCACTGGATCTAGCCTTTTTTCTGGCGGAGCGGTTCCCAGCAAACCACTAACATCCCTGCGACGTCCCAAAAAGATCCGAACATCTATGTCCAAGCAGTATTTCTATTAGACATCCGTACAACGTGCAATATTTTAATGAAAATTTTTGGATGTTGAGATAACGTTGCTGGTATCTTAATGTCGGACTTTCTTTCAACTTTCCTATATACCTACTCTCGATGTTGCTGCTGCTTCATTTGGGGACGATATTTAGACATATTTTGCTGACGTTATTCAGATGTTGCTGGTATGTCCGTTTTTTACTTCGAACATGTCTATCGCAGTTACATTTATTTTAGCTATATCTGCTATGCTTTATTTTCAAACTCTCCGCAGGCGTACTGTACTGAAGTTACCGAGGGGTTTTGTATGTGTTGTGTAAAGGTTTTGTACCGATGGGTTTTGTGCAAGTATTGTAATTCACCACTATTGCTTTGAACCTTTGACCTTAAAAACAGTAGCCCAATACCGAACCTCACTGAGAAAGGCAGAGACTTAGTGCAAAATTCGTTGACAAGCGACGTTGCAAACGAGCCTTGTAAGGTTTTTTTCGGGGGGGGGGGGGGGGGTGAGTGGCGGGGGTCATTGCCGTCAAATCTGAACAAAATAGATAGGATGATGAACGAAGACGCAATTAGCACAACTTTACTTGCCACTTGATTTAACCTTGATGTTACGTACCGACTGCAGCTTCATGAATTCGAAGTGTGAGCAAAGCAAATTGCGGGGCTGCCTTGATACTGAGGTTACCGTCAAACGTCATTTGTAGGTTAAACGGCAAGGTACTCTGTCTTTTTTTGCCTTGAAAAAAAAGTAGATGACACCCTCATTGCAAAAAAACTAAAAAAAAATCTGTGAGGTTTTGCCAAGAATAGAACCATAGACTTTCTAAACACAACACCAGCACCTACGCTTCAATCAACTCAACCACGCCGGGAAACAATGCGTGTTCCCAAGAATTTGGTACCCTAACAGAGGCTGCCAACGAATATTGTCGGGTGATTCGTTTTGGTCGTATTTGACAAATTTCGGCAGTGCTAACGCTTGTTTCTTCCGCGCCGATCTTGGAGGCGAGGTCAATTATGGTAATACTGCAAGTGATGTAACCAAACCTCCCTTATTTAAGCCAAGAAAAGCTATCGCGCTTCATCATTCGCCCATGCAAGCTACGGTAGTCGCGAATGAAATTCAATGCACCCCTAGATTTCTGGCGTTGATAAACTTTGTTCGTTACGCACCGATCTTGAAGACAAGCCCTTTATGCTAACACTACAAGCGATGCAGCCAGAGCTCCCGTATTTAACTCGCAAAAAGCTCTCCCAATCCCCTGATCTCCCCGATGAAAGCCAAGCTAGCCACTGAGGATTGCGCACATTTGAACAGAAGTAGCTTGTAATTTGCCTCAAGGCACCAAATTACCGCACGTTAAAACAATGAATATTTTCTGCGAACGTAATGACCCCAAACCAGGAGATGGCCATGGAATCCGGACGAAGTCGCCTGCTTTCGGATGCTTTCTAGCGCTGCGTCGACGCTGATATCTGTCGAGCAGCTTAGACATTGGCGTAGCTACTTAGGAGCACTGGGAGAGTGAACTTGCCAGGACGGACCTAAGTATCTTTGGCTCGCTGAAAGGGCGAAGACGGCCGGCCGCACGAACAGAGTCCTGGACTGAGGACCCCGCCCATTTCTAAGCTCGATCTACCTGTTCAATAAAGTTTTCTTCTCCTCCTCCTCCTCCCGCGTTAGCTCACATCGCCGTACATTTTGCCGACGCCGTCAACGCCGGGCGATGTTGACGCGCGATAGCGCGGAAAATGCTCTGCAAGTGGTTGCGGCCTCAGAACAAACCGTAAAATTACGGCGCCCACAACCCCACGGCAACTGTATTTTCACCACAGACCCTGAAATTGCCTTAAATGCCATAATCGAGATTGTCGGTACAATTACTGTTTTCTTTAAGAGATACCCACGCTCAAGCTTTTCTTGTATATAATTGGCAACTAATATCTGTATTTACCAATAACTTGGGCCGCTTGGGCATATATTTCTCAACTCGTTTTTATTAAGGTGGGTGTCTTTCAGGAACTAGTTTTTTCCCCCGGACGAACACGAGACAGGAAGTCGCTGCGCGCCGAGTCCGATCGTCCGACAGTGTATTAACTGCACTTCGTATCGATACGCGTGCTACAGGCCGGTGACGGCACGGGTGTGCACGCCTTCAACTTTCGTTATTTCGGTGATTTGACTACCATAGATTTATCTACCGGACGAAGAAATACTTCCAAGTAGTGGAGGTAAGTGAGTACTAGTGAACCTTGTTTTCTTGTCATATGTATTTAACGTAGCAGAGTTGCTCTCGAACTTCGGTAAGCGTAACGATTAGCCCTAAAGATTTGAGAGGCTCGCTTTGTGCGTTGCGGAGATTTGTCGGTAGACCTTTATACCTGGCTGCTGCGTTTGTAAACAGAATCAATTCACGCGCAATTTCTAGCCCTGTGTTTGGTGAAGTGTTTGTGTTCTGTCCTGTTTTGCTAGGCGAATGTTTTGATATGAAATGAAATAAGGGAAGCTGGAGAGTGCGAATATAAGTGCGTGTGCGAATATAAGCGTGTATAGGTTACACGCACATTGTGTACTTTTAGCGTGATATTGGTTTTTTGTTTCGTTTCTGCAGATGCCTTTTTTTTTCGTCATAATAAATTTCGGTTAAAAAAGGGCACAATACATTGAATGATTGGCGTGCGTGCAGCATTGAAATAAAATAAAAATCGAGTGAATTCCGAGAGTACAGCATTAGATTAAAATTCCATCTGTTTTATGTTTATTTATTTCACAAGCAAGTTTATGGCCAGGACAAATAGGGAAAAAGTTGCAATCATGCAACTTGACGGGCCTACAAATCCATTTACAGTTGGAGACAGCAGCGTATAAACATAAACATATAATAAAAAAAAAGAAGGAAAAAGGAGTATACACTTCTATACAAAAGGAGGCGCAGAAATAACGTTGAAGGAGAAAAAAAAGCTAGAGGGGGAAGCGATAAATGAAGGGGGGGGGGTGCAGGGTGAAGAACAGAAATCCCTGCAATACACATTCTTATGTAGCATTAGAGAAACAATCCTGATAAATTATATACAGACGTTCAATGCATCCGTAGGGGCTTCACAATGCATGGCGTTCAATACAAACAAATCTAATAAATGAAAAAACAAAGATTAGTTCACATGTGTGTAACATGAAAAATGGCTAGTTAGTTTCGTACAGCTACGTTGTTAATAATGCTAGCATCTGAACACAATGTTACATCGATTCCATTGGTAGCAGACTGTTCAGTAATTCGGAAGGTTGTAAGAAAGCATTTGCATGGCATAATTAGTACGTGGATGCGGGACATACCAATGTTCTGGTTTTCTTGTGGCATAGCTGGGAACATTTACTTTCAGGTTTGCTAGGCTAACAATGAAACCCTTACTGCTTCTTATTTCCTTGCGGTAAGTGAGCGCAAGGCGGCTGGAAAAGTGGTGCTGTACTTGAGTACACCGAGATCACTGAACAGGGTGCAGTAGCGGCATTATACGGGGCGTTGCAAACAGAGCGAATTATTCGTTTTTGCAGGCGAGACAAACGGATGATATTTGACGCGGTGGTCGTACCCCACACAAGACAGCAGTAGTTAAGTAAGCTGGCAAAAAGAGAATTATAAATCAGTAGTTTCAGTTGACAAGGAAGGTATCTAAGCGAATATACTTGACCTGCATCTGGATGCTTTTTTGGCGTTTCGATTGAGTGTTCAATCTTTTCGAACGTTCAGTTTGGTCGTGAAATGTTGGAATGAACAACGTGTATGCACCCGAATTTATTTGTAACTTCAGAACTACACGCATGTCATAAGTGGTTGTGCAGCGCTGGTTGTGCTTCGTACTCTTACTGCAGCATCGCAAACGTAAATTAACCTTTCAGAACCTAGTAAAATATTCAAAAATAGCTGTTAAATTTCCGTCACTTATGGAATTTTCAGCCTAATGAATTTAGTGTGGAACACACCTTGGTGATCAGAGTAACACAGCATTTGGATTTCGCAGGTTTAAGGCAGAGTATGATTCTGGTGTGTTGCCTGTCGTTTGCTAATAACTTACATGTTGCAGGCTGCTGACTGGTGCAACTTAGACTATGTGTGAATGTGATGATGCTGTAAAATGTCTTGCACTACTTTGATGCTTCCCGCTGTACAACGTATACTTCAACTAAAAATGTAGGCCTAGCAGGACAAGCGAACAAGACAACATGACGAGTTTTCAGTGATGTGCTTTTTGAAGGTTTAGTTATGCATATATACCAGCTAGCCCACCTCGCCATTCTGCTGCACGAAGTATACGTCCATGGCAGTGACGCTGTCCGGTTTGTGCATGTTTCCTTTTGCCACATTTTGTGGACATGGCTTCATACGTGTAATATTGTCACTTCAATCCACCAGGCGGTTAGGATAGACACAGAAATATATTTTGCAAGTTCAGATGAACTGTAGCTGGCTAAAATGTCCTCAGAGTATTCACGAAATTTAGTTCTTATATTTAGTGGTACCTCACATTAGCTGTCATAGTTAGTGTTAAGGTTGCCTTAGTAGTGCCAATGCTGACATTAAAGTATATCCACTCCGCTCTCTTCCTGTCCCTTAATGTTACAAACCCTCTTCTAGCCATCTATTGCCTGCTAAGTCGTCCTAATTTAAGTTAGACCCTTGTAGTTAGCCTGAAAGTTTCTACCTCGTAGGCGAGTACTGGTAGGATGCAGCTGTCATACACTGTCTTTTTCATGGACAATGTAAGCTCGTTCTTTATTATACCAGTCTTAAAAATCTGTATTAACAACACAGATTTTCCTGTACCCATGCCTAGATTGATGAACTGGCTGGCAAGGGAGGTGCTACTACAACAGTCTGCACAAGGCACCTGCTCAAGCTACTTTTGACGGTCAACTTGGCGCAGGACTTCTCCTGGTTTGGGAAACAGGGAACACGCTTTTTTTTCCCCCTGCGAGTGGCATCCTGCATTGTGCATAACTCGATATCTTCGTGTTGTTACAGACATCAAATTCTTTCACGAGACAATGTATAGGGCCCAGATTTTTATTGTCAGTCACATTTCCGCGCAAATATCAGCTTTTCGACAACCTGCGGCTTCTTAGTTTTTATTGCTAGAAGCGGTATTAAATTTCTTTCAGCCTTTGGACCATGAATTTTTACTCACTTTCCAACCAATCCGGTCTGCAACTATTTTGGCAGTTTCTGGCACCACAACGAAGAACGCAAACTGTTCAAGAATCCCTACCATAACTGATAATGGAGGCATGCACCATTGAACCATTATTGAATCATTTCCGTGCCTCCATTCGTTTTTATTAGTGTGATTTTCTTTCAGCGTATCACTTGGTGTGAATCACGTAGTCAAGTAAATGTGTCTTCTTGTAACTAATATTCAATCATTTCCGTGTTCCCCGTTTTTTTGTTTGTTCCCAAATCATATCCCTTTGTGTGAAATATTGAAATAGTGTAACTTTTTTTTCCAACCCGAATTCAATAAGTTTTTTCTAAAGTTTTTTTTTTGTTTTATTGTTGTCCTGCCATTTTACAAGTGTGAATCATTTCATCACGTAAATTTACTGCTCTTGTAACCGCCGTAGTCATTTCTTTATCACGAAGAGGCGAGATACCCACGCTCAAGATTTTCTTGTATATAGTTGGCAACTAATATCTGTATTTACCAATAACTTGGGCCGCTTGGGCATATATTTCTCAACTCGTTTTTATTAAGGTGGGTGTCTTTCAGGACTAGATTTTTCCTCGGACGAACACGAGACAGGAAGTCGCTGCGCGCCGAGTCAGATCGTCCGACAGCGTATTAACTGCACTTCGTATCGATACGCGTGCTACAGGGCGGTGACGGCACGGGTGTGCACGCCTTCAACTTTCGTTATTTCGGTGATTTGAATAGAATGGATTTATCTACCGGACGAATAAATACTGTCAAGTGGTGGAGGTAAGTGAGTACTAGGGAGCCTTGTTTTCTTGTCATATGTATTTAACGTAGCAGAGTTGCTGTCGAACTTCGGTAAGCGTAACGATTAGCCCTAAAGATTTGAGAGGCTCGCTTTGTGCGTTGCGGAGATTTGTCGGTAGACCTTTATATCTGGCTGCTGCGTTTGTAAACAGAATCAATTCTCGCGCAGTTTCTAGCCCTGTGTTTGGTGAAGTGTTTGTGTTCTGTCCTGTTTTGCTAGGCGAATGTTTTGATATGAAATGAAATAAGGGAAGCTGGAGAGTGCGAATATAAGTGCGTGTGCGAATATAAGCGTGTATAGGTTACACGCACATTGTGTACTTTTAGCGTGATATTGGTTTTTGTTTCGTTTCTGCAGATGCCGGTTTTTTTTCGTCATAATAAATTTCGGTTAAAAAAGGTGCACAATACATTGAATGATTGGCGTGCGTGCAGCATTGAAATAAAATAACAAATCGAGTTAATTCCGAGAGTACAGCATTAGATTAAAATCCCATCTGGATGATTTTTTGGCGTTTCGATTGAATGTTCAATATTTTCGAACGTTCAGTTTGGTCGTGAAATGTTGGAATGAACGACGTGTATGCAACCCGAATTTATTTGTAACTTCAGAACTACACGCATGTCATAAGTGGTTGTGCAGCGCTGGTTGTGCTTCGTACTCTTACTGCAGCACCGCAAACGTAAATTAACCTTTCAGAACCTAGTGAAAATATTCAAAAATGGCTGTTAAATTTCTGTCACTTATGGAATTTTCAGCCTAATGAATTTAGTGCTGAACACACCTTGGTGATCAGAGTAACACAGCATTTTGGATTTCGCAGGTTTAAGGCAGAGTATGATTCTGGTGTGTTGCCTGTCGTTTGCTAATAACTTACATGTTGCAGGCTGCTGACTGGTGCAACTTAGACTTTGTGTGAATGTGATGATGCTGTAAAAATGTCTTGCACTACTTTGATGCTTCCCGCTGTACAACGTATACTTCAACTAAAAATGTAGGCCTAGCAGGACAAGCGAACAAGACAACATGACGAGTGTTTCAGTGATGTGCTTTTTGAAGGTTTAGTTATGCATATATACCAGCTAGCCCACCTCGCCATTCTGCTGCACGAAGTATACGTCCATGGCAGCGACGTTGTCTGGTTTTGCGCATGTTCCCTTTTGCCACATTTTGTGGACATGGCTTCATACGTGTATATATTGTCACTTCAATCCACCATGCGGTTAGGATAGACACAGAAATATATTTCGCAAGTTCAGGTAGGACCTGTAGCTGGCTAAAATGTCCTCAGAGTATTCACGAAATTTAGTTCTTATATTTAGTGGCACCTCACATTACCTGTCATAGTGAGTGTTAAAGTTGCCTTAGTAGTGCCAATGCTGACATTAAAGTATATCCACTCCGCTCTCTTCCTGTCCCTTAATGTTACACTCATCTTCTAGCCATCTATTGCCTGGTAAGTCGTCCCTAATTTAAGTTAGACCCTTGTAGTTAGCCTGAAAGTTTCTACCTCGTAGGCGAGTACCGGTAGGATGCAGCTGTCATACACTGTCTTTTTCAGGGACAATGTAAGCTGTCGTTCTTTATTATACCAGTCTTAAAAATCTGTATTAACAACACAGATTTTCCTGTACCCATGCCTAGATTGATGAACTTGCTTGCAATGGAGGTGGAGGTAAGATCGCTAGACAGAACACCGGGAATCTTTCCCAGGAGACGAAAGATTGATTCAGAAAACGGCAAAGCAGGACACTCTTCAATGCAACTCACACACACAAATACCGTAGCTTTCGAAATAAATCAATAAGCGTGAGACCACTAACATACTGAAGTATATTATGGAGAAAATAGATCATGGTGTAAGAAGTGGAGGCAGACCTAAAGAAGGGAAGAGGCGTGTAGGCGTGGCGAAAAATCATATGTATGGACTATAAGACAACCAAGGCAATGCCATCACAAATAGGTATCGAATAGGTATAGCAGCCGAGGATTTTTATAGAGATCTGTACGGTAGTAGCGACATGCAGGATAATATCGAACGAAACAGTAGTGCAAAGCAACTACACATCCCACCAGTAAGGGCAGAAGAAAATAATTCTTTGAGAAAAATTCAAGGGGGCGAAGCACCTGGTGAAGGTCAGATAACAGTAGACCTCTTGAAATAGGGCAGGCAAATTCTTGTAGAAACACTGGCAAACCTGTACGGGCAATGAGCAGTAGCCGTGAGTTTCCATAATAAAGGTGAAATGAAGGACTTCATAAATTAGAGGTTAATCAGCTTACTGTCAGTGGACTACAAGTTTCTTACGAAGGTAATCACTTACAGAATTCTTCCCATCTTAGATTTCAGTCCACCTAATCAACAAGGAGAGTTTCGTAAAGGCTAATCAAGAATAGATTATATTCACATGATCACTGAGGTGATAGGGAAATGCTCGGAGAATACTCACCCCGTATATATAGCCTTCATAAATTGTGACAAAGCTTTTTACTCGGTCAAAACCTCAGCAGTCATGCAGGCACTGCGGAATACGGGTGTGGATTAGCATTGTGTAAGAATACTAGAGGAGATCTACAATGGAAGCTACCATAGTACTGCATAAGCAGAACAGTAAAATATAGCAAATGGCGTTAGGAAAGGAGATCATCTCTCCAATGTTATTCCCAGCATGTTTAATGAGGTATATCGAACATTGGATTGGGAACAGGTGGGAGTAAGTGTTAATGGAGAATACCTCAGTAACCTCACATTTGCTGATGACGTTTTCTTGCTAGGTTGCCAATCATGTTTACCGCACTGGAAAAGCAGAGTAGAATTGTGGGCCGGAATATAATATGCAGAAGACTAAAGTAATGCTCAATAGTCTCGGGAGAGATAATCGGTTGGAGATAGGTGGCGAGGCAGTGGATGCGTTAGGCTTATATATCTACTTAAGCCAAGTAGTGACACCGGATCCCAACCGCGAGGCAGAGAAAATAACAAGGATGACAATGAGGTGGAGTGCATTAGCTAGACATTCCCAGATAATGAATGCAGCCTACCATTGTCCTTGAAGAGAAAATGTGTAACAACTGGATGTTACCGGCACTCACCTACTGGGCGAAATTTGGAGGATCACTAAAAGTATTCAACCTAAATTGAGGAACACTCATCGAGCAATGGAACAGAAGCTGATAGGTGTATTATTATCAGACAAGAAGTTAGTGGAGTGGGTCAGCGTGCAAACGCGTGTTAAAGACATATTAGTAGAAATAAGAAATGGGCGTGGCAGGACATGTAATGAGAAGGCAAGATAACCGTTGGTGTTGAGGACGACTCATCGAGCTATGGAACAGACGCTGATAGGGTATTGTTAACAGACAAGAAGAGAGTGGAGTGGGTCAGGGTACAAACGCGTGTTAAGGACATATTAGTAGAAATAAGAAGAAATGGGCGTGCCAGGACATTAAATGTGAAGGCAAGATAACCATTGGTGTTTATTGGTTACAGAGTGTATCGCCAAGAAGGGAATTGCTGCCGGTGGCTGCAGAAAGTTAGGTGGCAAGATGAGACCAAGAAGCTTGCTTGGAAAATCGGTCGCAGTTAGCACAATACCGGCATAATTGGAGATCAATGAGAGCGTTGCTTTCCCTGCAGTGGATAGGCTTATAATAATGATTTCATCGTACGGGTTTGGGCAAGTAGGTGCTTGAATTCGTTGTTACTGTTTTTGCCGTTAGGCGCAGAGGTTCTCTAGGCAACTAAAAAATGGCGACCTAACGGCTTGATTCACAGCAAATGCCGTCTGCAAACAACCATAGGCAAGCAGTTGCCTGTTTTCTCTTCCGCTCTCGCCCCGCCCGTCTGATCCCGCACTCCCCATCAAGGGGCCATGCAGACAAAACAAAAGTTTTGTTCAGTCGAAAGACTGCCTGGTTTAGAATCATACTGACACCACTTTCAACGCAAACTTCAATCAAACAAGCTTATAAGTATGGAAAAAAACGGGAGGCCATGTGACCCACCAGCTTATTTCCCGCAACTAATCGTAAGATGTCAAATGCCCGGCTGCGCGTTTTGGCTGAGGACGGAGATTAGGCAGGGCCTATAACGTTGTCAAACATGCTGTTTTCACTTAAATTTTATGCTATTCATTTTACGACCGTAAGGATGGTGCGGTAAACGATGAAAGTTACGAAAATACACGTAAACATAAAAGACGGATTGGCACTGCGGTTGGTACTGGGCGAACTATGCTTGTTTTAGCTGCACAGCAGTCCGGCGGTGTGGAGTTGTCTTATAAGACACTGTCCGACTGGCGTAAGCGACATGGTCTTACGTAAAACTGTTTGTCGAGGATACTACGTTTCACGAAACGATTACTTTCCAGCTAAACAAAACAAGCCAGGTGCAAATACATTCGAAAACAGAGCAACGGCGGACGACGGGCCCTGGCTCATATGCTAGCGTCATCTGGTTAGACTTCAGGTAAGCAGGGCTGCCGAGCCTATTAACGCCCTGGATGTTCACTTTATTGCCGTACTTGTGACTTCATGGTAGACGTCGCGAAAGCACGCGATTTGGAGGTAGACCAAAGTGTTAACATAAATTCCTGAATTTCTTATTGATTACGGTATCGCTTGCTGACGGGCAGGTGCTGGGGGCACTATAAAATAGGAAATATTTCCAATAAAAGAACCTTGTATTTTTCTCCATGACTTTTTAATGTAAGATTGTACGCATTTTTTCGTATAGTGCGGGCTGGGATAGCACATCATTTTTACTTTATTTTGTTTTTGTTTGTACAATACAAAATCCCCTCATGCAAGCCAAATTATTTACACCCCAGAGTGGAGATAATGCTGAACAGATCGATAGTACATGAACTCCTCTTTCGCCCATACTCCTCACTTTGTGTAGTAGTGATAAGCCTCAAGCTCCCGAAGACCAAATTATTCTTTACTCATAACCACAGTCTGGCAGCGTCGTGATCCCCAGACCAGCATTTCACCTACCCACATTAATGGAACACCGGCGGGCTCACGGAGAGCATCCCACACAAGATGGGGAGAGATGGGAACCAAAGCTTGGCGTGTCGTCACTCATAGTAGTGCAGAATGAGGCTATGAGCCCTCTCGGCGACGCATACGAGGTGCGTCGAGATGTTTTAAAGTACGCCGCCCTTCCTTAAAACCCTCCTTCGGCGGCTACTGTTACCCTTTCCAAGCGGGCGCTCCCTGGCTCACACTGTGATTTTGTTGTAATGACGTTTTCTTGTGGAGAATTCCCAACCCCAGGTCTTCTCATGAAGCCTTCTGTCTTGAAAATTTATAATTCATTTATACTGAAATTTTGTATTATCGCCAACTCCGACTTCAATAGACTTCTCTTCACCCATCCTTCAGCAGATAGGTGGTTCGCATTTGGAGTCGGCTCCGGAGAAACACATATTACACCACCTCGATACTCCACTACAACTCCCCCTGTACGTAATTTTACAACTTCCCTTGTTGCTGCATCTTGAACACCACTAAGCACCTTATCTGCGAATGCCCCCACACACAGAACTCCCTCCCTTAAGAAGTTCCTTCAGCAGTGGGAGCGCGAGCTGACCAGCCTACGGGGCGAAGGCAAGGAAATCTTCATGGCACACTCCCTTGCTGTTGCACTGGCTTTCAGCTTTCTGAACCCAGAAACCACCCACGTTATTGCCGAATAAACAATTTACATATCTATTTCATTCTGAGTACCAACCCAGAACTGCACTGGGAAACGTATGCGTTTGTATCCGCGATTTCAATTGCGAATTCTGTGAGGCTATCATTCTCGCATACCTGTTCGGTCAATTGTAAAGCAGAGGGTTAGCATTTTGCTGGAGTGATCACGTGGCTGGAACTCCATCACTGGTTCTCTCTCGTCGAACCTGAAGCATCCGGTGGGAACGAACGTCTGATGCGCAGAAAGCGCAATAGACAAGCGAGAAATAACGGGTGCAAAAAAATCACTCACTTAAACAAAGAAAAACAGAACCGGGGTAACGCGACCCATGTTTAACTTAAACTGGAATTTTGACCTAAAGGGGACGTGGGAAATTTGTCAGAAGTGGGTGGCAGGTTTTAGGGCGATGAAGTGAGACAACCCCTCGGCGGGTAGAAGTTTGAAGTTTGAAGTTGAATTTGAAGTTTATTTTGATTTTCACGTTTTAAAAGAGCGTACATATAGTAATACCGAGGAGGTCCAGTAGATTAAAAACTGTCGGAGGACCTCCAGTGACAAAGTCGACAACGAAACAGCGTAGGATAGGCAACAAATAAAAAACACATCAAACGAAAATGAGCAAAAATAGGCAGAAAGCAATGCATATATGTATATACTAACATACGCACACATATATACATTCATTTGTAGCAATACAAACATATGCACATAAAAATTGCAGTAAAAACGATTCGACGTAAGAACAGAAGCACTGGAAAAAAAGGCGCTACAACAAAAACACGTTTATACGTTAGGCCAAGGTAGATATTAAAAAACTTTTCAATTGGTTTCGGAAAAAAATTGGGAGAGTGAATTGATTTGAGGGGGGTCGGTAGTTCATTCCACTTTGAAATGGCGGCGAATACGGCAGTTTTTTGGCCGTAGTTAGAGCAAATGTTTGGTAGAATTAGGTTACTGTGTTCTGAAAAGCAGGTGTTATTGGTGTTAAAAAGTAATGATTGGTCGATGCAGGTGTGCATGAATTCATAATTTCTAGCGCGAAGGAGGAAAATGCACATTTTTATTTTATATTCAAATGAAGGGGTAGGATTCGAATGTCAAAATATAAATTCGGAGCACTGTCTCTTGGATGGCTTGAATTATTGATTCGGATGGCTCGGTTTTGCAAAGAAACAAGCAGTGATAGATAAGCATCATCGGTGCTTCCCCACGAACCTAAACAATATGTTAAATGACTGTGTACAAAACAGTTCTAAAGAGAACGGAGAACAGGCAGAGGCAAATATGCGGGAGTTCTAATTAGTACATGAATACCAAACGCAACTTCACTAATAGGTGCCTTGATGTGCAAGTGAAATTTTAAATGTTCATCGAGGACCACTCCTAGAAATGTGGTGCAATTTGAAGGGTAGATAAAATGCGTGCAAAGGCGGACATGGGGGATTGAGGTAATTTGCTTATGATGGGAGTGAAAAATTATGAAACTGGTTTTGCTAGGGTTTATATTTAACCTATTGTTTCGGCACAAATCGGATAACCTTATTAAGTCGTCGTTTAATTTTTTAGTTAGGTTCGAGGGGTCAGAATCAGCCAAATAAACCATGGTGTCATCTGCGTAAAGCATCCATTTTGAAAAATTTAAACAAGATGGGAGATAATTTACAAATAACAAGAACAACAGCGGTCCCAAAATGGACCCCTTGGGACGCCTATAATTACTGTCTTGTATTGGGAAATTATGCCACTGCATTCCACAGCCTGAAGCCTGTCAGCCAGACATGACTGTAGTAAGGCTAATGTTGGTCCACAGACACCCAATAATTCTAATTTTGAAAAAAAGAATATCGTGAGTAATGGAATCCAATGCCTTTGTGAGGTCGACAAATATAGCTTCTGCAAATAGGCCGCAATCAATTGATTGTTTCATAAAATCAGTTATCTCGATAAGAGGAGCCTGAGTAGAAACATTAGGCCGAAAACCAAACTGGTAAACAAATTGGTTTAACCACATCTAAACCACAGCACAAAACATAAAGAAAAAAAACGAGTGTACAAGAACAAGAAAGGGGACAGTGCTGCGTACATCAATTTTCTGGTTTTTGCGTGTGTTTTTTCTGCGCTATAACCTGGACTCCTCGGCAGACTGTCTAGCGATATGATGCGTCACCTTATAGCAGATTTTGAATGCTGAGGGACGAGAAAGCGGGTCGTAGTGGAATGGTGTGAGCACCGATCCCAGCGAAAACACAGCCAAATAGAAGGGAGGAGGGACAATGTAATTGTAAGGACAAAAGAGAATCGTTTAGCCATTTCCTGTACCCAGTGCTTTTTCTAACCGCGGCATGGCGAAGTCGCTTAGAAAGGCAACAGATGGCAGACTTCTCTAAAGTGCATGGTTCCTGTCTATCCGGCACTCAGAAATCTCAAGTGTGGAAAGCATTCGGGAAAAGAGGAACCCTGTAAAAGTGAATGATTCCAGGAGAGGGGGCAATAGAAGGTGAGTGCTGGAACCGGGAAAGAACAGGACTCAAGGCCAAAAATTTTCTTCTTGGGCAGAGCCAAAGAGACATCGATACAAGCAAGGACGAGGGCGACTACGTACAAGATTCGGAAATATTTTCCCGCACACAAATTCAGAGGTTGTTGTTGCATGTTTGAAGGCAGTAAATGTATGTTTTGTTTCTATTTCAAGTGAGTTTGAAAGTTTTTTGTTTAATCTCCTTCCATTAAAGCGTATATTTTGTTCTGCAGTCACTGCCTGTTTACTACTCAGGCCCTCGTCTGTACTTTGTTTAGGGCCCTGAAATGTGTAGGGCCCTGAAGCTTGGAATCGTTAAATTTTAGGCACAACAAAAATGGTAGCTGCATGAAACAGCTCAAAACCGTATACCATGAGATTGCCTCTCATCTTCCTCTCTTCCCCTTTATTGTGACATGTAAAAAGACTTTAAGAGCGGTGCTTTCCTAAAACATTCCGACATAGAAAAGCCGTGCAAGACAAAACAAGCTACCAACCCCGATTGATGTTGTTGCCTAAGATCTGTTTGAAAGGAGGGAGAGCTGGTAGTCAGCAAGCCGTACACTGACCGTAGAGACAGCGCATGGTTTCACATGCCGAGCATCGCCGAGTTCAATTACGAGCGATGCCAGTAGCCCGTAGAGCGTCCCCTACCTTTATTTTCCCATTTCATCCACTTCTCGTCGCTCATGTTTTTTTGCATGAAGTTGAACAGCGCAGAGACGGCACTAAGAGCAGAGGTGACAAAAATGGGCGCTCATAACAACTGTTTATTTCTGGAAGGAAAAAACATTGATAAGGGTACCAAAATTAGCGTGGTTATCAGAGAACGGATTGCAGAACGCGGGAAGGCATGGCAAACAGGCAGGGAACCTCTTATCCAGCATGCGCGCGAAGATAATGGCGAAACGTGAGCTCCTCTTAACCGGCCAGATATGCGATTTCCTTATGCAGCAAAGCCACCTACGTTGTGCTGACGCATGACAGTCCTCTGCTGTGAATGAGGAATGCCTCGCCTATTTCACGTGTGCGATTGCCTCTATACCTTTTCAGGACACCGCAGGCTTCAAAATATGGCACGCACCAATTGCAAGTTTTCACACGCTAGACAAGCATGCTGCCTGTCCTGGTTTTCAGCGAGTTGGCATGTTCGTGCAGCCTGTCATTAACACATTGTCCCATCTGTCCGATGTACTATGTACGGGGAGAAGCGTCGGGGTTTCTGTACCAATGTTAGATGGTACATAAATTCACACAGTTGTAGCATATTATTGGCTGAAGTGCGTGGACGCAATTTAGTCCTACTCTTCGCCCCAACGTATTGCATAACCAATCACATGGATGAAACGTCGCTGTTCATCAACGCAAAGATACGCCATTTAACTGCAACATTGCTGTGAGATGTAGTAGTTCCTGCTAATTAGTTTTCCTCTGTGGGCGTCGGCAGAGAACACTTTTTTGACGTTGATTGGAAAGCTTTCAACTCCGTACTGTACGGGGAGGAATGATTAAAATGGTCGATTGAGCAAAAAACGTAAATTCGACGGCTGCAGGCGGTAACTAAATTGCCATTGCCTGCGACGACCCGCGCGGCTCCGTAGCACGTGCCGAACGTACAAAACACATAGAAAAAAGGGCCCATCTCCCCGCGAGGGGGACTCGAGTAAATGCGTCGAATAGGGAGTGGGTGTATTGCGTTAACTTTTAGTGTTTGGGGAGTTGGTGGTAGTGAATGCGTTGTATCAGCAGCTTCTTCACGTAGTTTGAATTAGTCAAGGATATAAGGCGCGTTCGTAGCCTTTCATTCTGCGTCGGTTTTGTGGCGCAGTGGGAAGAGCACCATGTACCTCGCGTTCCGCCCACAGGTAGTGAATGCGTTGTATCAGCAGCTTCTTGACGTAGTTAGAATGAGTCAAGGATATAATGCGCGTTCGTAGCCTTCCATTCTGTGTCGGCTTTGTGGCGCAATGGGTAGAGCACCATGTTCCTTGCGTTCCGCCCGCAGGGTAGTGGGATCGAAAGCAGGCGGCGGTAAGTATTATTTTTTTATATAGTGTAGGGGGAAAGTGCGGACCTGTTGTTGAGAGCGAGGAGCGTGATGCGGGAGAGTAGGAGTGGGGGAGAGGGCCAACCTGGAACGGCTGTTGCGGACGCCAACGCCGACAACGCCGGGTGACATCGGGAGTTAAAAAAATGCTCTGCATTTGAAAATTTAGCACTGGCTTAGCTCGGGTATGCCAGAACATACGTAACGTGAGCTAAGGTACAGCTGGTTATTCTTTGCTTTCCTGGCTTTGTGGGATTAGCTGGATTATCTCGCTTACTGCTGCTTGAATGGCACGCACACAGTATACGCATTATGTAACACATGCATATTTATCAAGTGGCTCCGGCGCAGCGTCACCAATCGCCCAAGAGCTAAGCTGGTTCTACAGGCGCTCGCCGGTGTTGCTGCGACGCACGAGCCGTTGGTTCCACACCCGGCGACCCCTCGTATGATCATCAAGTGGACGTGGCCACCACGTGCGGAACGGAGTTCGGTGAAGACGCCGGCAGCGTGGGGTGTGTGAGAGACGCCGGGAAGCGAGGAACGTTTTGTTGGCCGGGTGACGTCACTGTTGTTCGGCTGCAGCACGGCTCTCCATGAGCCACGCCGAACTGCTCAAACTCAGCCGGTGTAGCTCACGCGACAAAAGTGCGCGCTGTTAGGCAACGCCTGCGCACCCGCAGACTCACATGGAAAACAGGAGAGCGCGCTCGTGGCCAACGTATCATGCGGCCCCTGCGCGGCTGCTCCTCTCCTCCCTCTGCTGAACCCGCTTGATTGCTTCAGGCGCCGCTTCCAGCTCGGCATTCCATCCTCTTGGATTGTTGTCAGGCGACGTCGTATCAATCAGTTGAGTCAGCGTTGCGCAGTGCACCTATCGGCATTCAGTCGCATACTGTGCTACGTTAAACTGCACAATAATATTCGCTAATTCACAAGTAACAAGTAGTAGTCCAGTATTGTCGAAGCCTTTTTGAGTGAAATCTGTATTACTGCTGGTAGAATCCTAGAAAACGCCTCGTTTGTCCAATGCCTCGTAGCGTCAACCTGACCTTCAAGCTCGGCCAAGGTTAAGCCGGTCCCTCGTATGGTGGCGGAGTGAGAGCGTTTATTCGCTTGTGTTCTAACGTGATGGTTCTGAAGACAGGGACAGGCAGAAAGATTAAGTGCGCGTGGTTCCAAAAAATGATACCAGGGGCTGATTGCATCCAAGGTCAGTGCGCAAGGTTTCTCCTTCGCGTAAGCCTTTTTGGGTGGTAGCGCCTACCGCACCGACTGAGCCAAACAGCATCTGATTTTTTTCTTTTTCGGTGCAATGGTGTAAATGTTCAGAGGTGGTTTGGGGGCCAACAAATCGGGCTATCGTTCCACAAACTTGTTTCAGGGGGACTCAACCGGCAACATTGCCATGAGACTTACTAGTTCATAACCCACGGGGTCAAAAACCGTAGGCCACCGTTACAAAATGGTTTTCAGATACACGAAAGCGGTTCAAACGGCCTAGACTGCTTATTTCGGAAATAGGTCACTTATGCGCTGAAATAAAGAAATAAAACTTTCGATTCCTAGCCAGCTAGCGCCATCATGTTGAAAATAGATAAACTAAAATGGGTTTCTTGTTTATTTTTATTTGAGTACAGAAATCACATATTTCTAGAATAGGCAAGCTAGGCCGTTAGAGACATTTTCATGTACAGTTAAACCTGGCTGTAACAAACGTCTTTGTAACGAATTCCGTGATTTAACAAAGTTTTCCAATTCCCCATTGCCAGCCCAGTTGAAACGTATGGGTGGGCGACCTATATGTAAAGAGGCATGGCTACATTTAACCTTGTAATGAATTCGCTACGTGAATAAACAATTGCTTTCTTGCACTTGCTCTGAAAACTCGGCTGCATATATGCACTAATTATCGAACTTTGCCCGCACAGCAAACTACCGTGCACTCCCAGGGTGAGTGTGGCGTCGATTAGTTGCTAGGCTTGACTGTCGGTGTATCGTGGCGCGTCTCCACTGCTTTGTGATGTATAAGGTTCATCGGCGGTGAGTTCTGCTGTCAGAAAACGAAAAGTTTGTTTCTTTTGAAGACAAGCTTGCAATTTCAGCTGCCGTCGGCACCGGCAAGGAGGATCAACGTTGTCGTGTGGTAGAGTACCCAAAAGTTTGAGTGTGGTAAAGAGCACCAAGTTCGCCAAAAGGCGACCTTTCAGCATAGGTTCGGTCCTTGAAACGCGTTAAGGCACCAAGAGTGTCAAAAGGCAAACTTGACACTTAAGTGCGAATACAGGGGTAAGAGACCTTGATACGTTGGAATGTCGTGTACTGACTAACTTCGTTGGACAGTAGAATCTGCAAAGCCCGCATTTCTTCACTGTGGAATACATTCTTAAAGGGAGAGTTCACTATTGATGATGTCAAGCATGTTGATTCAGTTTCTGCTGCGTTTACGGGCGCGTATACCTAAATTCTGCATATAACCAAGAATTTGGAATTTTTACCACCTTCGCTATATCCAGGTGTGACTGTACCTTTAAAACTTTTTTATCGGTACCAGGTGCTTTTGAAGGCCGGCGATCATGATTCAGTAAGTCCCATCGGAATGCGATCAGGTGAGTGCTCTTATCTGCGTTCAAACCGCGACAAAGTTCATTTTGCTCCTTGCACCCAACGGCATCGCCTTAAAAAATATAGCTTTCGTCTGACGTCGCCTTCCGTCCCTATATCTCATATGTGTTCTTCTCTCCTGTTAGCAGTTATTCAGGCATGCGGTTATATAGTAGTGACTTTGGCGTTGGCGGTTCAAACGATATATTCTGAAAACGATAAACGTATAAAGCTGGATCATGGCGAATTGTCCGATTAAACAGTGGTGGACGTGGCTAAATCGTGACTGATGGTGCCTTGAGCAACATCGCATGCTAGTATACTGCATTTACATTACCCGGACTTCTGGGTGGCGCTTGTAGAGTTGGAGAAGACAGTCCATATAAAATATTGGTTTGCAACTAGACCAATTCCTGACAGGTCATTCAAAGGCTTCCATGATTTTTTTTTTGTCTCATGATTGCTTCATCGGAATGCTTCGGTGGGATCCAAACTGTTGCGAAGGTGCATGCGGGATTCCTGACTATGGTTTACTTAAACGCAGAAATATTTTTTTGTCAATTAAAACAGGCTGTTGAACATGTCTTCGGACCGTTCCTGTACGAATGGAAGAAAAGACACTGTTTACATCTTTGTACACGTTTCACTGCATTTAGGCTGTGGGCACTGTAGGGAGAGACGTACTTTGCCTAACGGTGTGCGTACTTATGCATTCGGTTGAAACAATGTCACTTGAATGCGGTGGCAAAGTACTGCCCAAGAAACGTGGGCGCCACCCTAGTTTCCCTGTGGTAATTATGGAAACCACAGTGTTATTGAACAAGGCTAAATTGTTTCTGGCTGTTCGATTTTTGTTCCGGATGGTGACCAGCCAGGACCTTGGTTACAGACGGCTCCTCTGACACCCAGTGCGAAATCGTAACATGGCAGAGAGAGAGAGAGAGACAGAGAGAGTGGAGGAGCTTGTTTATGTGAACTAGGGATGACTACGCCAGATGAACATGACTACAGTGATGGGAAGCGGGGGAATGTAGGACAATGCGGGGTCTGAAGTGAGAGGGCAATCAAAAAACTCAACATGAGACACAGAGAACAAAATTTTAAAATTGAATAGTTAATATAAACGAAGAATCAAGATATAAAGAAAACAGTACAAAGAAAAATGTAAATACCAGAGAATGATCTCAAACAAGTTATCTACTTCGGGGTGATTGAAAGCGGTTGGCCAGGGTGTTTCAACTTACAATTTAAAACTACTCTGCAAATACCTTGCAACTTGTCAACACTAGTTGTGTACTCACAAACAAACCAAAGTTGTCAAGTGTGAAAACTACGCCTTCACCTTAAAGTTGCCGATGTGGTAGAGCAACTAGGCAAGCTTTTTGCATTACCTCAGTGATGAGCCTTGTAGAAAGGCTGCGTGCTATGGTATATTCAAAGTTTGAAGAGCCCCCCCATGTCCGTAGTCAGAGAGGAAGCACGGTGATCTCAACAGCACTAATTCACGCTAGGCTTTGGAACTTCAGGTTGCCTTGTCTCATCAGCTGTCACTTCTATTCGCACTTACGCCGCTTTGCATAACACGTTGCGGAACACTCCTGCTCGAAAGAAGGTTTTATTACACCCCGAACGTTCAGAATCTGTATAGTTTGTATATACGACATGGTTTACAATGCTCATGTGGCAAAAATTCAACATAGGCTGCATTACGTATCCTAAGAGGAGTTCTCCAATGCCTGCGCATCCTGTCTAAGCGGAGCTTCCACTTCTAAGTACAATATCGCTCATTAGTTGGCAAGCGGCATCGCTGAAAGCTTGATTGCACGACAAGGCTCAGGCGCGTCGCAATCCGCTGGTAATTAGCGATAACCTGGTTAAATACGGAGGGGGCATCGTCTTATTGCAACGAGGCTGTAATTTTCCTCTCCACGTGAGCGCTAGTTTTGGAGATCCGAAAATTGCCCGCCACCGCTGATCGTTCCCCACCGCAAGCTGAAGTCAGCATCAATTGCTGATCAAAGCTCCACACCGCCTTTTATCTTGGAGGGGCTTGTGTGGCACTCTTATGTTCGGCTTGGTACGTTGCCCTAGGATAGAGTGTTTCCAAACGAGTTTTTCCTATTGTATGCTGGCTCTAATTCCTGGAGTGGGAGTAATAGAGATGGTTGTTATTATTGTTGTTGTTATTTATGATGATGATGATAATGATGATGGTCGTGGTGGCGGTAGTGGCGGTGGTTGGATGTTAGTTGCGGAAGGCCAACTTGCGCCATAAAGAGGGGTTAGATGGTAGAAATAAAAAAGGTGCAGTCATGGACAACTCAAATGCGAACCGCGGAGCGCATGGCCGAAGGTACCGGTGCCGTCACCTGGCAGCGGCTGTGAAAAACGCACGGACATGCGCAGGTGAGATGTCGGGTGCGATGCTGCGTGTCCCATTGCAATATGTCGCTCTTTCCTCGCTCGCATGATTGCCTTGTCGCCATGGCGCAAGGGCACTGAAAGCACTTCACGTGCCAGCGCTGCTGCAGCTGAAGGTGTTGGTCGCATTGATAGCAATGCGGCTCGTATTCGCGTGCAGCTGCGGCCAGTGCTTGCGTGGGAAACGCGTGCACGCTCTCGTAAGGCATGCTGTTCCTCATCATGCTCCTCATGCCTTCTTGAAGCAAACTATTGCACAGATATGTAGCCAAAATAAATGCATGCCGCCTAGCTTCTGATGGTGCTGCTTTGTTTTGCGTTCGTGGTGCAGTGGCTCGGGAATCCAACATTGAACTGGCAGGTAAGAATGCGCCTTTATTTAACGGAGTCATGGCTGAGTCATTTCGCAGAGTTCGTGCTAGTAGCAAACAATAGATATACCACCAGAATTCATCTCCAATGATATAAATTAACTGCGAGCATTTTGTGGTCTGGAAAAAGTACTGGCAGAATTCTAATATTAACAAAAATTAGGAAGATAGGCAGATCCAACCATTCTATGGGCACGTTGCCCTTCCGCAACTATATTGGCGGCCGGCTTTTCTCGTTTTTTTGGCAGCCCCCTGAGTACCTGTATAAATGTTCGGAGCGGGCAAAACTGAGCTTGGTTTGGATGTGACCCAGGTGCCCGTCGTTATTTACTCAAGTTACTGAACCCCGCATGCAAGGCTATGTCGGCAATGCGACGCCGGCACAAAGGGCGAGCAGGCGCTCGTGTGAGCCGAGCACACAGTGGCCGCAGAAAATATCTCGCGCCGCGTCGCTAATACTTGTTTTCAGCGCTGTTGCGGATTGGCGAGAAGGCAAGGATGCGAGCGAGCAGAGGGCAACAGATCGCAGTGGGACACTCTGTCTCGCTCCCGACATCTCAACTCCGCATGTCCGTGCGTTTTTCGCGCCCGCTGCCAAGTGACGGCACCGGTATCTTCGGCCATGCGCTCCGCGTTTCGTATTTCAATTGTCCATGATTTACATACTAAACATGGCGCGAAAGAACGAAAGTAACATAACTTGAAGACAATGACGGTGGCCGGTGCAGAAGGCCTGGTTGTGATTCTTCATGGTATGAAATTTTGTGTAGAAATTACCTTCCGAATAATATTTAAAAATGCGTTTGAAGGAGGGCGTGGGATAGTCTCCTTAGAATTATGCTGGGTGAAGGAGTAATATTACGTGTGCTTAATTCTCAGACTTGTTGGCGTCGTATTATGAAAAGTGCCTTGTATTAAAATGTTATGATTACGTCAATGTCGGATGTATGTCATTATCCCGTCCAATGATCCCGTCCAAGGGCCCACAAGAAATTGAAGGCTTTGATAAACTAGCCTTCAAATTTTTACTGAGAGCCTTAGATTTGATGCTAGTGTACACCTGGAAACACTTTACTGATGCGCAGAGTGGTTAAGGGCCGTTGGCTTGAGTCGCCTTTCTTTAATCTTAGGGTTTCTTAGTAAGTATACTAGAGCGGAAACTGCGCCTCGTAAGCCATGTCGTTCTGGGGGTTCATGGGAAGACCTCCCCTTTTTGGCTTGGGCTTGTCATGACAATTGGATTCTTAAGCGCTTTTGGGATTTGCTTTCTTCACTATGCATTAACACGTTTACGAGCTACAAGGAAGCCGAAATCCTCATGTTTCTGTGGTAGCCGTGTTCAGTGAAACAGCAGGCAATGCGTGATCGCACCTGACGTTGCTCATGCCGCAGTCGAAGGACGAATGACTGCGCGGGTTTTATGCCGCCGCGAAATTTGTAGCCGCCGAAAAGAAGAAACGAAACGTATTTCGGGCGCTTGTATGCGTCCTATCTTGTCATCGTACACGACTGTTTAACGCCAGGTTTTCATTTTTTTTGTTAAACTAGCTGGTGGTCGGTGCACCGGTTCACCACGAAGGCAACGTTTGTTTTCATAGGCACGCTCAAAACACCTTTGAAACTCTTCAGACAACCTAATATTTGAAATAATGGTAAAATTAATAAAGTAACAGTCTCTGATGAGTTACCCCCCAAATATTAACATAGTTTGTAACTACAAACTTGGCCTGCGGAGTTGCAGGCACAACCGTTCCGGCAAAAATACGTATTATTTTTTTTCCTTAGTTTTAAAACAGCCTGTTTTTATTTCCCACTTACATAATTGTCGTTGTCGTTGTTGCGCCGTCCACACCCCCACTGCGCATGCTCGGATTGCTGAACGCCCGGTCCCTTGTATGGCTCCTGGAGCAACAGTGTTGCCCGTGTCTTCCTAGGCCGGCACGAGACGAGCACGCTACCCCTTTAAAGGCTCCTCGTACGACAGTGTTGCCGGTGTCTTCCAGGGCCGGCACGAAAAGAGCACGCTTCATGCGCCTTCGACGATTCATCGCCGTCGGGAGCAGCGTGCGTCGGTGAGTCTCGGCAGGCCGTGAGTACAAGCAGCCAACAACCATCCGGGGAACGTGAATCGACCTCATCTTCAGCAACTTCAGGGTTCATCCAATACAAGAGCACTTTACTTTACATTTCACAGGCCATAAGGCGGTCATAATCAATGCGGAACGCTAACCACAGCTCGACGTCACCTACGTTGAACATGATGATGATAACGCTTAAATAAAGACAAACTCATGCCACATACAACGTCTCCCTCTCTCTCTCTCTCTTTAATGCCTCTCCGCACCCACCACCCCCTCCAATAAATATACACCATCTTCTCATAGGGGAACGCTGAGTAGTACGCGAAAGAGCCACGGGGTCAACGCAATTACCTATTTCGTAGTTCCGGTAAGCGAAAAGAGTGGTAGTTACCATGGAAACCAAAGGGTAAATTGAATGGTAGCTACGTACATCAACCTTACGGAAGCGACGAACTGAAAACTAATGGGCATTTGATTTGACCCCATGCCTGCTTCGCATACTACTCAGGGTTCCCCTATGGAAAGATGGTGTACTTTTTTTCAAGTCTCCCATGGCGACGGGCACGTCGCCCGTGTTCACTTTACAACGCCACGTGTGTCTAGTTTCATCCGGCTCGTCGTGGCGGCGTCTGTCATAGTTTTAAGTGAATACAAAACTATAAAGAAAATCAATATGTGTGCGCACCATACGTAGTGACCACCACTCATCAACGCAATACGAGTCCATGCTTTGTTCAAAACTGTGTCAGCTCAGTTTGGCCGTCATGAATCGTCACGGAGGGAAATGTCTCATCGTTTCTAAATTAAACGTAATGTTCAAAAAGCAATTATTGCTTACCACTTTTGATATCTTGTGAGCCTACGCTTTATCTTACTCTCATTCCTGAAAGCAGGGTTAGAAAAGCGAGCCAGAAGATTTTAATAACCAGCAAGTGAAAGCTTCAAAAGGTGCGTGATAGTAAACTGACAGTAAACAAGTTTGCTTTCAGCCCCAAGCAGTTTTCGTCCCATCCCAAATTTGGAGCTGACCATCAATGCGATGTCAACCATTTACAAGATGTTTCTACATCATGTGGGGACAAATTAGTGCCTTTATTAATGCCAAACCACCAGATTTTTTAAAAAACTATCCGAAATTCCACATTTTAAAACAGAGGTAGTGCATGGAATATGGTGCATTTTTAGCTGACTGCAGTATGTTCCTAACATATGTTTACAAAAATGTTTGTTAGCTCAAAAATTGGTCGACTTTCTGTGGTACAAAGAAAGTTACCGCCCTTTCTGCCTGCCATATTCCGAAGTCTATTCTTGGCACATATCAGCGTCAACACCAGGAGTAGTGACTTAGCGAGCATCGCAATCCATACGGTAGCTTCTGGATTTTTAGACCGTCTCACGCATTTTGGTTCTGGTTGCATTATTTTTAGAGCTTCCTTTCACTTCTCTCAGGTTGCACTATTTGTAGAGCTTCGTGAGTGAAATTAAGTGAGTCAAAGGAGTGATGTTTGAGGCTGCTGCTTACAGCTTTGCTTTCCAACCACATTCACAGGGTGGATTGGCGCCATTTTTTTTTCATTCAAGCATTTCCCAGAAGAGTTGGTCACACTCTTAAACTCTTAAACGCCCTTTTGATGAAGAAAATTTGGTGGTAATGCAGCATTACCACAAGGCTCATCGTTTTTGTCAAGCGCAGCTGCTATGCTCTCTTCTGAGAAAACACACGCACCTTAGCTCACAAAAAGCTTTTCCGAAAATTTCAAGGTTGCCTAAGCGGGAAAATTTAAACCACTTTTAAAGTTGCAGTGCCTAGACTAACCACCGGGGTGCATGAGAAACAACTACAACATCGCAAAATCGGCAATATAGAGCACCAATCACCGGTGATCAATGCTGTATATTGCCAATTCCCATGTTGTCATTTCTCTTGCACCTAACGCATCCCACTGGTTAGTCTAGGCACTGCAGTTTTAAAATCAGTTCTAATTTTTCTGCTCTGGGTACACTGCGATTTCTGGCAGTGTTTTCTGACGGTTCAGCAGCAAGTGTTTTTTTGATAGGTGCGATGGCTGCTACGCTAAACAAAAAAGGATGTCACTTGTGGCTACGCTGCATAACCATTAGATTGTTTGTTCAGAAGGCTCCAAATAAAGTCAAGTACGAAATGATGTCGTCAGCTTTGCAATCCGACAGCGTTTAAAGGGGAGAACTACAAGAAAATGAAACCAGCTATTCACTAGTGAGCTTTGGATTAGAGAACAGGTAGGTTTTTCAGTCAAAAAGTATTTGTGAAGGTCTCTGCATGGTTGACAAGTGTACTTAGCATTTTCGGCCCTTTTCCACTAATTTGATTTATTTCTGCATTGTGGAATGCATGCCGTTTGTGATTTCACTGCACCCATGCCTTACTTGTTAAATAACAGTTCCAGCTGAAAGGCAATAGATAACCTCAAGTCATCAGACATCAGTTAAGACAAGGAGAGAGAGCTTGAAATTGGCTTCAGTTTTGATTCTGTACCAGGATATTTTCGGAAGTATAGAGTTGCTCTTCAGTACAACTAGGTATTCTAAAAGAGTCTGCGACAAGTTTGGCATTGTTTGTTACCGAAAATGTTAGGTGGAGCTGCAATGCAGGAGGCTCATGAAGCTTAACGCCTGTTTCATTTGTCATGCGACAGCTACTGTGGATAGCTAGCTGCGCACTGTTGCAGTACATTGCGCTCATTCCTGAAAGCAGGGTTAGAAAAGCGAGCCAGAAGATTTTAACAACCAGCAAGTGAAAGCTTCAAAAGGTGCGTGATAGTAAACTGACAGTAAACAAGTTTGCTTTCAGCCCCAAGCAGTTTTCGTCCCATCCCAAATTTGGAGCTGACCATCAATGCGATGTCAACCATTTACAAGATGTTTCTACATCATGTGGGGACAAATTAGTGCCTTTAATAATGCCAAACCACCAGATTTTTTAGAAACCTATCCAAAATTCCACATTTTAAAACAGAGGTAGTGCATGGAATATGGTGCATTTTTAGCTGATGCAGTATGTTCCTAACCAATATGTTTACAATAAATTGTTTTGTTAGACTCCAAAAATTTGTCGACTTTCTGTGGTACAAAGAAAGTTACCGCCCTGTCTGCCTGCCATATTCCGAAGTGTATTCTTGGCACATATCAGCGTCAACACCAGGAGTAGTGACTTAGCGAGCATCGCAATCCATACGGTAGCTTCTGGATTTTTAGACCGTCTCACGCATTTTGGTGTTGGGGACAGGTTTTAGTAGTGGGAAGCATCGTTTCAGTCACAGAAAAAGAATTACCATTTAACTCTAGCTTTATTCGGCTGCCATGAGACAAATTCAACCAAGCTATTTTTCTTAGAAAACTGTTACTAAAGACACCTGTTTTTCTAGTGGCTCATTTTGTTCATGACTACGTTGGCTGAAGTTGTTGAAAGCGTGACTGTGTGAGAGCATTTGTATGAGTTGAATAAGGGAGCTTTAACCTAATTTCATGTAGTATTAGCATGACAGGGCCTATCTGGAAGACTATTTAGTGAGAAACGAGCGTTATCACGGCCGAAATAGCTTAGCAATACAATAACTACCCACACATCAAGATATTCATTGATGCCAGGGTTCGTATGGGAAATTTAGCAGGTATGTCACGGTGTCGCAGTGGTGGCGTGGTTAGGAAACCAGGTAGTTGGTTTCAAGGTTGGTAGCTAGTACCTCACAATACGCCTTTTTTGTCTGCTTTTTAGGTTTTTTTACAAGTGTATTCGAAGCGAGAATATAGAGAAAACGATAGATGATTATGGAGACTGGGAACCATTCCAGAAATTTAAGCAATTTCGCTCAGACAACCGTTTTTCTAAAAAATCCTAAAACCACACAAACAAGCACCACTCAGTTTTTTTCAAAGCTCCTGTAAAGTGATTTCCTTAGAAATAATTACTGCTATACTTACCAATGCTCCTCTGAAGGCTTCGACAGCACTTTTATTAAGCAAAACAGGCCGCGGGACAGTGTATCCACCCCTCTTGCATCTAGTGATCAAAAAAGGGTAATATCACTTTGACTTACAAAGTAATAAGGTGTAGGAGGGCAACAAACGCGTATAGAGGAAGCCATAAGGAAAAAGCCCCACAGGGCTCCAGCTTCAGAAATGCAATGCGATAATTGCTACGTTCTTCATATTTTCACAGTGTATTAACAGTTGCTTTATTATCAGGGTTTCTACTTCCACAGTACTTTCAATTATCAATATTTGAAGTGTAACTGGATCACAAGTTTGTGAAAAATGCTGAATTGCTGTAAGCAGACAGATGAGAACGTCAGCACTTTTTCCGCAGCAAGCAAGCAATAACACATGCAGTAAAGGGTCCATTAAGACTGAATAGAGCTTTGTTTAGTTTGAAAGAACTAGCCTTTGGGTACTCACTCGGCTCCCTTCCAAGCCGGAAACACATTATTTAGCCGGAAATACTCAAGCAACACAGAATATTTTTAACTTTCTCACTGAGGCTTTGGCATGAGAGACGCAATACGGGCTAGCACTAAAAATGTCGAAAAGACAAGTCTTTGCCGGCCTTGCTACATTAGAGTTGGCACGCTGGCGCTTCTCCTCCACGTCCTCTTAGGGGTTTTTGTAGCGTTTTCTGGGCATGTGTTCACTTCTAGACTTGACACTTCAGACTACTGACCTGGTCGTTGAAGGGAGAAAAACTGCTCCTTCCTGTGTTGTGGCCCACAGAAATGATTAAAAAAACCTCAGATGTGTAATATTCGTAGCAAAAGTTGCCGCAAGTAAAGACAGAAGCCACATCGCACATAGTGAGCTCTGTCTGGAACAACTCGTACCTAGCCTGATAATTTTACTTAATTTTTGTTTCGATGGTAGGCCATATTTGGCCGCTCGCACCAATTTGAGCCCTCCTAGAAGGCGTTGTTGCACTCTTCCCGTCAAGTTTCCGCTCTTTTATTGCTTTATTTGTAACTTTCTGCTATTAAGGCTGACCGGCGCTCCTTTTCTTCTGTCCCCAATTCTACCCTCTCCCTGTCTCCTTTTCCTTTGTGTTGCAGGGAATAACTGGTTTGCATGTTTTCATTTATGTTGGTTACATTGCTCACAAAACCTGAGGGTGAAAAAAAAACTTTTTCGAACTAGTATTTGCCGTGTTTGGTGTTATTTTAGTAAATATTGCCTTGAGGAAGCTCTGTCCGCTGATCAAATCTGTCTGAATATTCAAATCCTCGTTACGGTTTCTACAGCTGTCGTATGAAAGTTTTGACATATTTATAGTAGTTCAGGATTCCTTCACCTCTTATGTCTGTATATACCAAGCACACACACGACTACTTCTCAGGAGACCAAATATCAGCGGCACCAGCCCAGAAAACAACCGTCAGTTTCGGGATGCTTTACTAAGGGATAAGTTGCCTCGGTTATACAGCATTCGTGAGACAGACACAAAATGTGAAAGATTTTATCTGACATGAGTGACTTAGAAGAAGAGAAATCAGGTGTTGCTGGATGTACTTTTGAGGGTAGACAGTTGGTGAAAGGGAAGGCATGTGTCGAAATACTTATTTTCAGTGAGGAAAGTGGTCGGGGAGCTGAAGGCAGTGAATAATGACACCGAAGGACTTCCGGTGAGGCTTTGGTTGATATCTGCAGGAAGGCAAGTACGACAGTACATGACTAGTATTTTATCGCAGCATGACATGCACAGGCAGGGTGATATAAAAAAACACATCCAAGACCCCCGCTTGCAAGAATATCAGCCTAATGTTCTTCACCCTCAGATGTCCACTTCCTAAGCCCCCTACTTCCCTCAAGAACACTTTTTTTTGCAACCACTGCTCTTGAACGTGTTAATTTTTTTATCGCTCTACTTGGGCGTGTAGTGATAAGAGCAGTGTACTACCGGTACCACAAATGTCCTTAATAATGTCTCCCAAAGCATCACTCGAAGTACTGCAGCATCACAATCTAGCACCATCCAACCCTCCCCCACGCCCTTTCTGAAATGACAAAAAAGATATTGACACATGGCTTCCCTTTCCCCAATTGGCTCCTCTGAAAAGCACCTGCAGCAACACCTGGTTTGGCTTTTGCAACCTCGCTCTAGTCAAATCCACTTTCCTCTCACACACAGCATCTCTCTCGCCAACCGTCTTAGGCATGACAAAGAGCACCGTTGTTGCTCGGGTTGACGCTGCTCCTCCAGATTTGTCTCCTGTTTGCTCCCTATCTTGTAATCTCCATCATTTCATATGTATGTGCATGTGTGGGTACAACATCACGGGCATCTCATGTAACGTAGAGGGAAGAACAAAACTACAGATGTTGTATTTTATAGAAAAAAAAGTAATTACAATCACAAAAGGTCGGTTTACTCTCTCGTACCTGATCAGTTTAAAATGTGGTAAAATTAGCTTTTTAACTCACGACGACAACGCACAATGATATTGAGTATCCCAAATACACTGGATATCAAATAACTGCACAATGTTTTTCTATAAGATAAAGTTGACAGTTCATTGAAATACAAAGCATGTAGCTACAGTGGTACTATCATTCATACGCATTTGCTTATAACAACGGATTGTAAATGTTCGGAATTTTGCTTAAAGCATAGAGAAATCAAGTACACGAAATAATTTCTTGCAATCTGCTGCATTACGTGTTCCTAGTCAGTTTCTACGATGAACTCAAAACTTATTCGCTATATACACTCCTAGAAAGGTAATTGTTTTTTACCATTTAAGATGCATAAATGACACATGATAGCTTGTGCTACCATTTAATTGTGATGCTGCAGAAAAAACTCTCATTACGGTCATTCTACGCGAAACATCCCAGCCCAAAAAATGACCACAGCCAAATTCATTGAAAATGATTTTCTCGTTGTCTGACGGCTCCTTAAAATTTCTGCAAACGTGCAAAATGTGGTTCCAGATAACAAATTTTAAATAAAGAATGAAACTATGTAGAATGACAAATATTTTAAAACACTCCGCTTGCATTGCTCTTTGATGTGGGACAGTGACTGAAGCTGTGTAAGAATTTTTGGTGTTGTATTAGCGAAACAAAAATGCAAGAAAAGGCGCGTTTTCAGAAACTTTTCACAAACGCACCACAAATACTGGGCCGCAATATTCCCACTGTGCGTTGATATGGTCCTTCAGTGTCTACTAAAAATAATTTAAGTCGATTAGAGAGCGTACTTTTTAGGCAAAACGTTTACATAGATGCAACAAAATGCGTTTCACCGAAATTCAGACCTAAAAAAGCACCAAGGCCCTCGAGGTGAAAGTACATGAGATGTCTCATTTACGCATAAGCACTTCAACTTTTAATTTAGACAATTTCTTTTGAGTAAATTTTGTTTGACAAGACAAAAATAGTTTTCAATTTCACAAAGAGCCACCCTGTTCCCTCTATGGAACTGTGTCCCCAACACGGAACGCATACCTGCAACCGGCCTTTTTTGTGGCACGCATGTGCAAACCTGGCTCTCTGCTATACGAAGGTGGTTTGTGTCGCTTGACATTACAAAAAAATACAACATAAATGGCTATATTCCATCCAGTCCACCACTTTTTATTTTGGGATTTCGGACACTCACTTCGTACATTTTCTCCTCATATATTTCAGAGCGCAATGCTTGAATACAAAAACAAGATCTGCCTCAACTAACATAAATTCATCATTACTGTGACGAAGCTTTGCAATAACAACCAAACAAACTTCGTGAATCACTGCTACCACGAGGACGACCATAAACTGTCGGCAGAATGGAATTTCTTAGCCACTTCACGCTGCAGAAAGGCATGTGACGGCGCCGGCAGCACACTGAAAAGTCCGGCAGCAAGCGCAAGTCTACAGAAATCTTCTGAAGATCGCATTAAAACCCGAAAGGACCTGTATGCCTAGGCTTAAAACATCAAAGTAATAAAAATATTCTGGGTTCCAAATATAAAAACTGCAAGAAACAAGGGCACAACGTGGTTCACAAATCGTAATGGCAATACCAGTAAAAAGAACCCAACAATTACATTACTTTGTAGCAGCTACGCTTACAACACATTGTGCTGCCATTGCGTATTACTCAAGCTCCTCACAAATTCAGGTAAAAAAAAGAACAACTAGGCAGCTTTCCTTGATGCTGACTATTCAACTGGTAAAGCACTCAACATCTGTAGGTAAATAAACGGCAGGCAAAATAAACAAATGGCAAGAAATTTTGTGTTTGCAGTGAGAGGTATCCTGCGGTGAATTTCTCTGGGCCAGGTAAAGTGCAGTGAGCAGGGAAAAATGACTAGGTGATGCGCCTTTTTCCGCATCAGACAGAGGCAGGATAATCTCGCTGATAACTACAGAACACTCGCTCTGCGCCTGTAAGTGAGTGCGCGAAAACACAAATATAACAAGTGGTGGACTGGTGCTTGCCGTTTACGGTGTGTTTTTTGTAATGTCAAACGACGTGTGCGTGTGCGTGTGCGTGTGCGTGTGCGTGTGCGCGCGTGTGCGTGTGCGCGCGTGCGTGCGTGTTTTTGTGCGTGCGTGCGTGTGCGTTTGCGTGTGCGTGTGCGCGCGCGCGCGTGTGTGTGCGTGTGCGTGTGCGTGTGCGTGTGTGTGTGTGTGTGTGTGTGTGTGCGTGTGCGTGTGCGTGTGCGTGTGCGTGGTGTGTGTGGTGTGTGTGTGTGTGTGTGTGTGTGTGTGTGGGTGTGTGGGTGTGGGGTGTGGGTGTGTGTGTGTGGGGTGTTGTGTGTGTGGTGTGTGGGGTGGGGGGGGGGTGCGCTCGCTCGCTTGATTGCTTGATTGATGCTTGCTTGCTTGCATTGACTTGAGTCCGCACTTGCTGTACCGGGGGACACAGTTGTCGATATTGTGTACCGGGGGACACAGTTGTCGATGCACCGCAGCTGAGTACGGCAGGTGCACGGATTTGGTCTTGGTGTGTGGGCCGCCGTCGAGCCTGACTTGGGACTTCAAAAGGACGGATCCACCGCTGCGGCCCTGGGGCGTGGAACCGGCACGTGCACAGTCGTGCCGGTTTCACGCCCCACGCTTCTCGTGCAGGTTGGTTCTGTCACTTTGCCGTCCCAAAATGTTGCGATCTTTATTTTGCCGGTTCCACCCCAAGTGCTTTTCAATTGTGCGGTTAAGCATTCACTATGTTGAACACGTTCGAGGCGCCAATTTCTTCTTTTGCGAAGAGCTGCGTTTTATTTCTTGCTGCTGCTATGTTATTGTGATGTGGAGGTAAAGTCAGGACCTACGGAAAAGCTTACACTGAAGTGAGTTGCTGCGAACAAAAAGAAATCAGAGATCGGTAAGATCTTATCGAGACAAACAGGAAAGCCCAAGCTCAATCACTAGAAAATTTGACGAAACGGATTTCTGACTTGGAAGAAAAGTTCCCTGAATTAGCAAAAATTGGCCCCGTGGTAACTGAGTGTAGAAATGGGTTTGAGGAAAATCCAAAAGTCATAGAGACGTTACGGGCAAAGGTGGACGACCTGGAAAACCGGGGTAGGCGCTGCAACCTTCTCTTTTTTGGCATCGATGATACAGATACCACGGAACGCTGGGCAGCTTCGGAAAAAGTTGTACAGAAAGTATGTGCAGAGAAATTACAAATTAACCCTCAAACTATCGCTAGGGCTCGTGGGATCGGAAAGTTCAACCCAGAACGTAAACGACCACTGATTGTTAACTTTGCGTCGTTCAAGGAAAAAGAAGCTATCCTAACTTCTGCAAAAATGCTTAAGGACAATGGAATCAGCCTGTCAGAAGATTTCTCGGAACAAGTACGAAGGAAAAGGAAAATACTTTGGGAATTAGCTAAAACTCACAAACAGGCCGAAACGCGTGTTAACCTTAGACTCGACGTACTATATATTGACAAAGTAAAATACGTAGTGGACGAAAAAACGAACCAGGTTGTAAAGCCTAAATGAGCCTGCATCAAACCACTTACTACGCTTTCATTTTTGGTACTAAACTGCCATAGCATCAAAAACAAAGTTGAAGAATTTGATAGCCTGGTGCGCACAGTAAAGCCGTCTGTTGTTATCGGCACTGAATCCTGGTTGTATGAAGACATTGCAAACAAGGACGTATTCCCTGAAAATTACGAATGTTACAAAACTGATAGGAATGGTCACGGAGGCGGCGTGTTTATCTTGGTCGACCGCAACATTGCATCCTTAGAAAGTGATATCGTCACTACTCATTGTGAATCGGTATGGTGCCGCTTAAGATTGTGTAATGGGAAGTCCCTATCGGTATGCAGCTTTTACCGTCCACCAACATCCGGCGTAGAATACTTATCCCAATTTTTCAGTGCGGCCGAGTCGGTTCAGAGTGATTACGTCGTTTTAGGTGGCGACTTCAACCTACCAGAAATTGATTAGCATCGTCAGCCGCCGTTTCCAGGAATATCTGGTAGCCTTAGCACATTCATGGTTTATTTTGTAAACTTGCTTTCACTAACACAGATGGTATTAGAGCCCACCAGAGGCAACCACATTCTAGATATCGTTTTAACCAACGCACTTGAACAGGTGCTATCAACTGTCATTATGCCTGGTATTAGTCATCACTAAGCTGTCCTTTGTGAAATGAACCTAAAGAATACTAACTCGTACAATAAGAACTGCCGGAAAATATTTAATTACTCAAAAGCTAACATAGCAGAAATCAATGCCGCGTTAAATAATTATTTCCCTTCTTTTGAAACGTTGGCAGAATCACATTCTGTAAATCAGCTCTTGCACATTTTCAAAAATAAAATTGTAGACCTACGCGACAAATACGTGCCATCATGGTCACTAACTCCAAGACGTAGTAAAAATAAACCTTGGTTCACAAAAGAATTACACCGGCTCACACAACCAAAACGGAGGATTTATAAGCTTTTTAGGCACAGTCCATGCGCAGAAAATGCAGATAAGCTAAAAAGAATATGTAACCATGTCAAATCAGCCATAGCAGAAGCCAAGTCCCGATTTTTTGATGCTTTTGAATATAGGCTTAAACAGAACCCAAAAGAGCTTTGGAAATACATGAAAAGTAGCAAAAAAGACAGCATCTCGATTCCACCTCTAGTTGAAGGTGACAGTGTTACGGAGGAAGCTTTCGAAAAAGCGCAATGTTTTAATCGCTATTTTAGTTCTGTATTTCGATCGACCCTATCACCAACTGATCAACATAGCATATGTACCCTTGTTGTTCAAAAACCAATGGAAGATATACTTTTTGACACACGCGGAATCGAACAACTGCTGGAGAACTTAAATGTTTCAAAAGCAGCTGGCCCAGACCAATTACCAAATGCACTGCTAAGGCCTTGCGCGTCTTCTGTTGCACCATATTTAAGAATAATTTTTGAAAGATCTTTCCAAGAGGGCGTCCTTCCACATGAATGGAAAATATCGAGTGTTACTCCAATTCACAAGACCGGCCCACGTTCTGCTGTATCAAATTACCGCCCCATCTCTCTAATTAGTGTGTGCTGCAAGGTCCGAGAACATATTTTGTATAGCAACATAGTAAAACGCATTGAAAATAACGCTTTGTTTAACCCATCGCAGCATGGATTCCCGAAGGGTTTATCTTGCGTCACTCAACTAATACAGTTCACGCATTATATCGCACTAACACTTGATGGTCGTGAATCTGTTGATTGCATTTTCTTAGATTTTAGAAAAGCATTTGATGTAGTACCACATAAACTGTTATTGAAAAAACTGTCCTTTTATGGTATCACCCCTAAGACTTTGTCATGGCTTTCAGCGTACATTACCGGTAGACAACAATATGTAATCATCAATGGTGCAGCCTGTCATATCTCAGCTGTGTCGTCAGGGGTGCCCCAGGGATCGGTCTTGGGGCCTTTGTTGTTTCTGCTTTATATAAATGATATCAGTGATAACATTACATCATCAATGAGGCTCTCCGCTGACTATTGTGTGCTGTACAGGAAAATTTTTTGTGAAAGTGATACCCACGTAATTCAAAATGATCTGAACAAAATAATACTTGGTGCGAAAAATGGGGCATGTCATTAAACCTGGAAAAAACTGTCTTTATTAGGTTTACCAGTAAAGAAAATGTCCACTACCCAACTTATAAAATAACAGATTTTGCTCTTTAAGTGTGTAAGGGAATTAAAATACTTAGGAGTTTACTTTACATCAACACTGTGCTGGCACAGACACATCTATTATATTACCCGTAAGGCTTCAAGGACATTAGGTTTTCTGCGCCGCAACACAAGCACCTTTCCGCAAACTGCCAGAGAAATATTGTACAAAACAAACATACGGCCTATACTCGAATATGCTAGCACGGTATGGGACCCGCCAACCCTGCTTGATAAAAACTAAATTGGAAAAACTTCAAAGCCTTGCTACCAGGTATGTGTTAGGATAATTGGCAAAAGAGACAAGTTTTAGTAGAAATACCCGCTTGAACTTACTGAATTAGGTATCACTTGAGCATCGCAGTACTGTATTTCGCTTAAAATTACTTTATGAAGTTTATTTTTCCCAGAATGGTATGCCGCGCGAATCGTACATTTTCGCGCCTCATCACATATCCGCCCACATAGACCATATTTATAAAGTTCGTGAGATAGATTGTAAATGTAGTGCGTTCCTTCACTCATTTTTTCCTAAAACCATTCGTCAGTGGAACACATTACTTTCTTCTGTGTTTGCACACCATTCTAGTAACACGTTCCTGTCCACAGTTACGTCACTCGAAGGCCTAAACTAACATTGTCATGTGTTTGCTACAGCGCAGGTTTTGCTGTTTCCTCAAATCACCTGTCCGCTCACTATTTGTACTTGCTTCATTTAATACATGAATTGCATTTTTGCAGCCTCGCCGAACGCACTGTTTTTCCAATTATCGAACCAATGCAGTCTGTTCACGTGGTGTGTATGAGGGCTATCGAAAATGTTATATGCCATTTCCATTGCTTTGTCGTTTTTTGAACCTTCGATTCCCGCTTGTGTAAAGTACTTGTGAGTGCCTTTTCTGAATTATTGTAAAATGCAGTATTTTTTCGTGTCATGTCTTCAGCTATTTAAAATGTATATATGCTTTTTCTTATAACTTGCTTCCCGATAAGTACTTCTTTTGACTGCCTTTTTTACCCCCCCCCCCACTGTAATGCCGCAAGGCGCTGTGGGTAAAAATAAAAATAATAATAAACAATCAATCAATCAATCATCAATCATGGTTTTACGTGCCCGGGAACAGCCAGAGGCCTGAGTGCTGGCCACGGATAGTTATATAAAAACAAAATACAAGAAACATATTGCAAGAAACAAACAAGCGACAATACACACAAATTGAAGTAGCGAAAATTAAAAATAAAGCACAGGCGGAGCCGGGGTACGGGTAAAAAAAAAAAACGAAGATCCCTTTTGTGGCTCAGCTTATTGTAATAAATCACAACAAGCGGGAAACAAATTTGACAGTAAGACGACAAAAACAATGAAAAGAGTATAAGACAAATGATAAGACAAGCATGATAAGTAAACAGTTTCAAAAACAGGCAACTATATTGGTTAAACAGAACCGCAGAGAAACCAAATTTCAGCAATAAAAAAAAAAAGAAAAAAAACGAACGACAGAGATATCATAGATGTTTAACATACTGGTTAAACAGCGCAGTACGGTAAATTGAAAAGGGGCTTTAAAAATGTCAAGGCGTTCAGAGAAGCGGTTGTAGCAATTCTGTATTCTGCGCACTGGAGAATGATTGGGTTGCGCGCAGCGGTCAAGAAAGGCGATGCGACCTGGTGGGCCTCTGTGGAACACTAAACTCTAAACAGTTAAGCAGGTCGCGCAAGAAAGGTCACCATGAACAACTTTGTGAAGAAATGTAAGGTCTGCACGCATACGTCTGCAGGTCAACGAAGGAATGGAAGGAACTATGGGTAAGTCAGAATCAGGACCCGGACTTGATGTGATGACGGTGCTTAAATATGGATAAAAACTTCTTCTGCACACGTTCTATTAATTCACTACTAGATTTGAGATGCCGTTCCAGGCAACAGAAGCAATTCTAACTGGGGTACATATTGCATTGTATAGCATTAGAAATGGATCTGGAGAAGAGAATTCCTTTGTAATCCGACACACATTTTCCCAAAACTTCGGAGCGCTCGCCGGGTGATGAGCCTAATATGAGAAGAAAAAAAGAGGGTACTGTCGAAAAGAACTCCGAGGGCCCTAATCTCCTCAAACCCCTTTTCAAAGGAGCTCCCTCTAAACTGTAGGAAAACAGTAGACTGGGTTTTCCGGGTACGTGACAACCTTTGTTTTAGCTGGATTTAAAATTAGACAGTTTTGCTGCACCAGACCGATAATTCCGACACATCCCTCTGCAAGGCACAGCAGTCCTGAAAACTGCTAATGTGCCTAAATAGTTTTACATCATCAGCATAGAGAAGAAATGAAGATTTTTTAACACTGTTGACACATCATTGATAAAGATAGAAAACAATAGTGGACCCAGCAAGAACCCTGAGGTACACCACTCGTTGCAGTGTAAAACTAGACCTTTTAAGTTTACATCTACGTAAAGGACCGGTCAAGGAGATAGTTGGACAACAAGGCAACAAGGCTTGCATCAACACCGGACATAGTAAGCTTGTTAATTAATAATTATGGTTCACTACATCAAACGCCTTACTGAGGTCAAAATAGATAACATCCAACTGGCCGTTTTTCCCAAAATGCAGCCGAAGCCTGGTCAGAAGCTTGCAAGATTTGTAACCGTCGATCGACCCGAGAAAAAGCCGTGCTGATTTGGTATCAGAACGTTCTTGACGCAGGCAGCAAGAACGTTGTGCAGAGCTGACTCAAAGAGTTTTGAGGCGACACAAAGGAGTGAGATTGGGCGATAGTTGGTAACGGCTGACTTATCACCAGACTTAAATATTGGAAAAATTCGAGCAAACTTCCATGCACGAGGAAATTTGCCGAAAAGTAAAAATTATTATAAAAGGAAGTTAAGACAGGCACAAAAAATTTTCCGTAAACCTTCATGAGGGCTGCTTGAATTCCGTCTGCACCACAGGAAAATGGGTTTTATCCGTTTAAGGCTATCATTGACAAGTTTTTCATCGCATAAGTTATTAAAATTAGAGTTATTAAACGATAGGCGTTCGTCGTGACCATCTGGCAGTTGAAAGACAGAATGAAAGTACTGAGCAAAGCTGTGCGACATCCTCAACCTGTTCCCCATCGGAATTAAGCGGGGTAATGTGTTCTTTAGACTCTTAGAACGGCCGCGTACATACCTCCAGAATCAGCCGGTTTCTGAGACGCAGAAGCCTCTAACGACTCTATATAGAGCTGGTGGTCACGCCGGTAGAGGCTTTTAAAAATGAGCGATACCGACTAAACTCCGCTTTCCACTTGTCAGCCCCGAACGCTTGGCCTTTTTGTGGGCGCTGTCCTTAAGTTTAAGCGAACTTCGAAGTTCTTTAGAGAACCAATGGGGAAATTTGGAATGAACAGGCATATAACAAGGATGTACTTTTCCATGCCACTTCTGAAAAAAATAATAATAATAATATAATAATAATAATAATAAAAAATGTAATTTATAATTTCAGCAGGGGAAGTTTAGGTAAAGTTTGCTCGTGAACTGGGCACGGACGTTCTACTCCTACTTGGCGTTTTTTTATACAGAGCGTTCAGGTTTCGAATGGTTGTAAAAAACGACAATTTGGTACAGAGACAGACGCTAGAATTTGTATTAGTATGAATTTTTGAAAGTATGCAAAATTTTTGCGCAAACTGAACCAAAAAATGTTTTTTGTTAGTTTTGAATTTAACTAAAAAAAGACCTTCGGGACCAGCCAAGGTTAGTAAGCCAGGAACGTCGCTAGCTGTTATAGCAGCACTTGTAGAGTATCGCGATTGCCAATCGAGATTTTGCTCTAGTTTATATTAGTATTAGACTCAATTGCACCGACCTCCGTTTCTCATCGTTCTAAGCTCTTGCTTGCGTAGCTTCATTATTTAAGCTCTCCCGTGGAACCGCGTATGTCGCGCGCATTCAGTTTACGCTGGTTGTGAAGCATTGAGACGTCAAGCGTGTCTAGTTTCATGCGGGTCCTCACGGCGGCGGTTGTCATCGATTCGAATGTATATAAAACTACAAAAACAGTCATTATGTCTGCGCACCTTGCGCCTAGATGGAGTCTGATCAAAATAACATGATTTCGTGGTTTGTTCAAACCTCGATGTCAGCTCAGCTTTGGTAGTCATCAATTCGTCACGAATAAGTATGAGTCATAATTTTTTTATACAGATTCTTCAGAAAGAACTGATTGCGTAACAATTTTTGTGTCTTGTGAGCCATCGCTTTATCTTACTCTAAGTGAAATTATTGGGTTGAAGATTGGCTTCTGGTGGTCCCGGGTTGAGAACCTTGCAAGGAGCGCGTATTATTTAATTATTCCTTCCGCTCAGCATAACCGCCTCAGCCAACTGTCAGTTTTGTCACAAATCCACGCTTGTAGCCGTAGTAGCCGCTTGTAGCCGCTGGTAGCCGCTGGTAGCCGTGCATTGTTGTTCGTGCAGTCATTGCAAATGAATATTTCTCTTGTTCATAACAATTTGCGGATTCTCTGTGGACATGCTGACATGGTGCATTCTAGCGGTGTTAAAAAAAGTCTTGAACCTTGCAGCAAGGTCGTCAGTGGTGGACCTATTAAGGCTCACTGAATCTAGTCGTTTTTCTGGCTGAACTGTTACGAACACGCCGCCATTTAACCGTTTCAACAGGATCGGCCACAAATTTGCTGCTTCTGAACGAGATAACAGTACAGAAATCTGTTGTGAGAACGCAAATGGAAATTTTGGTTTGCTAACCAACATTTCTTTATTGAAAATAAATGGGACTAAAGTAGGCAAGAAATAGGCTTGAGACAGGGCAGTTGCGAACTATGATCTGAGATCAGGGTTGTAAGAATAAAAAAGGGGGCGTATTAGTAGAGCTTGCCGAATGCATTAATCTGAGCATCATGAATACCTTCTTTCAAAAACAGCAGAGCCGGAGTAAGCGGTGGAAGAGCACGAATGGCGAGCATAAGAATGAAATAGACATGATACTATGCGGTGGCCCTGGCGTCGTGCAGGAAGTGGAAGTGCACTCTGAAGAATGAGGAGTAGTGACCACAGGATGGTAAGATTTTGAATTAGGCTCTATTTGGTGGGGGACCGTAACAATCTAGTACCAAAGGAGCAGATCAATGAGCATTTATTAAGACGGAAACTTGAAGAATTCTGGTTCGCGCATCAGACTGTTATTCAGCTCTAGCCGAAGATGCAGAGTTTACGAACGAGGAAACCGGCGACCATCCTACACTTATTATCACGAAGTGTGCAGTAGAAGTCGGAGTTAATCTCACTAGACATTATACCGGTAAGCTTTCCAAGGAGAAGTAACATTTGATTAGAAAACTGCAAAGTAGGACAGTATCCATCGCAGCTAAACTGAATAGAATTAGCAACGCTTTCGAAGATAATAAATAAGCGTGTGACAGCTGATATACTGAAACATACTATGATGAGGATTGAGCATGATGTAAAGAACGGACACAACTTGAACTCAGGAAAGAGGCGTATAGGCATGGCGCAAACACCTGATTTATGCACTTCAAAACAAGCACGGCAATGTCATCAAGAATGTGGATAAAAGTTATAGTACCGAGGTTTTCTACATAGATGTCTGCAGTAGACGTGACATCCATGTTAATACCAAACGAGGGAATAGTTTAGAGAAGTTAGACATCCCACCAGTAACGACAAAAATCAAGAAGGCTTTGAACGAAATGCAAGCGAATAAATCTCCTGGTGAGGATCAGAGAACAGCAGACCTCTTTAAGGATGGCGGGCAAATTGGACAAGAGAAAATAGCAAACTATGTACTCCCCATGCTTAATGGCCGTGAGTGTGATGGAAACTTGGAAGATCGGGAAAATCCTGATATTCCATACGAAAGGTGATATCAAGGACTCGAAAAATTACAGGTCGATCAGCTCACTGTCAGTCCTCTATAAACTACTAAACAAGGTAATCGGTAACAGAATTTCTGCCAACTTAGATTTCAACCTACCTAATTAACTGGGAGGGTTTAGTAAACGCTTTTTAACAATATACCATATTCACACGATCAATGAGGTGATGTAGAAATGCGCGGAGTATACTCAACCCCTATATATATAGCCTTCGTAGAATATGAGCAAGCATTAGACTCGGTCGAAACCGGCGCCGTCACGCAGGCATTGCGGAAACGCAGCGCAGACAAGTAATATGTAAAAAGACTAAAGGATATCAGCAATAGGTCTATAGCTACCATAGTCGTCTATGAGTAGAGCGGTAAAATGCTGCTCTAAAATAAAGAAAAGAAAAAAAACAAAAGTACGTTTCATTTTAGTGAATATTTGTTACCGTTTTCTATGTAGGTCTGTAAATTTGTTTTGTGTCAAAATTCGTAAGAGGTTCACTCTGTCAGTGAGGATAGCCAGCTAATCTGCCATCCGCAATACACTGCGTCCTCATTATAACGGAAGAAGAGGCGGGAAATTCAAAACGAAGAACGGCACCTTGATAAACAGACAACCTCCCTGAGGAGCCGAAGGAAACTGCACACGCAAGAACGCAGAATGCCAACAAATCGAGTGTGGTGCTAACGTAGACATTGTCGGCACGGCTCGCACAGCAGCCAATTTTTGATAAACCTTTATTACCCACCTGAGGCCCTACTGATCTTGAAATTGGACGAGTAATCGACTGAAAATGAATTTCCCAGTGACAATGTATAATCTAACAAACATGGTTATCGAAGTGATGAGATTCATAAGTGTTAGTCCCGAACCTTTCGAGTGGCGTGCGATCCTAATGGTGGAGGTGTGGTAAATAGAGCTGAGATCGGGACGTCAGTTTCCTCCTCCGATGAAGCACTGACTTTGCCTCGAGTGAGGCACGGCACGTGACTGCTCCCAAGCTTTGGCTTCTGGCGGCATTGCAGAGATCATATGACTAATAACTTACAACACAACTGTCTCCGACTGCAATATTAGCTGGTACTCACCGTTGCTCTCACCGACAGGATGATGCCTATATTCGTGGGTATTGACAGCGTAGTCATGTATTCATATAGTAATAGTTTATCCGAACTACTCTCTACGAATCGTGTGCGCCACTTTCGTGTGGGTGCCTCACAAGTCAAGCAGTATATTAAATAAATAAATAAATAAATAAATAAATAAATAAATAAATAAATAAATAAATAAATAAATAAATAAATAAATAAATAAATATATAAATAAATGTCTTGTGGCCCACGCAGCGAACCTCGTGCGAGTCTATAGGGATACTGAAATCTCCAGAATGTGCCGAGCCCAGTGGGTATGACCCACTACCCACTTCTGCAATAAGCAGCGTGCCTATATTGTGGGCCACTTTGACAGCCCATCTTTGAGTTCTTGAGAAAAAAAAAAACACGTAAAAATTACAGCTGAAGAAATAATTCCCTGCGCTAAATAAGGCACTCTGCGCTGTTTAACCTTTTTAGGCTAACGTCCTACGTGTTTTCGGTGGAAGAAGTGCCACGTCTGTGTTTATTTCTTTTGTCAACTGTTAGCGCTTAATCACATTCTGCTTTGTTCAGTTAACCTTTTTTTCTACTCTAGTCTAACCTCGATGTTGTCTCTTCGTCTTTCCATTGAACGCTTCAAGGCTCTCAACAACGTGCGCAAAGGCGGTCGTCACTTGGGAGGTGGTTTGAGACAACTGTATTTCGCGGCGTGTTTCCTTTTCGTCCTGTGTCCCCGGGGATTGTCGAGGGCTGTGCTCTTACCAAGCGTGTGGTAAGGACTGATCGGTGTGCTGAACAAAAGTCTACGTTAGTAGCTGTCCCGTTTTTGTTGTAGACGTTCTCACCTCCCTTACTCCCTTCTCCATGCCTGATGAGACCTATAGTCAACCCGTCCGAATAAAGCATTATATTAATAACGATAATTCGTTTTAAACACAATAGTTTTTTTTGGCTACCTAACCATGAATACGCCAATTAATCCACGGCCGTCAGTCCCAAGCGTCTGCGAAGCAACTGACCACGGTGGCGGTCAGACCTGTGACGTAGCAGAGGGTGCTAAGAATACTGTACCCGGAACGGCCGCCATTGGAATCTGAACCTGGCAACGTTTAGCACGTGAACCCTATCTAGTGAAGCGAGTCTAGGCAGGTTGTTCGAGGAATTAAAGGGTATTAATTGGGATGTTATAGGGCTTAGTGAGGTTAGGAGGACAGGTGAAGCCATTACGGTGCTGAAAAATGGATACGTGCTCTGTTGCCGTGGTCTAGAGGACAGAAGAGAACTGGGCGTAGGATTTATAGTCAATAAAAGCTTAGCTGGCAACATAGAAGAATACCATAGCATTAACCAAAGGGTAGCAGGTCTTGTAATTAGGCTCAATAAGAAGTACAAGCTCAAGGTGGTGCAGGGCTATGTCCCAACATCTAGCCACGACGACCAGGTAGTGGAACGCTTCTATGAAGATGTGGAATCGGCAATGGCTAAAATAAAAACACAGTATAACCGTAGTTATGGGGGACTTCATGCTAAAGTAGGCAAGAATCAGGCTGGAGACAGGGCGTTTGGGAACTATGGTCTGGGCTGTAGAAATAGAAGGGGGGACCTACTAGTTGAGTTAATAATAATGAATACCTTCATAATGAATACCTTCTTCTGTAAACGGGAGATCCGGAAGTGGACGTGGAGGAGCCCGAAGGGCGACCATAAAAATGAAATAGACTTCATATTATGCGATAACCCTGGCATCGTGAAGGATGTGGAAGTGCTCGGAAGGGTAAGGTGTAGTGACCACCGTATGGTAAGATCCTGAATTAAGCTATATTTGAGGAGGGACCGCAGCAAGCTAGTACGAAAAAAGCCGATTAACGAACTAACAGTAAGGCGTAAAGTAGAAGAATTCAGATCGCGCTACAGAACCGATACTCAGCTCTTACCGAGGAAGCCGAGCTTACGACACAGGAAGCAGCGACAACCTTACACGCATTATCACGGAGTGTGCAGTAGAAGTCGGGGGCACGATGGCTAGACAGGATACTGGTAAACGTTCCCAGGAGACGAAAGATTTTATTAGGAAACGGCAAACCATGATAACCTCCACCCCAGCTGACAGAATAGAACTAGCGAAGCTTTCGAAGTTAATCAAAAAGCGGAAGACAGCTGACATACGGAAGTATAATATGGAGAGGATTGAATACGCTGTAAAGCCCGGAGCTAGCCTGAAAGAGGTGGAGAGGCGTCTTGTCGTGGGGAAAAATCAGATTTATGCACTTAAAGATAAGCAAGGCAATGTGTTCACAAATACGGATAAAATAGTCACAGTGGCCGAATAGTTATATAGGGACCTGTACAGTAGCCGCGACGTGCAGGATAATGCTGAACGAGAAAGTAGTTCAGAGGAGATAGGCATCCCACCAGTAACGAACGAAGAAGTAAGCAAGGCTTTGAAAAAAATGAAAGGGGGCAAAGCACCAGTTGAGGATCAGATAACCGCAGACCTCTTGAAGGATTGCGCAGAAATTGTACTTGAAAAACTGGCAAACATATATACTAAATTCCTAAATAACGGAAGTGTACCGGAATCTTGAAAGAACGCGAACATCATCCTAATCCATAACAAAGGTGACATGAAGGACTTGAAAAACTACAGGCCGATCAGCTTACTGTCAGTCGTCTACAAGGTACTTACTAAGGTAATCGCTCACAAAATTTCTGCAACCTTAGATTTCAGTCAACCTAAAGAACAAGCAGGGTTCCGTAAAGGTTATTCAACAATGGACCATATTCACACGATCAATCAGGTGATAGAGAAGTGAGCTTAGTATACTGAACCCCTATATATAGCCTTCATAGATTATGAGAAAGCATTTGACTTGGTCGAAACCCTAGCAGTCATTCAGGCGTTACGGAACCAGGGGGTAGATGAACATTATGTAAAAATACTAGAAAATATCTACAAGAGGTCCACAGCTACCATCATCCTCCATAAGGAGAGCAGTAAAATACCTATAAGGAAGGGCTTCAGACAAGGAGACGCAATCTCTCCAATGTTATTCACAGCATGTTTACAAGAAGTATTCAAAACGTTGGATTGGGAACAAATGGGAGTAAGGGTTAATGGAGAATACCTTACTTAGCTCAGATTTGCTGATGACGTTGCCTTGCTAAGTAACTAGGGGGACGAATTGCAAAGCATGCTTTCCACACTAGACGAACAGAGTAGAACCGTGGGCATGAAAATTAACATGCAGAAAACTAAACTAATGCTCAATAACCTCGGGACAGCAGAGCGGTTTGAGATATGTGGCGAGGCAGTGGAAGTGGTAAGCGAATATATATACTTAGGCCAAGTGGTGACCCCAGATCCCAACCATGAGGCAGAGATAATTAGAAGGATCACAATGGGGTGGAGTGCATACGGCAGGCATTCTCAGATAATGAATGGCAGCCTTCCATTCTCCTTGAAGAAGAAAGTGTATGACAGCTGCATCTTACTGGTACCCACCTACGGGGCAGAAACTTGGAGGCTCACTAAGAGGGTTCAACTTGAATTGAGAACGACTCAGCGGGCAATGGAGCGGATAATGATAGGTGTAACATTAAGGGACAGGAAGAGAGTGGGGTGGGTCAGGGAACAAACGCGTGTTAAGGACATACTAGTAGAAATTAAGAAGAAGAAATGGACGTGGGCCGGGCATGTAATGCGAAGGCAACATAACCGTTGGTCGTTAAGGGTAACAGAGTGGATCCCTAGAGAAGGCAAGCGTTGCAGGGGGCGACAGAAAGTTAGATGGGCAGCTTAGATCAAGAGGTTTGCAGGGATAAATTGGTCACAGTTGGCACAGGACCGCGGTAATTGGAGAAAATGGGAGAGGCCTTTGCCCTGCAGTTGGCATAGACAGGCTTGTGATGATTGATGATGATAAAACCCACAAATCCTGGTATGTCGGTCTTTCTGTCTACCCCCCGGTAGAGCTATGACACAAAAGATAAAGGAATTTTGGACTAAAAATTTTATATAGGCAAAGAGTTTCCATACGACGAAATTTACAAATTCACGGTATTTCTGTAAAATTGGTTCAGCAAAAAGAACAAGAATCATTGAGGCAAATCATCAATCGGCAGGCAAAACACCGTTGTATCTGCACTACGTTTTTGATATTTCACACAAAGCTGCCTAATGTTTGTGATAGCTAAAAAGGAATAGTCTTCCGAAGGGGTGTTCTTACTCAAAAGTACAAAAACCCCTCGCGCCAGACCGTAGAACTTGTGGCGGCAAGTAATAACAGTAATAACAAATCCAGCAGGCGGCATGCGACCATTTGAACGCATTAAAATTTAGGCGACTTGAGGAAACCTCTACCGTGTATATTTGTGGGTGTAGCGACACGGAAAGGGAATGGCGTGAGAAATGGGACAAAAACGAAACAGAGGCATTGATGCGGCACGGGCGGCGGAATCCTGTCGTCACTACATTTGCAGCGAAGTCACCATATACTCGAATAATTTTTACGTTGCTTGTGGAATACAGCAATTATCTTGGACCATGACGGTCATGATACAGAAGAGGTTAGCGGTATTCCATGTGCGGCTCTCAGGGGGTGATAATAAAAGGATAACGTCTTCCTGATGCTCCCTTATTGTTTAATATAAAGTATATATTCATATATATATATTTTTATTATCTATATGTAATTATATTGTAGTAGTTTTATAAAAATTTATATAATTATAAGGTACATATATTTTGTAACATAACTGAAACTAAACATTTACCGGTGATCAATGATTTTAATCACGTAGCGTCAACCCTGAATAACAGCAATGTTTTCCGGCAATCTTCTGTCAAAGCTACTTTTTCTCGAGCGATGTGAAACATTTGAAAGAACCAAATGCGTGGGCTGCAGCAATCGTTTGAAGTCACGTGGAGGTTACCGACTCGCCCAAACCTAAAACCTACGAAGGTATGCTGGTGGCGTAGGAGATTGAAACACACATGTTTTTACACGCACCAGGGGTTAAGAAATTACCAGGATTTGTACCTAATGTCCATGAGATGTGACAAGGCATAGGCTTCCCGAAGCAACTATCGTATTTCTGAAGGAAATAAACAAAAAGAAACATCCCCCTCGAGAGGGGCACAATCAAATGCAGAGCATTTCCGCGGGGGGCGCGCCGGCAAGTCGTATGGATTACGTATTGGTTGTTGTTGTTGTAATTGTTGTCTTCCAGCGTAGACATTGTCGACGAAGTCGATGGTGAAACGTGAGACGTGCCGTGAACCCCCTGCCGCGGCTATAACGCAACGTGGAGCGGCTATGACGCAACACAATCCAACACAATACATTTTAATCCAATCCAAATCCAAACCAATTTAAGCCAAGCCAAGCCAAGCCAATCCAATCCAATCCAATGCCCCTCGCGAGAGAGTGTTATAGCGCCGAAATCGCGCCACCACACGAACGCGTGATGTTGACGTCACGATCACGCCACAGATGTTAGCGACCGGAGCGTGCGCGAACGACAGATGTGGTTTAAGCGCGAACCGACTGCGGCGAGAAAGCGCGATGCGAGCGCCCCCACCTGTTCTTGCGCGCAAACCTACTGTTTCTCAGCGCGAACCCAATGCGGCGAGAGAGGGTGTTGCGCACGTCCCCACCTGTTTTGCGCCCGAACCGAACGCGGCGAGAGAGGGGTTGCGAGCGGAGAGAAGGCGAGGAGGACGCGGGGGAGAGGGCGCACCTGTGGCCGACGGTTGAATGAGTCAAGGATATAAGGCGCGTTCGTAAGCTTACATTCTGTGTCGTCTTTGTGGCGCAGTGGGTAGAGCACCATGTACCTTGCGTTCCGCCCGCGGAGTCGTGGGATCAAAAACTGGCGCCGGTAATTATTATTTTTTTATATAGAGTAGAAGGGAGCAATGCGGACTACGGACGTCAACGCGGGTCACATCGTGAGTTACTGAAATGCTCTGCATTTAAAAAAACACCTTCTAATTCACGAGGATTTGGTGAACGCCTAAGGTTCTCAGGCGCGCTGCATCAATCAGCAACACCACACAGCGAGACCAAATCATCGTGGAACATGTCTCCTTACGTGGCTCGAGTGCGAAAGTATTACGACTTTGCGATTTTTAATAAAGATTCCTGTAGCGTTTTATTGTTTTTCCGGACGCAAGTTGGCAGGCAACGATGTGTTCCTAGAAGCAAAACCATCCTGTAGCTTGGCTTTCACACACCACCTACGCTTCGGGGTTGGGGCGCATTTGGGTGGTGGACCTCGCGTTGCCGACACAGAAACTGGAGGCCAGTCGATGCAAAACACTTTCCAACTCGAGACACGGGGTGGGTGAGTCCCACACTTTCTTTGATTGATTGATTGATTGATTGTGGGGTTTAACGCGCCGACGCAACGCAGGCGATGAGGCGCGCCGTAGTGGAGGGCTCCGGATTAATTTTGACCACCTGGGGATCTTTATCGTGCGCCGAAATCTCGTACACACGGGCGTTTTTGCTTTTCGCCTCCATCAGAAAAGCGGCCGCCGCGGCCGGGAATCGAACCCGCGACCTCGTGCTCAGCAGCGCAACGCCTTAGCCACTGAGCCACCACGGCGGGTGTCCCACACTTTCTACGAGCGTAACCAGATTGATGACTTCCCTTGGTTTAGCGATGCGACCATAAGAGCCAGCGCTTGCAGAGCCACGACGGGCTCACGCTACTTCTGTGCTTGATTTTTTTTTTTAAATAAATGTTGGAGAGAAGCACGTGTAACTATCCACAGAAGGAACGGTGGAGAAACGCAGACGTTTTCGCCTCATGGGCAACATACGGCTTTCGCCATAGTTGACAGACAAATGAACACTCGGCGTCAAAACAAGCCGGGGCACGCGAGCGCATGGTAAAATGCATTGCCGCGACACCTGACGTTGCAGTTCGGTGTCGAGACATCAATGTGCGCGTGCGCGTCCAAATACGCTCGCTTGCCTGTCTTTTCCTTCGCAGAAACGGAAGCGCTGATCATATTCAGAGCTGGGTGCCAGGGGTCTCTTTCTTTGCTCAACACGTCTTGCTCGCACACGCTCCAGCGGCCGAGGGTGAGGGAGAAGTTGCGTTGCTCGCTCTGCGCTGCTGTGACATAACTAATCTTGCCCATCTCGCGGTGACAAAATTGTGTCCCACTTATGCCCTCCCACCTCGGTATTTCTTTAACAGCGGCGCTGTTCCTGGGCTGGGCTTGTCTACAGCCTGTCCCTGTATCGTTTTGCGCTCGCTCCGGAGTTCCCAGCAATGCGTCAGTGTTTAGAAATAAAGCCGACGTAATGGAATCGGAGGGAATATTGGTATTTGTAAGCTCGCCTTCGTACACTGCCTGTTGCGCAGCTATAGGCATGGAAATCTACGGAGGGAGTATGAATAAAGAAAACAGATTTAACTCTTCTTTTAATAAATGTATTCATAAACCAAGTCTATGAAACTTTGCTAATAAGACGACTACACCGCTATGCCGAGTTTTGTTTACTTTTCGTAATTAGGTAGTGAAGTTGTAAACGTTGGAGAATTAGTTTGTCGTCATTATAACCCATCTACGGAGAGAGTTTGCCATGCATTGGAGAAAGTGGTTGTAACTGCGGCTCCGCGCTGGTTCAGTATATATCAATCACAATCCCTGGAACGAGTTTTATTTTTTTTTCGTAAAACATGCAATTCGCTGTTAACTAAGAGCGAGCCCAACAAGACAACACATGAATTGAAGCGAGAAATAATTTATTTGATGAAGGTGTGATGATACTTCAACTTGCGCACGATGTGAAACAATTAAAGAAGGGGAAACAAAAGAAGAGACAGGCGTGGTAGTAGGTTTGACAAAAAATTAACAAAAATAAAAGCCGGTATTCTACACCAGCAAAAAAATCAAAGCACCGCTCAAGGCCGGCAATGAAAAAGCATCTGTGAAGTATGCTGCTGGGCCTTTTCGCATAACCCAACTTCAGTGGTGAGTGAAGTGGCCGCCTGCGGAAATGATCTCGCTCATCCTTCTTGGCATTACTTGTAAAGCGAAACTACAAACTCGTCATTTGACTGAAGGCTTTCCCATTCTTCCCGAACGGCGCTCCAGAGCCAGCCCGCTGTGCCCCGTGACTAGTCGCGTCTGGGCAGGCGCGACTCGATGAGCCCCCACACATTTTCGATGGGATTCGCATTCGCACCGTTCGGAGGCCCCTGTAGAGTGCGTACGCCCAGATAGTTCAGCACGTTGATCACCCCACGTGGCATGTGCACGGGGCTTTTATCCTGCTGAAAGCTAAAGCACCCGTCGGGGAAAGGACCATTGAGCGCGTAGGGGATCATCGTGTCTACCAGTAGCGCACTGTAGCAGGACGCCGTGAAGCTCCCCTCAACGCGAACAAAAGGCCCTAGCCCGTCCCGGCTCATGGATCCCCACAAAGAGACTGCGGAGCAGCCGCTTGAAAGGACACTGTGTAAATAGTCCGGGTTGTACCTGAAAATTTACACCCAGAAAACATTAAAATAAACAAATGTAGCGAACCATGAATAAAAGGTTTCGACACACGTTAGTCTTACGATAGTCTTTATCGACTTTTGCCAAGTAAATGCCTCCCTTCGCTTTCCCGCTCACCTCTCATGTTGTTCTTCTTGCGTCGTGCTTCTCCCAAGGTAAAGACGCCACTGGTTTGCTTAAATCTTTTTAAATTTCCCGCGTTCCACTGCTCCAAACCGGGTGCCTCGATGCCAACGCTGCCGTATGGCGAAGACGCGCGTGAATCGAGGCGCCCTACTTGAACGTTTATAGAACCGCGTTTACCGACTCCACGTGCGTTACAAGCAGAACGTGGAACCTACCTAGTGGGACCTTTCGTAACTGTAGCCGGTTGATTTCTTAAAATGGCGCCAGAAGCTATAGTGGCGCGGGCGACAGCAGGCGATGGCGGAGGGAATATTTTTTCTGCAATTGATGAAGTATTTAATTTCGCCAAAGTTAAACATGTATGATTTTTTATAAAGGAACAGTGAAAATATAACTTCTGTATTAATCTGTTGTCTTATATTTGCGTAATGTCTTGTACTTCTTCAACAATGTTGACAAGTTTGAACATTACACCGGGCTTAGACGGGTAGATTTAGCTGTGACTATATAAGACTAATGCACAGGCATTGTTTTACTTTGGCCGGCTGGCTGAATCGAGTCACAGACAGACAGACATACATACCGACCAAAATTTCTGGGTTTAAGCACCCAAGAAACACTATCGTCTTTAAAAGTGCATTGTCCAATGTTCTCACCCCTTCATTCTACAATAGCACAGTCAGCACGCATTCCCCGGTCAACTCGAGAACACAACACCCTACCACCCTCTTTCAATCTAGAAGTATTTACATCCTTGGAGCTTTAGCTCGCAGAAATACTATAAATTTTTTTTGTTGTGTAAGGGTGTTAAATTATAAAAAAACTTTCTTCCTACAGTCAAACGTCGAAATTTATATTTGGCCGCTTTTTGTTGTACAGTTTTTAGTAAAAAATGCTAAAATGCCACAGTTGCATTAACGCGTTGTTTTAAACTCAATACAGTCGATCCCGGATATAACGAACCCGGATATATCGATTTATTGTATATATCGAACAGTCTAAACATCCCCTTGGAAATCCCATGCAAAAGTATAGCGCTGTTGTACGCGTGTATCGAACTCCCGGTCACCGCCACATGCGTATTTCGAACACTCCCGCGCGTCAAGCGCCCCTGCAAGTGCGCTTCGCCGCTCCTCCTGGGAAGGTTCCGGCGACGAGTTCTCGTGCGCGCTCCCGCGCTCGGTGAGAGATAGGCTCCGTCGCGTCGCTAGAGTGACCTTGGACGCCTCAGCCGCGTGGTAAAGAACGCGGGCGAGAGATTGCGGGCGAGAGACAGTTGAGGAGGAAGGAAAATCCAGTTTCTGCGCGCTTGAGCCTGTTTGCTTGAGCGGCGGAGTGGTCCGCTCTCGCCGCTTGGCCAGTGGCAGTGGTTGCTCCGTCGGGAAACTCGTGAAGTGTGGTGCGTGTTTGTTTTGTTTTTGCGGCGCCGGGTCACGCGTTTCGGAGCCTTTTTTCATGCCAAATAAATGGCCGTGGTCGTTGCGCTGTGTTTCGTATTTTCCGTGCTTTGGAGAACAAGTCGGTTACAAACCGCTTGTCACGATCTCTGAAAGCTCTCAGTGATGTGCGGAGTATTCAGGTAAGCTTCAGGTAGGCATATTTTATATTTCGAATTATCGATATATCGAACTATTTTACGATCCCCTTGGAGTTCGTTATATCCGGGATCGACTGTATATGATAACATAACGTTTTTTAGCACGATTATCAAAAATTGCGCTAAATTATTTACCTTACAAAAGAATTGCCTTGGGAGCAGTCGAAGTAGATTTTACCCCGCCAGACCAAGCGTTTCTGCTCACTGAGTAGCCAGAGACACCTTTAATTAGTTATTGTGACGCTAGCTAGTAAATGAAGGGAAGTGGTTTTTCCGGTTGCGTAAAATCAGACGGACACCTACAAATCACTTCAGCAATCCTCGCTGCTGCCGTTTTCCAACTGGAAGTGATCAGTGTGCCTTAATTTTACCCGAGCCCTTCAATGTAAAGCGTTGAAGGACTCTCATTTCACCCAACCTGAAAAACCGCTTCCGCTCACTGGCTAGCCAGCGTCACTATAAATAATTAACAGTGACGCTGGCTAGTCAGTGAGCGGAAGTGGTTGGTGCGCTTGGGTAAAGTCAAATATGACTGTTCCCATAGTGGCCATGTTGCCACAGTACTTGTACCGTTGCCCCACCAAAGCAGAAACAAAGTGAACGCCCTGAAATTTTTTGTTAATTTTGTACTTGACTTTCACTGTTACTGAGCCCGTAAAAAATATTTATATATTGCCTTCAATGTTGTCTGAAATCGTTCCCTGTCATCACTTACGACTAATGCAACGTTACGGCGTTGCTTTAATTCCTCCGTTGGTATCGCGATTTTTCAACCCGTTTGCCCCCATCTGTATTGCGCCCATACCGAGAACCAGAAAATGCATGCATCATCGATGAGAAAGTGCACGTGTACTCTCCTGGACAGCCGTAACAAAATAAATGATTTGTAGGAGTTACTAAATTTATAGGCATATGTGTGTATAAAGTTCATTATGGCAATTTTGTGGATTCTTAATACTGGTGAATTACGTTTACAGGATCCCGTTCGCGTGCTTTTAGGTGCATGCACACTATGGTCCTATAGCTTCTTGTGGATGTATATACTTTTTCACAGCGCATTTTTGACTCAGCGCACATGGCATCTTTAGAAAGTCCGCAGCCTTAATGTGATTGTTGTTATCTTTAGGTTTATTAACAAAAGTCACTAAACGTTTTGTAGCTGCGAAGTTCGGAGTAGCGGAATATGTTTGGTTGGACCTAACCTTTCCAATAAACCAATATTTCTCTCTTTATTTACGTTCAGTTTTCGCCGAGAAAACTGTGCAGGGAGCAGTACTACGGGTAGAACCATATCAGCACTGGGCGCATCGTTGTTGTGCGTTATATTTCCAACCGCGAATATGTCGCAACGTCGTCTTTTGTTTTTCTACATGCGTACCCCTCTACTGTTCGTCGAACAAAACAACGTAAGTTGCGAGTGTCGAATTAGGCTGGGATTGTTAGTGGCTAATTACGCCTCACTAAATATCGTCGGTAATAAAAGCGAAGGATATTATACATTTTTCCGCAGCTATTTCGTACGCTTCATGCCGCCATTTTGTACCGGCCATTTTGTACGCTTCATACCGGCCTTGGTATCAAGGTACACAATCTGGCGCATTTCCGGATGGGCCTCGTAAAACTCGTCTAGTACTGCTGTTTCAGTTTCCCAAAGATGGATGATTACAGAATCATTGGCGGAGGATTACAAAGAAACGTGCGGATTTATACTGTAGATACGTATGTATCTTAACTGGAATCATTTTATACCAGCTTACTAATCTAAGAGAAAGGTTATCGTCTATATATTTACACTAACTAGATCTCTGTTGTTCACCCATCGGCCGTGTAGGTCGCATCTAAATAAACATTTGCTGTTCTGGAGAAGAACCCTCAGCCCGTACACATGGGTAAATCACGCACAACGAGTGAAATTAACTTCCCGACAAGAATTAAGCCCCTATTAGCACTATGTCCTCATCTCCATGTGTTCATTCGAATCAACAGAGTGGAGGATACGCCGGTGCGTTTTTGACATGCAAAATTCGATTTCAAAAATCTTATCGTCGGAATGCTCTAGTTGAGGAGGGATCGAGTATACCTCAAAAATGTCTTACTTACCCCGAACCTTGAACTGGAAGTCGTGAATACACATACGCAGGTCAAGAGTCTTAAGCTACTTTAGGAAATAACCATGGGTGGAATACATGCTAAGAACCCGCCGGCAACGGTCCCCAAAAGGGCATTTTATTGAATGCGAACGATTTATACGGGAAGGCATACGGGAATCCTGCAAGTAGAACACTACAATAGAAGGATACAGACGGGACTACATAGTTTTGCCTAATTAAGGAAACGGTTTTGCATGTTAGGTAAGGTTCATGTCTTTACACATATTCGCTTTATTTTCTCCCCGATAACCGAGTATCGACACCAAAAAATCAATGCTCTAAGCTTTGGGCCCATTACCCAAACGATCGCTCATGGGGCCACAGTAATGGATACCCCTCAAAAGCAGCCATGTTTTCACAGCCAATTTTAGTGTGTGTAATTTGAATAGGATTGTTGTAGTGGAGGCTCCCAATTCGCATTGGTCGGGCCGGTCATAAAATACAGAGGCGTAAGTAGCACCTAGGTGCGTCATGTTATGAATGTGAGTTCGTCGCTTATACATGACAAAATTATGACTTTGGTATTTATGTTTTTGGCCTGTTCTTGGGCGCACGATTTGAAAGACAATTTGTTCCAAACTTGCACATTTCGCCACAAGTTCAAACAACTACGCCATATATGCATGCCATGTCCGCACACACATGATACATGTTTTCTACGCAAATTGGGAAAAAATTCAAAGTACTAGTTTTCTACTTGTATCCCTGGTAGGTTATTTGACTTCGTTGAGTACCCATTTATACATGCACGCATGGCCAATGGTCAGGTACTAGATTGGCATATATTTAGGCTGGAATGGAGAGACGGGTGAAGCATGGGAGACTTACATTGCCTGGTGACAGCAACTGGCCGGTGCGTCGCATGCTGTTCATGATGCTTCTAAAGATACATGCAAATTGTGCTAGAACCAAGAATGTCTTACTGACATTATATGGAAGTGTTCTAAAATGTTGACGCAGATCACCTGCACAGACTATGACACTGGAACAGCGGCAGACATAGCTGCTCAGCATGTATGCGGAAATATTAAACGGTATTGTCCAACAAGCCACGGAAGCCATGCGTGCTCAATGGCTACGGGCTGCTGTTTGACTAGAGGATACATTTACGTGATCTGCCACTTCCTGCGATCCCTTCCTTAGTTTGGGGCCATATCGAGCTGTTTGTCATCATCATCATGTCCTGCCCCACACTTATGATTCCTTGCCAGGTTATAATGGGAAACATCAAAACGCATTGTTTGAAGAAGCTTATAAGTAGTGTAACCATGCCGCAAGAGTAGCCACGGTTGGCTCTATGGGTGACTGTCTGTAACAATGTTCCCGGAGTAGCTAGGTGTCAAATATAGTAAACGGTCCATTCGCGCAGTGCGAAACGGATCTGTTGGATCTGTTGGTACTTTTACAATGCTTGCTAAAGCCCTGCCGAATATATCGAATACTGCAAGCATAACTGGTAGCGTTTTGGTATTTTATAAGGCAATTTCGTGACCACTTTTAGGCATTTAGGGTAAATAGTTTTGGCCAACAGATAACAAATCCGGTCGTAGTATACGTCGTGTTACATCACCTAAATTCACAATGACTTTCCTCCTTGCAGTGGCCAATAGTTATTGAAAGGGCCACATTTAAGTATAATGAAGCTTTTTTTTCCTACAGCAGACCTCTCTCCCCTCAGTACAGATAACGCCTCAGCTGTGCCGAATTGCGGGAGTGCCTCCTCACCACGGAGGTTCCGAGAATTTCCCAATATTTTCTTGCAACTTCGTTCGACATTTCATCCCAAACAAACATGAACCGTAAGTTAGGTTCCCTAGCATCGTCACGAGCGAAACTAGCGGTGTCGGCTTTTCCTCTGTACCGCCTGTCTTCATTGACATCGGCTATATGCACGCCCTAAGTCGCGAACTCCGGTCGTGTGTGCATAGAAAAATTAACTCCTCCCAATGTACCTTTGGTATTTCTATCCAGTACTTCTGGTAGGCATTTTTTTCTTGCTGCCATTTGTGACAAAGTTTCTCCAATCATCGCGAATCATCTGCAATATGAGGTGAGATCCGGCGTGTAATGGTGCTCCCCTTCCTGCCAAAAAAAGCTGCGGCAAATCGTCGCACGGCGCATCAGAATACCGCGTACCATGAACGAAAGAAAAATCTAAATAGTGAAAAAAAGATAAACGGACAAAGGAACGAAGCAAAGACAGCAGGCAGGTGAATAAAATCCCAGTATCATCCAGGCAAGAACGCTCCCGAAGTTGCTTCATTTGTTTCGAAGGATGTCCTGACAAATTCGGACAAATGACCGGGGAGTGCTGAAGATTTCATCAATGCTAGATTCATATAAACGGTGACGTGATTAAAAGAGAAATCTTAGTAGTTTGTGTGCAGTCGCTAGGCCTTATTGTATAGATTGAGCGACGCTTTCTCTATCAAGTGGTGCGCTTGTTTCCTCTCCGAGATTACACCATCGAACTGGCAAGGCACTGGCGCTGACGGTTTTTTATATCGTATGATGCGTCATTCAACAGTTCGCATGGACTGCTCCATACCGTTTCGTCCCACGTGCACTTCGTTTCTGGTAGTCTGCGACTGATGAAGAAACTGGCCCACTGAGCGGCACCTGCAGCGCTTATGAATGGAGAGACATCGGATTTCCTTCATGGAAGAGTCGTTGCGTCAGTCATGAATTGCGAGTTTTGCTGTGCACTTCGAATGAAAAAAAGTGTGTCTGAAGTCACCCTATTCTTAACAATTTCTGTGTATTCTGGCTATGTAGTAGTAGGGAGTTCTCTTGGAAATCAATCAATCAATCAATCAATCAATCAATCAATCAATCAATCAATCAATCAATCAATCAATCAATCAATCAATCAATCAATCAATCAATCAATCAATCAATCAATCAATCAATCAATCAATCAATCAATCACATCAATTCATCAATAATTCATTCAATGAGTCGATCAATCTAAATCTTATAGCCACACGCAAAAACAGAAGGACTTTGCCTTTTTAAGAGTCAAGAAGAAAGGCTTGCTAAAACACCTTGTGTATATTTGATGTGTCTCTTCATCTCTTAGACACAAACACACGTGCGCACAGCAACGAACACGCAAAAGTGTAGCATGTAGACATATGGCTGTGATTGAGAAAAACTTCTGCTAAGCGAGTTGTTGAATACTTGAGGATATCAATTTAGCGTCGGGATAGACAAACACGTGAACGCACAAATGGACGGATACATAAACCAGTTTTAATTAGCGCTTCTCCTGGCTTTTTAGGTTTTTGTTTATTTTAGCGCTAAAATCATGTCATCAACGTTTGCGTGGCGGTGACCATGTGTCCTAAACCGGCGCGCCCGAAGACACACACCCAGAAAAGTAAGCTGCATACAGCACAAAACTGCTACCAAAGTAGAATTTAGGAAATCCCCTGAACGCCAGAAGAGTAAGCAAATGCAGTGGCGGTGGAAAGGCGCAGTAAATGGTAAAGTGAATAGCGAAACCTTACGAACCGGCGAAGATCGCTATATAAGAGACGATAGATTTGTTTACATTTCATGCTGCGGCAAGGCCACGAAAGTATTGAGTGCGGTGAACGTCCACTTCAATTTACAGTTGAGCACTCACAAAAAAGCACGCCCTACGTATTTGGAATAGGGCTCTCCATGGGCAATTGCTTGAAGTTGTTTGGAAGGCCTCTGAAACGGTCGTGTGGTGCAGGTATAAAGAACGAAGACATCAACTACAAAAAGACGTGAGTTACGCCAGCATAGCTTCCGCGGTGAGTTTGATAGTAGCAGTGGAAATGTTAGTGCAGCAAACAGCGGAAAACTGATGTAATAAGAGGGGTCACAGAGATAATGAGTCAGTATCTTTAGAGGGGGACGGTGCCTTTGGAGAACAATATATTTAATAGGGCGTTAATTGGAAGACTTCTAAGTTCTATACAATATTTCATTGAAGGAGGACAGCTCCGTTAAGATGTTTGTTGCCTCCTTGGAAGGTGATTTTTCGAGAAGATATTTTGATGGGAGGTGAGGAGACATTCAGGTGAAAAGATGTGCGCCCGACAGTGTGAAATTCACGAGCTAGGGCCGGCAGAGTAGACAAAGTTAATGACCCACTGTTAGATTTATTATTGCTGCGAAAAGATCACTGACGATGTCTACACTTGTCTGGACAGGTTTTATAAGCTTATACATTGATTAACAGGTGTCACCCCGCATTCAGAAATCACGTTGGAGCTCTGCGGCACTTGTAGCAGTTCTGGTCTGGTATAAAATGTGAATATTTTAGTAGTCGTACGGTAATAATATTAGCGGCTCTGTGGAACCCAAATAAGGTTTTCAGAATGAAATCAGCTTCTTGATTTCAATAGCTATGCGTACTATTACGCTACTTCATTCTCTTCTCGAACAAAAATTATTTTTCATCAGTACCATCCAATTGCTTTGTTGCTTGCAGTCTTTATTGTTCTTTCTAAAAAAATCTCCTCTCGTTTCCCTCTCCTGTATGTATGTTCCACCAATACCTGCACCAGGAAGGTAATGCCTCTTCGGGGTTTTCCGTATTTTCCCATTGTTTAATGCGTGTGCGCATCCTCCCCGATACAGTTTTAGTCACTTTTTGATTAGGAGTTCTTCAGTAGAAATACTCCTCAGGTGACCCGCGGTACGTGAATGGTAAATTAAATTCATTGTTTTATAGATTCTAAACACTGCAGTTCTACTGAGAAGCAGTATAACCCTACCAACCAAGCAAACTTTCGTGGCAATGTCAGTAGGAAATTATCATCAATATGAAACAGACACATACCTGCCCATGACGACTGCCCATAGCGGTAAAGGTTACGGTTGCGTCACCTCCTCCAAGAGCAAAAGGACTTAAGAGAAGAGAAATAGCATAGTGAGGTCAGCGCGCTTTCATATATAAAAAGGGAGACCGGTTTACAATACCACTACGATCAACAAATATTTGTGGTGAGGTCAGCAGAAAAATATAATCATTAAGAAGGCATCCACAGGCTTCCTGACAGCAGACACATCCAAACCCAGGTGAACCGGCATTTCGGGTAAAGATTATTGTTACGTAAGCTACTCTGGATGGAAATGTACCCAACAGCAAAGAAATCACGCAGTGATGTCACAACGCTGTCATATATAAACACGGAGACCATTTTAGCACCTCTTTAAGTTCATTGCCGGCTACCTCCGGTAGACCAAGCAAGGTAAATACGGCAGAAGAACAGCGGAACAGGACGAAGAACCTAAATCGTTCAGGAATGCCGTGGCGCAGTAATAGAAAGTGTGGGTAAGTACATTCCACTGGTCTCTGGTTTCACTTTTTGTAAGCCACGTGTGAGAATTCAAGTGACGTACCATGAGTAATCCTCGGGGGTGTCGTTTTCAGGTTCGCCGTACAACTACCTTCACAGGGTAGATTAGAGACACATTTTGATTATTCGCTTACCAATACATGGAACACGAATTGTTTTGGGGGCAGTAGTGTTTTCTCGCAACCATTATTCGAACATTTTTTCACTCAACAACGAAAGCCGTATTTTCCACCTAAAAATGCCTGAGCGGCTAAAGAACACAGGTATGTCTAATCTGCCTCCGTATTTTACAAACGCCAACAGTTCCCTCCCACCACACTCATGGAAACACTGAGATAAAATATTCAAATGCTCAATAGTTTACGACATCCTCGAACGCAATACCATTCTGAAGCAAAGCAGTGAGATTCACGAAAACTAGCCAAATAGGATGTTTGGAAGCCCTGTGGGGTAAGCCCGCGTCCGCCTAAATTCATAACAATGTGCGCAGTAAGCACACATTGGCGCTAATATTAAAACAAAATAATAAACCATTTTTCTCCTCACACAGCGGTGCACATGACTGTTGACTTTATTCAATACCAAAACCCCGAAAACCGCAACGAGAAGTCTACAAATCAGAACGAAAAATGTTCGATTGACAAGACTGACTCCTTTCGTTTCGCTGAGCTTTGCCAGAACAAAAATGTTTGGTGTATGGCATATTCGACTAGTCTCCTGAAATTATCGAGCGCGTTCACGAGTTATCTCACTCTGACGTATTTGAAAGCCTGCCCGCTGCTCAGCGAAACGGAGCACGCACCGCCTACCTATGCCTCTCTGGGAGGTGAACTTCTCGAGTATAGGAAGCGATCCCACATGCGACGTTGCCGCGTACGAGCGACGCCGCTCATTGGCTTCATGGTGAGCGCATATCGCGAGCGGCCGCGCCAGCTCAGCTCAAGCAGGCGAATTTAAACGAGGCTTTCAGGCTTACGACACCGACGGAGGAATGCAGTGAATACAGAGATCGCTTCAAAAAGAAGCGAACAGGTGTCGTCGTCGTGCACAAATCACTGGAAACTACGAAAACTTAAACTATATAATTCAATAACCAATTATATAGTTCCGAAATTTTAAACACACAGTACAAAGTTTTTGGGCATGGGATAGTTCCGGAAAGATCAAACTGAGTACATTTTAACCAGGCGCCATACTACAAACCGCCAACACCAGTTCACTGGAGAAAAACAGTAACCACATTATTTCACCTTGCATTGTCCGAGCACAGAGTTAAGCAAACTTTACAAGCTTCAGTAGCTCATATATTGGTAGACACAAATAAAGCAAGAAAATTATTCGGTGAAAAAGAGAGTGTTAGATACTTTTAAAAAATTTGTAAGCTAATAAACATACAGTACAAATATTTTGATGCGGCTTAATTACGTAAAAACGGCTTCGATATGTTATAAATTACTTATTTTATTTTGTACGTTACAACTTACAAATCTGGTCAACTATATTTTTAAATAATCATATTAAAGCCAGGTAAAAACGTTTTCTAGGAAAATTGTAGCTATATCTAGGGGCAATGCGGAGTTTCTGAAATTGCGAAGGCCGAATGCTTTTTGCCCGCCCTGGATATCCACTGGAACATTTTTTTATAAATTTGTTGCCGCACCCAATACCTGCGGACCAGTCCCCAGGGCAGCACCCTTGGAAGCTCTTTCCATTTCATATCCATCACCAGGATCAGGCAAGGCTCGTTCCACCGTTAAGCCATCGCCAGTAGAGAGAAAAATAAAAACTTATTCCTGGCGAGGCTTAGTCCTAGCGAGTGTCCCTTAGGTGGGGAAGGCACGCCAGGTATCTGGAGCCCTAGTGGTTGTCAGGAGCTGTAGCTCAGGTGAGGAGCTCCCGGTCACCTCCAGACAGGTAGTTGGAGGTTTGGGTAATCAGTGAGGAGGTAAAAAGGGGCATTCCGTATTGGCGCGTGGCGCTGTGTCTCGAGCGCCAGATGCCGGGTAGTTTGGGCGGGGATATAATGTGGGATAGATGTGGTGGAAGACGTGCCTGGTGGGGAGGGAATGGGTTTTTAATTGTCGCCATAGTCTGTCTAGAAGTGGAGTGAGAGACGTGCGATGGGGAGGTAGTTCTAGTCGCTGTAGGCGGTAGTGTGTGGGAAGGTCATTGAAGGTAACCAAGGGTTCTCGGGAGTTTCGTCCGCCGTGCTGCGAGACGTACACTTCCTGGGATCGGTAAATCAGTCCTCGAGCAGCCAGGTGAGGCGTTTCCGCACCGCCGAAGTCCACGTGGCCGGGGGTCTAGTGGAGCATTTTGGTTTGGGCGGGAGGGCGGGATAGAAGAATTTGGCAAGCACGGAAGGAGATTTGGCCCTGCGCGAAATTTTGTACTGCCGTCTTAGAATCGGAGAAGATATGAGATGGGGGCACTTGGTGTGTTATGGCCAGCGCTATTTCCCTTTACTCGGCATGGTGTGGGTGGGCTGTGCGCATGGTGGTTGCCGCTGGTGGCATCGGTGTGTCTCCTGTAATAATAGCAGAAGCGAAAGCTTGTCGGTGTGTGTATTGTGCGGCGTCCACGTAAATGGTCATGAGAGGGCGATAATAGGCCTGAGTGCGCCAAGGCACGGGCACTTCGTCGGGCAGCGTGGTGGGTAGGCTGCATGTGGCGGGGAAGAGGGAGGACGTCCAGGTTTTCACGGTAGGATAGGGGTAGATGGTGAAGTTGGGAGAGGGAGGCTGGAGCAGCGAGGTTGAGCTGGTGTAGGAGAATCGAACCTTTGCCATCGCCGGGAGCATCTGTTCACCCATTGCGGTGCCTTCTCCTCTCAAGGTGGCTCATATTGAACGTGCGGCACATGCCGGAACACCCCTTGCGCGATGCTCTCGTTCGGGCGTGTCCTGCATTCCCCTTTCTCAGAACCCTCCTCCAACCCTGCTTCTGAACTGCTCTTTCTAACTGAAATTAAAAACAGCCCTAAAAAAACTGGAGAAGAAACGACGACACACCGCATTCTCCCCTTATTGTCGCGTCTTTTTCCGCTGTTTTGAATTTCAGTTAGTGCGCGCAAACTGGCCCAAACCACCGTTCTAATGCTGTTTCCACTTATAGATTGGGATCCTGTTTTCCCGTTTTGCGGCTTACTCCCTTGCTTGGGGAGCGACCCGAGCTCTCGCGCTCACATGGCAGGGCAACGACTTCTTGAGACGATTCCTCGTACCTCACAACCATTGTTTGTACCTCACGCGTTCTATAAAACATAGCAATCTAAAGTTTCGGCCTTCATGCCAATTTAAGATTCAGCAGTATACTTTCAAATTTTGAAATCAAGCGATAGTATACGTCGATACCCGGTTGAGCCAGTATACAAAGGGCACTAATTTGCATACAATCTGTTCAGGTATTTCTTGTCACAATAAAGTAGTTCACAGTGCAGTAGTACAGAATTAGGAATCCAACGTGCTGTCAATGCGTTGTCTCCCAACCGGTACATGTGGCATTGGGAAAAGGCAGGACTTTGTCTTATTGACGCTATCCCCAATGAAGTGGTACGAGGGTTGTACCAGAAATAAGGTTCCCATCAATGTTACAAATATGCAGCGTTGTTTATTCTCATAGTAATACACATCGTTGGGAAATGTTTCTATTTTTTTAGACATTATCGCCATATTTTCTAGACATTTGTCTAGACGGTGCACCGATTTCAGTATCCCAATGTCGTAGAACCTCTCTGCCAACCCGCTGAGGGAGCGTTTCACTTTTATTTCGTCGTCGCTCCAGAAGCATTGGCCATTCATGTGTCCCTTTCCCTTGATGAAGACAGTGATAATCGCTACGCCTGAGGTTCGGCCCGTACGGTGGGTGGGGCAGGACAGTTCACCCAAAGTTTGTCAACTGGTCCTGCATTTGATGGGAGACGTGAGGTCGGGCCTTGTGTGTAACTGCGTTGTTCCGGGTGTCAGCCGTGCTCGCTGGTGGTTCTGGATAGTTAGCCTGAGTTTTCTCAGGGTTACGCAGCAACTTTCTGAGTTGATTGTTGTTCCACGTTCTATGAAATTCATCAGCAATAACACCGTACTATCCCAAAACACACTGGCCATGACTTCGTCAGCAGGAGGAGTTCGCTTGATTTTTGCGACTGGTGACCCTCAGTGGCGGCAGTGTTTTACTGTTGTCAAGGTTGAGGAGTGAAATAATACGCCCACGTTTCGTTAACCGCAAAAATGCCGTCGAAAAGTCGTTCCTTATCTATTAACTGTGTTTAAGAAACTACCCAGCAAATGCAACACGTTTCTCCTAGTGTTCTGCTATCAACAGATGCCATCGAACAGAACACGCATGATACCTCAATTTTTCAGTCAAACGTCTTTCCACTGTACCCTAAGAACTTCGACGAATCCGAGCAACAACTTTACTTATGTGAATAATGGCAGGATAGACTTGCCGTCGTCTACTCCATTCATGATAGCGGACGTCCCTCGACCCTCAGTAAACTATCCCCGCCCCGCACTTTCGGGCATGTTGAACGGACATACACTTGTCGCGATACACCTATGAGAACTGATGATGAACAACCACGGGTGAAGTCGTTTGACGTGCAAAGAGCGAATTACGGAAGAAATCTCGCACTTGGGGAGAGCATTAATCTAAACTTTCGTCTCCGGCGGCTGCTGAGTCTAGACTATGACGCAGCCCTCCATGGGCGCGGCAAAGCGCCGCCCGGCGGAATCGAGAGTAGGGGAGCAGCCGCGGGCAGCGGTGTTGCCACATTTTGCCTCGAACTTTCCCGTGCGGCTGGAACTCTTAGGTGGCCTTGTTTCTCGATCGCCCCTCGTAACGAGAAGGTGCACTCAAACGACAACTTACCTGTGGAAAGTGTTATCTCGGTAGGTAACACGGTAGTCGTCATCACAGTTTTTTGAGAAATAACATGGGCTGCTACTGAAAGGCCCGTGGTTGCTGAAACTTCCAGCAGATGGCGAGAGCTTTGCGTACGCGGGGAAAAGAAACTTAATACAAAGTCCAGTGAGGTGTAAGTTTAAACATCCGGCTCGTGTCTTTCAACGCGTATCAGGTTAAAATATTAAATTAGGTTTTGGACAACTGCATCACCAGGATTTGCATGCAGAAACGAATTAGATATGGGAACGGGCTAGACCATTTAGGGATTGGGTTATTTCTTAAAACATGTAATTTTCGGGAAACATGGTTGCCACTATTGGGTAGGCGTTATCAAAAAATCTGCTAAAGCAGTGCTTAGATACCCGTAAATGTTACCTATTTCAACAAAAGCCGTTCAATATTTGAACTGCCCTAACATTAAAATACTTCGTTAAAAAGTATTTCACCGCTTTTCGCTTCCTCACGCGTGCAATTTGTAAATATTTTAGCAATCGTTAGCTCCTGCACTATAATCCGAATGTGCTCATGAAACTTGAAACCGTTTAAATGAGCAGTTTGGGTACGTATTGATATCCCCTTTTAGGCGTTTTCAGCTCGACAGGCGCGTCATTTTAAAAATTCTTTGTGGCCTTTTACCGGCCTCGTAAGGCGAAATCCTCAAATTTGGTTTCATGATTTGTATTAGCAACATTTTTAGCAAAATTTAATGAAGTAAATTAATCAGTGAAACCATTATTGGAGAGCTCTATAGAAAAAAAATTTGTTCAGAAAGGCGGAATCGAACAACTAGTGCTGATAAGGAAAAAAACCACAAAACTGCTTTAAGGCTATTTTTCAGTGGTACACTAGCAGCAAAAAAACACTTAGATATGTCAACAAGTGAACGAGATAATGACGAATATACAAACACACCACTTCCCCTTTTTCCTTGGATAGCGGACCAATTTCAGAAAATACCACCTTATTTAGCCCCTACGCCATACACAAATGTTCTCCGAAAATGTCATGTCTGTTGGCGTAGCAGCTTTATCGGGGCGTTGATAGATCATGAGTGAAACGTAAGCGCAGACTGACGCAGGCACGAGCAAACGAAACGACATCAGCGCTTACTGGGAACTAAAAGTCTTATTTGAATCGAAATCACATTTATACAATGCCAAGACCTAACAATCAGGCACGTGGGATCGTGGCACATGCGTACTGCCGTACACGACGACAACCGCTCTCGATCCTTTCTTGTCTTATCCTTTTTGTTCTTCTCACCCATCTTCTTAAGAAGTAACAATTCTTTATCTAGAATGCCCAGTGACGGGTTACTTATACAATCTGTACCCTTAATCCGGATATACAAGGCTTCGGCAAGTTCCCTGGTCGCACGGTCTCTGTGTATAAAAAGCATTTGCGTGTCTTAGAAACATGGCTTACAGCCGCAGTCTTCACAGTAGACAGCTATGTGCGTGGGGCCTTGTTTTCAAGGCGGAATGATGCTCCCTTAAGCGTATATTGAGACGGGGGCCGGTCTAACACACCAACACCCGGCCACAGGACATAGGGATGAAATACATATCGTTCGTCATGCAGTGAAAAAACTGGAGTCTGTGTTCGAACAAACCGCGTGAGGAAGCACTGCCTCGGGATTCAGGCCTGCTGGTCGCAACACCGCATAATCTACCTAGCTTATTCCTGGCTGAGAAAAGATGAATCACACATTAGGGATTTGGAACGTTCTCTTTAGAGGTATGGATATGCCAAAAGCCCAATTTCTGTATTTTAACTGCATTCACATTTTAGCTGCGAGAGGGAGAGAGAGAATCACTTAATGATACAGACGGAGTTTGTCCAGCAAATAGACTGGAATGCTACGTCAGGTGAAAAAATAAACCAGTGTGATAAAAAACAATTAAAGAGATAAAAAAGAAAGATGGAAAGAAAGAAAAAAAAATAAGAAAACGAAAATGGTATGGCAAGAATTGGACTCCCAACCGAGTTTAGTAGTTTCTTATATAAAACAATGTTGAAGTATACTCGAGGAAATGTGAACCGAGTTCTCAGTCCAAGGAGTAGCCTCGCGGGAACGCGGCACATTCAGCGTTACCATAGCAGCCATGATGAACGCACAATTGCGAAATTTTCACTTTGACATTCCACAGAGGTGAAGAGTTGAAATATCACGAAGGCGGTCCTATATCACAGGTATAATCGATGTTCAGCGCGGTTAAAGAGTGTTGACTAGACCTACCTGAACTACGGCTGAAAAATTATACTGCCCACTTCAACGCAAATACACAGTTTAGTGAGCGGAAGAAACACCTTGGCTACGAGGCGCGCCGCAGTTGGGAAATCTGGATTACGTTGGACCACCTTGGGAAATTTAACAAACACCGACTGCTGAAGACAAGGGCGGTTTTGTTTTCCGCTTTCAAAAATTCTACCACTGCGGCCGGGATAAACCACGCCACTTTGGCTTCAGCAGCATAGAGCTTTGCCGCTGAGCCAGGGCGGAGGGTCACTTCAATTTACAATTAAAACAATCGGAGTGGACAGGCACGATGCCTTTCGGGAGGGATTGCTTACCACGAGCCACCTAAGTAAAGGGATAAGCCAAGCTTCGACTTCACGTCCCCGCGGAAACTTCGGCAGCACAGCGAATACACAGCCACCAGAGCCACGCGCGCGTTCGTTCTGAGGCCGTCGCTATATGGTCGGATCGACAGGAAAAGCTTTTTCCGGCAAAAACCATTCATTGCTTACGCAATAAAAAATTTCTGCTTCAGCCGCTGGGAAATAGGTGAGGAAGAATTATCATACTTCGCTATTGACACAAATGAAGCCTGCAGGAGATCGGTGCCCTTACGTTTCAGAGCTAGTGTACCATCCGGGGAAGCGAATCAAGCCAGGAATGTCAGGAGACAGGGAAGAAGGTGAGTTTTGTAAGGCAGAGGGACAAACAGACAGTGATCGGGGTTGGCGAAGACGTAGGAACTATAAGGACATCTGTGATTCTCTGGGATGTTCTATAGGAACGACGCACCCGAGGCATGAGAATATTTTTTCGAATTCTTCAAAAGATAATGGTTTGAAAGGATTTGTAGCTGTACTGGGTGCTATATGAATAATCTTGGAGCTCTGTGTCGGCTGGATGTATTGTGGTTTGAGCTTACCGAGTGATTCCCGGCCCCCGGATGCCGAAAACGCTGAGACGTGCCATCTCTAATGAACGATTGTTTCGCCACGTGCTCGGTGCGTAAGAAAAAAGCATGACCAAATGCCCTAGTGCGGCCCGGATCACTCCTGAATTTAAAGTCACTGTAGACGTTGAATATAAGGTAATGGAGGTTACCATAAGCTGCGAATGCCGCGATGGCCAGACCTGGAGTTCACAAAGCACCAGAGCCCGGAAAGCCTATTTTCGAGTAGTTTACCGCCCAAATAACAAAATTTCTACCACCAAAATACCGCTAGAACCGCTAGTTGTAATTACGTAAGATGAATTGAAGGATGTTGTGCTGAGAAAGAACAGTATCTGCAGGCAAGCCACTGCGGTTGATACCCACTTGAATAGCTTGCTACTGCTGAAGCCTGAAGAGACAGAAATTGATGGGCTCTCACATCAATTTTTGTCTTTTATGGCCCCGAACCAGCGGTTTTTACAAGCGCGGAGTCCAGTGCTTCTGATAGTTCTACCGCCAGGCCGACCCGTTACTTCAAGCTACCATCGAATGCTGATACTCCCTTCACTTGCTACCGTGGCTGGCGCTTAAAGGAACAGGTCGGCCTGGTCGCGAAGATATAAGTGCTGGACTACGAACTTGACGTGCATACTTTTGTATCCACTGTGTCCTCCATCCAAAATTCAAGAGATTTGCGCGACACATGCTTTTGTTTTGGGACTGGCACAGAAACACCAACCAGAGCAGGTGCAGCCGCATTACCTACCGAGCATTGATGGTGGTAATACCCGCGGAGTATAGAATCTCGGGCTAAACCACCATATTGTACATAAAGTACCTAAAGTGAATGGCATGTTCTGTTTCCTCAATGGGCGAAGTTTCCATTCGGCCACGATGACTTCCGGTTTCCCCTGCACGCCATCATCTGAAATGCACCAATCGGATTCCGGATGCACAGCTTATTTCTTTTTAGGTATGCCCAGTGTTGGCTTGAGTAGCCGGCTCTCCAACGAAGAGAGAGGGTCCTCCGGCTCTGCGGTTTCTTCAGCTTTGCACCACTAATGCAAGCTCAACATATTTTCATAAGTGGGCAATTGTTTCTCACTAATCATTTAAACTTTGTTTTCCCACGTGCACAAATAACTGGACATAAAATTTTCGCCAGTATTACAAGGGTTGAGTGGACGCTCTTGTCTATCTAGCGTAAATACACGCTGCAGACATTTCGCTAGGCATCCCTAATGACACGGCTGTTGACCATATCCAAAGGGCAACTTGTGCATTCGTATTGCCTTCCATTGGGGGAGTTTGGCTATCTTCAAACAATCGCCTGATCTCAATTTTCTGATGTAAAAACACAAACTACTTCGCATTTTCTTCTATTTAGCCCAGTTTAGGAGCGGTTTCAAATGGTCGTAACTACACAATTTACAAAATCTGACAGTGTAGTTTACGACGGTAATTTCACCAATTTTCGCCGGAATTACAAAGGTTGAGCGGACACTCTTGTCAATCTACCGTATATACACGCTACAGGCATTTTGCTAGGCATCCCTAATGGCACTACTGCTGAACATATCCAAAGGGCAACTTTTGCTTTCGTATTGCCTTCCATGGGGGGAGTTTGGCTATCTTCAATAAATCGCCTGATCTCAATTTTCTTATTTAAAAACACAAACTACATCGCATTTTTTTGTATTAAGTCTAGTTTAAGGAGCTGTTTCAAATGGTCGAAACTAAAACAATTTACCAAATCTGACGTTGTGGTTTACGACGGCAATTTCACCACAGTTCACGCTACTTGCGGAAGAGTTTGTTCAGTATTTTATGGGCCACTGGCATGTAACTCATCCAACTCCTTTGACTGCCTCAAATGCACCCAATAGGCGAGAAATTGGTGTAACGTGCTGCACAAGCCTTTTGCCTGCAACAGACGACCACCAACCCCCAAGGCTTCCGTATCACACGGGCGCTGCTAAGTAGCCAATCTTTGAGAGTAATGACTTGTCAGTAAGCCACCAGTTACTGGTACAACAGGGCTCATGAGCGATTTAATACCGTTGTGTGCTAATGACTCACCTTTAATATTATAATATTAAAGGAATTTAAAAGATTTTAGTAATGTACAAAAAGTTTTTTATAAATATGGCTTACGAAAAACAATACACTTAACTAGCAATCTTCAGAAAACAACAAACACTGCATGCGCCTTTTTACACATAATGACAAAAACCAAGAAATATTGCATGCTTTTTTAATTTTTGATTTTCCAAAATTAGAAGTATTACTTCTGACAACAATAGACTTTATTTGTGTGTACAAGTCACGTTTAAACTCATATCTTAGCCGGCTGCTGCAAGGGTTTCAATGCCTGTTTGTGTACTGAATACTCAGCTAGCAGAAGTACCATTTTGTCTTTGTGGCATGGACACATAATTGCCAAACTCCCCATCAAAGTTCCTGTTCAAATCTGGAGAATTTTCCCATCCTTGACAGGGTATTTTTAATGGAAGCAGTGTACTTAGTACACAGATGCGAGTACTATTTTGATGCCTCAGTGGAGTGGTTTACCAAGACGAATTTCACACAGGTCCGCGTAAATATCAGCTCAATGCTTAGGGGACTCACTGTTTACATTAAATAAATCAATTTATTCTACTAGTTCTTCATATATAATGCCGCGAACCATGTATGTGTTTGTTTATTTATTGTTTGTTTTTACTGCCGGGTCACGCCCGGCTGTGTTATCTGCGTTGCAAACGAAGCGCGTCTTCCATTCTTTACTTTTATGCCGCACGGCTATCACATTCAGATAAGCAGACTGTTTCGCCCTAACGTCACTAGCCCAGAATAATCTTCTGTTATCTACAACGTTCTGGATGTGAATCGACGGTTCCAGAAACACTTGCGCCGAAAGATAAAAGCCTGCAGAGGAGACGCCGTGGCATTCGATCACCAACGCTAGCCTACATACGTCACTTTGCTTACTGCTGCTTCACCAAACGTGTAATTTTTGAGTTGTTAGGGGAGCACAAGTTCGCTCCAATAAACTTGTTTTTCTTGAATACAACTGCGTCGTCTTTGGCAACGTGACATCTGGTGAGGTGTGGGGTACATGCACCCTCAACTCTTTTCAAGTGGTCAAGCAAGCACAACTCGTTCGAGCCGCCGACCGCAAGGCTTAGAGCCGGAGATTGGACTACTGCCAGATAAATTGAAGGCGGAAGACGTGACGACCGTTTCTATGAACAACGCATCCACGATGACCAACGCATCGAGCCATCCTGTAGTTCTGCAGCAACCCCGGGAACCACCATTATTTTATGGATCACCCACGGAAGAACCTGAGGACTGTTTGGAGAAAGTAGATCGTGTTCGGATCTTTTGCACGTGGGATGACGAAGAAACATTTCTGCATGTCTTCTTCTATTTGGAGAATGCAGCTTGAACTTGGTTCGAGAACCATGAAAGCTCTTTGACTGATTGGACTCTCTTCAAGAGCGAGTTCCTTAAAACGTTCGCAACCGTCGAGCGAAAGGAACGAGCCGCACATTTGCTAGAAACGCGCACACAACACCCCAACGAAGGGGTAGTGATCTTTGTTGAGGAGATGAAGAGGTTGGTTCGACGTGCGCATCCGGAGATGACAGAAGAAAAGAAACTAAGGTTTCTCATGCGAGGGGTAAAAAAGGAACTTTTTGCTTGCCTTGTCCGCAACCCTCCCAAGACGGTGGCCGAATTCGCGTATGAGGGGGCCGCGATGCAGATGATGCTGGAAGTTCGAACGAAGCAGTACGGTCGCCCGGTCAACAAGCTGGTTTCCGAGACGATCGGTGCCGTGGCTACAAGCTCCGACACACTGCCCGACACCATCCGAGCAGTGGTCAGGGAGAAGCTTCGGAAGCTTTTTCCAACGATGCCGCAACTTCAAGTGACTTCCCAGACTGACGTCATGCGGGAAGAGGTTCAACACGCTTTGGGCACTTCTATGCCATCCGAGGCACCACGAGAGCCACAGGAAATGACCTACAACGCAGCTGTTCGGCGACCGCGCCCTGCTCCAACCAGTCTACAAGAAGCTCCGCCGTACCGCCGTCCACTCTCTTCGCCGTCTCTACAGTGGCGGCCGTACATCGTACCACCGTCCACAGCCCAAAACCAGACGCTGAGGAAGACCGACCTTTGGCGAACCGCTAATAATCGTCCGCTGTGGCACCACTGCGGAGAGGGCGACCACATCTATCGCAGTTGCCAATACAAGAGACTCGGACTACGTGGTTTCCCCGTCGACGCACTTCGCCCTTTCCCTGGGCAACGACCACATGAGATCGACGACTACCTATCTCAAACCAGCTATGGCAAAGCCCGTTTCAACCGCTCGCCGTCGCTCTGCCCATACTAATCGCCGAGCCGCCGTAGCAATGCTGACTTATCACGTGGAAGGTCCCCCAGGCCACGCAGGGGAAACTAGAAGCAGCAACTTCGGGAGCGAAAGTTGCACAACGGCGGAAAAATGAAAACCGTCCAACGACGCAGTGACTCGCTGAAGACCATGATTCACGACATGCTCCGACCCAGACGACCAACTCTAACCCTGACGTGACTCCCGACCACGTCGACAGCAAAACGGCGCGACGCGTACCCGACATCACCGAACCTGCCGAGAGAATACAACGAAGACCACGACGCCCAGTGCCCGACCGTCAATACGCAGAAGCCGAGATACGATGTCACGACACCCGGAACTCGAACAAGGGAGCGTCCGACGTTCAGCTGTCCATCGATGGCTTTGATGCAGTCGCCCTCATAGACACGGGAGCCGACTACTCAGTCATGAGCGGACCTTTTCCGTCCAAGCCGAAGAAAGTCATGACCAGATGGGACGGTCCGCCCATTCGCAAAGCAGGAGGCCACCTCGTGACAGCAAGTGGAGCGTGCACATCGCGCGTCACCATAGACGGCACAACGTACCCTGCACCATTCGTCAGTTTGCCTAACTGCTCCCGCCACGTAATTCTTGGATTGAACTTTTTGACGGACAACGGTGCAATAATTGATCTACAGACAAAGTCCATAACTTTTTTCTTTGATGACTCCATGACGCTGGAACCGAAACTCGAACACCGTGCTGCTTTAAGGATCGCCGATGATCATGTCACACTGCCACCCCGCACAAGCTTGATGAAGACCGTCTACTGGGAAGATGCTGTTTCTGACGTCCACGCTACCATAGAGAGTTACCAAAAGTTGCTCCTCGACCGCAATGTCTCCGTTGCAAGAGGCATAGCGCGATTTACGCAACGCCAATCCCAAGTTTTGGTCTATAATTTGAGTAATACCAGCATTTCAACGGGGGCGCTGCAATTGCGTTCCTCGAAGAAACGCAAGAAGAAAGTGACGTGATCGCGGTTGCCGAGTTGGAGCGTGCACCCGAAGATACCTTCAAGCTTCCGAACCCCTTCGACGTGAATCAGGCGTTACCGCAAGAAGAACGGAAACATTATTGGATTTGCTGCATCGCTACAGGAAATGTTTTTCGTCGCACTCAAAACTACGTCAGACACCTCTGGCGAAGCACCGAATAACAACCGAAGATGGAGTCCGACCTAACCGACAGCCGCCATACCGCGTCTGTTGACTCGAGCGGGAACCATCCGGACTCAAGTCGACGACATGCTCAGCGACGACATTGCACTGCCATCGAAAAGCCCCTGGGCTGCGCAGGTCGTACTCGCGAAGAAAAAAGACGGCACATTAAAGTTTTGCGTTGACTACCGGCGACTGAACAAAATCACCAAAAAGGACGTGTACCCCCTCCCCCGAATCGATGATGCCCTCGACCACCTCTGCCACGCGAAGTACTTCTTATAGATGGATCTGAAGACCGGCTGCTGGCAAATTGAACGGGACGAGAGACCGAGAGATGACTGCATTTATAACCCCGGACGGCCTATACGCGTTCAAGATGATGTGGTTCGGGTTGTGCACGGCGTCAGCAACGTTTCAACGAGTCATGGACACGGTGCTAGCTGTCCTGAAGTGGCACACCTGCCTTGTATACTTCGACGGTGTTGTATTCTTCCGGACTTTCGACGAACACCTTGCAATGTTGCACTCTTTACTCGAGGCCATGAGTGCAAGCAAAAAATTGAGCTCGAAAAATTCACTTCAGTGTCCGTTGAAAATGAAATGTTCTGATTTTCTTTGCGACACAGCAGTTTGTCGCCAGTGTGGGGGAAAGCCTAACTGGCAGTGCCCTTTCTACGGTGATGGTTACATAAAATCTTATCTACATAGTCGAAAAGGCATCCAGGTAGTCACAGGGACTCTGGCCACCAATTCTAAGGTCTAGCGAGACATTGCACTCAACGTTAGAGAAATACCTCCACGTTCGCATTCAAGATGCGAAGACTACAAAAAAAGCGGAGCTGGTAGTCTTCACCAACTTTAACTAATTTTTCCGAGGTCGGCTTTTTATAAAAAACAACATGGTTAAAAAGCGGAGCGTTCTACACGCAAACTGAGACATTAAAAGTTCGGAATCCCCCCAGCTATAAACCAAAGTCAAACTGCCAAAGACGTCAGCCAAAGTCTACTTAACTCAGCCAAAGTACAAAGCCCACACCCACGCTACGAACCCAAAGGTAACACTGGGCGCTTTTAATGCGGGGATAGCGCAATTGGATAGACTCCGCTGTCGCAACGCGGGAAAGGAGGCTTGAATGCCGACCCCTGGAAGTGTGTTTTGTACCGTGAGCTACACCTGCCAAGGGTGAGCAGGTTCGTTTGGCTCCCCGAGAGGCGTGCTGCGCAGGCGCGGCACGTGGCAGCCCGGTCCACTTGATGATCATGCGACGGCTGGCCGCGTGTGGAACCGATGGCTCATGCGTCGCACATACACCGGAGTACGCCTGAGGAACCACACCCCGCGCGTTCAGTGTCTTCCCGACCTCCATTCCGCACGTCGACGCCCGGTCCACTCGATGATCATGCGATTGGTGGCCGGGTGTAGAACTGATGCCTCGTGCGTCGCATGACAACCGGCGTCCGCCTGTTGGGCCAGTTTCGCTCTATGGCGATCGGTGACGCTCCTCATGACGAGCATGATACTCAAGAGAATCCTATAAAACCAGGAAAGCTAAAAATAACCAGCTGAACCTTACCTCACCCTAGGTATATCCAGCATAGCCGAGCTAAGCCACTGCTAATTTTTTTAACAGAGAAGCTGTAAAGCTGATTGTCCCGCGTCCGAAAAATACCTTAAAATACCGAGCCCACCTGGCGGTGCGCCTCGTAACCGGCGTCTGGCGCTCGGCAAACACGACCTTCGAGAACACACTTCCCAATGTCCGTGGCGAGATCTCTCGTGTGCTCTTCCCGCTTCTTCACGAGCGTTGGAGCCTATAGTGGTGAGCACAGATGCCGAGTTGGCGTAGCCCGTTCAAGCGGGTTCTAGCGCATGTAACCTGGTTCACTTTGGCACCGATGTGGAACCCTCGGAAGAAAACGCTCCATTAGTGCCAGTCACAGAGAACGTTCAGCGTCAAGTTCGTAATTCATTCTGAGCTGGAACCGCCAGGTATAAAACGAATGGAGAGGGGCTGCCAGCTCTGCTGTTTCCCTAGCCTGGGGCCATTATTGCTAGCTGCGCCATTTTTTTCTCCAGACACGCTCCGCAAAACAACTGCTCGTGCGCACTCTTTCTCCTCTCCACGTTCCTTCACACTTCCCTGCCAACCATTTTTAACATCTCCACTTCGCCCAGAGGACGTTTCTTTAACTATCTCCACGCAGAAAGTGCAAGCTCTGCTGTTTAAAGACAATTTTCCCATCAAGCTGGCACCACTTCCATCTTGAATTTTCCACGCATTCCCGCTTTAGTCTCCATGGCGGAAAACAATACTGGTCAGCGTTTATTCAATTCACAACCCCTGCGAGTTAGATAGGGCATTTTACTTTTTGCTTCAAATGAAAATGCTTCCTGCTACCTCTCAGCTCAGTTTAGTTCCAAAAAGTGCAATCTTTGTTAACATGATGACTGTTTGTAAGTAACACGAATAAGTAGGGCAAGATAAAGGCCTCCCTGTAGATATTTTTACACAATGTTGATTTAATACAACATTGCTTTGATCACAATTAACTTTACTCCTATTACTGAATGCATGGTAATGTTCCAACGAAAATGTTTCTGAGTGGTGTAAAATCTCTCCAAAATGTAAAATAATTGTAGAGGGCTTTGTAACAATGCTGCATGATCTTCGATAGGTAAATATCTATGGTAACCCAACGCTTACTACAATAAAAATTTTCGGTCAGGGAGGCGTTGACACATCGAAGCACTTGCCCGATGTAAAACTGCTCCCAGATGTAGTTCACGCCAGTTGTAGCGCATGTTAACAAAACCACCGCAGCGCTTACCTCGTTTCGTCAGGTGAGAACAAGAGGACATTGAAGAAGTATTCATGAAAATAAAATCAGATCGAGCAAGATTGCAGCGCATAAGAGCGGAACTAAAGTCCCAGCGTCACTACGACACTCAACAAACTCGAAGCACTTTTTGGACGCTTCATCATCATCATCATCACAGCCTATCTACGCCCACTGCAGGGCAAAGGCCTCTCCCATTATTCTCCAATTGCCTCGGTCCTGTGCCAACTGTGACCAATTTATCCCCGCAAACTTCTAGATCTCATCTGCCCATCTAACTTTCTGCCGCCCCCTGCAACGCTTGCCTTCTCTAGGGATCCACTCTGTTACCCTTAATGACCAGCGGTTATCTTGCCTTCGCATTACATGCCCTGCCCACGTCCATTTCTTCTTCTTAATTTCTACTAATATGTCTTTAACACCAGTTTGCTCCCTGACCCCCTCCGCTCTCTTCTTGTCCCTTAATGTTACACCTATCATTTTCCGCTCCATTGCCCGCTGAGTCGTTCTCAATTTAAGTTGAACCCTCTTATTAAGCCTCCAAGTTTCTGCCCCGTAGGTGAGTACCGGTAAGATGCAGCTGTCATACACTATCTTCTTCGGCGACAATGGTAGGCTGCTATTCATTATCTGAGAATGTCTTCCATATGCACACCACCCCATTCTGATCCTTCTAATTATCTCTGCCTCATGGTTGGGATCTGGGGTCACAACTTGGCCTAAGGAGATATATTCGATTACCCCTTCCACTGCCTCGCCACCTATCTCAAAGCGCTGTGCTGTCCCGAGGTTATTGATCATTATTTTATTTTTCTGCATATTAATTTTCAGGCCCGGGGTTCTACTCTGTTCGCCCAGTGCGGAAAGCATGCTTTGCAATTCGTCCCCCGAGTTACTTAGCAAGGCAACGTCATCAGCAAATCTGAGGTTACTGAGGTATTCTCCATTAACCCTTACTCCCACCTGTTCCCAATCCAACGTTCTGAATACTTCTTGTAAACATGCTGTGAATAGCATTGGAGAGATTGTGTCTCCTTGCCTGACACCCTTACTTATAGGTATTTTACTGCTCTCCCTATGGAGGATAATGGTAGATGTCGACCCATTGTAGATATCCTGTAGTATTCTTACATAATGCTCATTTACTCCCTGGTTCCGTAATGCCTGAATGACTGCTAGGGTTTCGGCCGAGTCAAATGCTTTCTCATATTCTATGAAGGGTGTATATAGGGGTTCAGTATACTCAGCGCACTTCTCTATCACCTGATTGATCGTGTGAATATGGTCCATTGTTGAATAACCTTTACGGAACCCTGCTTGTTCTTTAGGTTGATTGAAATCTAAGGTTGCAGAAATTCGGTTAGCGATTACCTTGGTAAATACCTTGTAGACGACTGACAGTAAGCTGATCGGCCTGTAATTTTTCAAGTCCTTCATGTCGCCTTTTTTATGGATTAGGATGATGTTCGCGTTCTTCCAAGATTCCAGTACCATTGCGGTCATTAGGCATTGTGTATACAGGTTTGCCAGTTTTCCACGGACAATTTCTCCGCCATCCTTCAAGAGGTCTGCTGTTATCTGATCCTCACCAGGTGCTTTGCCCCCTTTCATTGCTTTCAAAGCCTTCCTTACTTCTTCGGTCGTTACTGGTAGGATGTCTATCTCCTCTGAACTACTGTCTCGTTCGGCATTATCCTGTATGTCCTGGCTACTGTAAAGATCCCTATAGAACTCCTCGGCTGCTGTAACTATTTTATCCCTATTTGTGATGACATTGCCTTGCGTATCCTTAAGTGCATACATCTGATTTTTCCCCACGCTAAGACGTCTCTTCACTGCTTTCAGGCTACCTCCGTTCTTTACAGCGTATTCGATGCTCTCCATATTATACTTCCGTATGTCAGCTGTCTTACGCTTATTGATTAACTTCGAGAGCTCCGCTAGTTCTATTCTGTCAGCTGCGGTGGAGATCCTCATGGTTTGCTGTTTCCTGATTAGATCTTTCGTCTCCTGTGAAAGTTTACCAGTATCCTGTCTAGCCATAGTGCCCCCGACCTCTACTGCACACTCCGTGATAATGCGTGTAAGCTTTTCGCTGGCTTCCTGTGTCGTAAACTCGGCTTCCTCGTTAAGAGCGGAATATCGGTTCTGCAGCGCGATCCTGAATTCTTCTACTTTACGTCTTACTGCTAGCACATTTATCGGCTTCTTTCGTACTAGCTTGTTGCGGTCCCTCCTCAAATCTAGCCTAATTCGAGATCTTACTATACGGTGGTCACTACACCTTACCCTTCCGAGCACTTCCACAACCTGCACGACGCCAGGGTTATCGCATAATATGAAGTCTATTTCATTTTTGTGCTCCGCATTCGGGCTCCTCCAGGTCCACTTCCGACTCTCCCGTTTACAGAAGAAGGTATTCATTATGCGTAGGTTATTCCGTTCTGCAAACTCAACTAGTAGGTCCCCCCTGCTATTTCTACAGCCCAGACCATAGTTCCCAACTGCCTTGTCTCCAGCCTGATTCTTGACTACTTTAGCATTGAAGTCCCCCATAACTACGGTATACTGTGTTTTTACTTTACCCATTGCCGATTCCACATCTTCATAGAAGCGTTCCACTACTTGGTCGTCGTGGCTGGATGTAGGTGCGCAGCCCTGCACCACCTTGAGCTTGTACCTCTTGTTTAGCCTAATTACAAGACCTGCTGCCCTTTCGTTAATGCTATAGTATTCGTCTATGTTGCGACTATGCTTTTATTGACTAGAAATCCCACTCCCAGCTCTCTTCTGCCCTCTAGACCACGGTAACATAGGACGTGTCCATTTTTCAGCACCGTAAAGGCTTCGCCTGCCCTCCTAACCTCGCTAACGCTTCATACTAGACACTTCATACGAGACACTTTATACTTTTTGACGCTTCATAGTAGATTAAACAGCGTTGTCACCTGCTAAGACTCTACAAGCTACACGGTGATAAAGGTCCCCTCAAACTCGTAAAGGCCTATCGAGACTATAAAGTTCTCTTGGACGCAAGATTGCAGTGAATACAGTTGTATGCCTGTTGGAGAACTGCTGTTCAAAGAGAGCCCGAGTTCCTGATGTGGAAAAGGAAGTGCGAAGAAAATGAAAATAGTTGTCCCGGTTAGTGCAACATATTTTTTATCTCTTCTATCGTGGGTTGTGACTTCCCAAGTGTATCAATTATATCTCTAAGCATTTTAAGCTCAGACGATTGCAAATACCAGGTTAGAGATTGTGTGCACGTGGTGGGCCACGACTAGTACAATAAAACCCCACTCACTCCGTTGTGACCCCAGGTTTACCAACAGATTATAGGCTGTGTACCTCATTCACGGCCAATTTCAAGAAAGCGTGGCCACCTTCATTTCCGTGTTATTATTTTTTAGTTGTAACCGCCACTCGTCCCCTTACGCCGCAGTCAGAAGTGCAACAGGCCACTCAAGTGTATCCACGCAATGCAGTTACAACGTCATATTTAGTGCTTCATAGCTACAAGACTTAAAAATCCGTGAAACATCTTTTTAAATCTATGATAGCAAACAGTTTAGGCCTAAATTTATGGAAGTTTGAAAAAAAAATCAATTTGAGGCAGATTGCACTGATGGGCAATGCTTGAAAAGCGATGATGTTGTAGGTTCGCATTCCTGGACACATATTACAGTTTCAGTATACCTATTTATTTGCACCGTTGCGGTTCTAGTAAAGTCGTCGTATTTATCGTAGAGGTCATTGGCTTCCGGGTGAGGGGAGGATGCAATGTCATCCTCAGCAGCGTAGGCTTCCACCAACCCTTTGTCATCCACTGGAAGCAGGGGTGGCGAGATCTGAATGTGGTCTCAGGAAATATTGGCGCTCTTGTAGCCATGTCTCCAATTATGCCTAATGGCTTCTAAGCTATGCGCGGCCGCGGTGACCTGCCGTAAGCAGGGTGCCTGTTGAAATTTAACATTAGCCCTAGGGTTTTTTAATGCTGGGTAGCTCTTCACGAGAGCGCTGGAGGAGGACGAATAACATTTATTTTTAAGGGAAAGGGGAGGGGGAAAGGAGTGTGGGTGGTGGCCTCAGTTCAGGCTGCTTTCAGGCTCCCCAGCAGCCCTCGCCCGGGAGATCAGGTACTCCTGATCCTCGAGGTGGAGAGAGAGAGAGAGAGAGAAAAACTTTATTGTACAAGGCAGTTAAGAGGGCGGGGTGGCCGGTGGCATGAGCCTGGCGGCGACAGCGGTGGCTCGGTTCACCAGGGAGATTTGGATCCCCGGATCCGAGCTACCCAGCGCCCCCTCCCACTGCTCGTCACACGCTATGGAGGGGAAGGGATCATTAGGACATGCCCACATGGAGTGCGACACGGTGGCCAGAGCACCGCACGAAGGGCAGTTGGGGGAGGGAAATAGTGAGGGGTGAATATGGTGCAGCACTGCACGACATGGAAGAGTGTCGGTCTGCAAGAGCCGCCACGTGCGTTCCTGGGAGTTATTAAGACTGACATGAGCGGGCGGAAACGCGCGGCGGGAGAGACGGTAGTGTAAGACCAAGTCGTGATAGCTGAGGAGGCTATCTCGAGCCGATCTGGCACCGTGGGAGGGGACAAGGCTGGGGCCCGCTCGGATAGTGAGTTCTCGAGCAGTAGCGTGGGCCGCCTCGTTACCCCCCACACCGGTGTGGGCTGGGGTCCAGATGAGTTCTATGGTGGTGGTGGGTGGATTTTTGGAGAGAATTTGGAGGGCCTGCGGGGTTATTAGACCCCGGGCGAAATTTTGCACGGCCGTCTTCGAATCAGAGATTACGATTGCGGGGGGTGGCCGTTGAGTTAAGGCTAGTGCAATTGCCGTCTCTTCCGCCGTCGCGGGACAGGTGGTACGGACGGAGAGGGAGGTGACAGGGGGGGCATTTGGTCGGTCGACTACTGCCACTGCGTATGCGGCGTGGTGTCGATAGTCCGCCGCGTCGACATAAAGTATGCCTGGATTTATTGGAAAGCGCCGGCACAGCTCTCGTGCTCTATGCTCCCTGCGACCCTTGTGATGAATGGGGTGCATATTGCGTGGTATGGGGCGGACTATAAGACATGCGTGCGTATCACGTGGAATGGGGAGTCTCTTATCAGTAATTAAAGGGGCGTGCAGCTTCAGACGATCTAGTATGTGCCTTCCGGTGGAGGTGGCCGAAAGCCTCCGCAGTTGATTAATATGATGGGCTTCCACGAGTTCCTCCGCGGTATTATAGACCCCCAGACGTTCGAGTCGAGCAGTGGATGCGTGCATGGGCACTTGTAACGCCGCCTTATAAGCTTTTCTAATGAGGCAATCAATTTTCTGCAGTTCGGTTTTTGTTACATTAAGATAAGGGAGTGAGTAGGTGATGCGGCTTATCACGAAAGCTTGTACCAGCTGGAGTCTTTCTGTCTCCTTAAGCCCTTTGTTACGGGTGGTTATTCGTCGAATTAGGCCGATAGTTTGGTTTACATGCGATGTAATTTGCGATATAAATTGAGTGTTTGATCTGTTACGCTGTATCAAAAGACCAAGAATTTTAACACTTCCTACTGTTGGGACAGTGTTGGTCCCAATCTGAATTTTTATGTCCGGTGGGGCTTCCGATCTACGCTTCGCGGGTAGAAGAAGGAGCTGAGATTTCTGAGGTGAACAGCTGAGTCCTGCCGCACCCGCCTCCTCGACAACCACCTGTGCACCAGCTTGTAGGGCTTCTTCTATGAGGGCATCGCTACCACTCGGTACCCAGAGTGTAATGTCATCCGCGTACAGGCTAAAGTGAAGGTGCGGGATTCTTTCCAACCTCTTGGGGATGTTGAGGAGGGCGAGATTAAATAAAAGCGGAGACAGTACGGCGCCCTGCGGAGTGCCAACTGAGGGGAGTTCAACAACGTCTGATGTGACGTTTCCGACCTGAATAATTGCAGTGCGAGACGTGAGGAAGTCCCTGACGTAGTTGTAAGTACGTTCTCCAGGGGAGGCTGTTGCCAGCCCTTGCAAGATTGCCTTGTGTGATACCCGGTCAAATGCCTTCGTGAGGTCTAGGGCAAGTACAGCGGCCGTACAAAGAAGGGTCGCCTGCTATGGGAACAAATACAAGCACACAGGCTTGTTATTGAGTCAGATTCCTCGAGGTGGAAGCCGGTCAGCCTGTGCTCCCACTGCTCCAATGTAGGTTATGGAATTGGGTGCGAATGTTTGACGCACTCCCATACGAGGTGATAGGTGGTGTTTGGTGTATAACATGTTGTGCAGTTGTAGGGAAAAACAGTTGGTGAAATATGATGCAAATTGCCGTGTTGTAGTAAGTCCGTGTTTGGATTCTGCACCAGATTCGAGAGACTTGTGTATTGAGTGAGGGGTGAGGAGGAGGGTAAAGGAGGCGCTCCCGGCGATAATGATATATGGTGTCCGTGTATGTTTTTGGGACTGACTGGCTGGACGAGGCGATTGGAGGTGTGTCGTCGGGGTCCCTTGGGAATACGCGGTGTAAAATGTCCCGGGGAGCGGCGTGAGCTGCCTTATTCCCCGGGAGGGAGACATGACCAGGCGTCCCAACAATGTGAATGGTCCGCAGAGTTTTGGCGTGTTTTAGAAGTGTGAGCGCATGCAGAAATATTCGTCCTGATAGGTAATGCCAGTACGCCTGTTGAGAGTAAGTGATTACTGTAATAATTTGCTTTTTGCTGGAGGTGGCCGCTGGGGCGATGTCGGTCTCTTCTGCGACATCGGTGTCGGTTTTTCGGACTGTTACAGCTGAGATTGATGTCCCTTCGGAACCCGCGACCACTGCAACGTGGGCCTGGCGGTCGGGATTTCTTGCGACGTCTGTATTGCGACGTCTGGCGGTCGGGATTTCTTGTGACGTCTGGGCCGGTGAATTTATTGCTTAAGTATCTTATTCTCGCCTGTCTTCTCCCTTTGTTGTATTCCGGGTGCATGTGTGTTTGAATGGGGGCTACTTTGATGTTGGTTCGTATGTTTAATGGGATCCTGGTAAAACGCGTTAGATGGTGCGGGGTTGGGGTAGCCCAGTTTGTCCAGAACCATCCGGCCAGTTGGAGTTAGAGCTAGTCGATTTAGTTGGCTTACTCGTTGCGCTTCCAGAATTTCCCTCAAGGTGTTATGGAGTCCAAGCTTGAGAAGGTTATCTGTAGGCGTAAAAGCGGGAAGTCCCAGGGCCAGCTTATACGATTTCCGAATTAGGGCATCTATTTTAGAGTGTTCCTTGGGGCGTTGTTGGACGTATGGGGTGCCATAGGCGATGCGGCTGGTCAGAAGTGCCTGAACGATGCAGCAGGTGTCCTATTCTTTAAGACCGCTCTTCTGGGTGCAGATCCGTCGGATTAAGTGCATCAACTGCATGACCGTGGTGTTAAGTTGTGGTAGTGAGTCGGTACCGGAGCCGTCTGCATGAAATGGTACTCCCAAAATGCGAAGTCATGTGACTTGAGGTACCGAGCTGGATGCGATGCTGACGGTTGGGTCGGGCGTTGGGTTGGGTGGTCTACCTCGTGCGCGTGCCCGAAGGACCAGTAAAGCTGACTTGGTAGGGGCGCACGCAAGGCCCCGTTTTTCCAAGTACTCCATCACGCAGTCTGCGGCCTGTTGAAGTATGTCCTGCTGTTCTCCAGCTGATCCCGTGTTCGTCCAGATTGTAAGATGACCAGCGTAAAAGGCGTGATGTAGTTCGGGGATCTCTGAAAGCTGGGAAGGCAGTTGAAGCCCGGCAATAATAAATAGTAAGGGAGAAATAACGGAGTCTTCAGGCGTGCCTTTCGATGGTGTTGAGAATGTGCCCGTTTGTATTGGACCCAGTCGAATTTTAGCGGTACGGCCTCACAGGAACTGTCGTACAAAGTTGTACGTCGCTTCTCCGCAGTTGGGGTCTCGGAGTCCTTGGAGGATCGCTTTGTGGGTGACGTTGTCGAAGGCGCCTTGAACGTCTAAAGCAAGGATGGTACTAGGGGTGGTTTTGCTGAGGTTGTCTATAATTTTCTTTCAGCTGCAGCAATACGTCCTGGGTAGACAGATGGGCGAGGAATTCGAACATTGTGTTAGGGTAGAGGTTATTATCGTCAATATGTTCTGTCAGTCTACGGTTCACCAAGTGTTCGAAGAGCTTTCCAAGGCATGATGTAAGTGCGATTGGTCGAAGGTTTTCAATGCTGATTCGTTTGTGAGGTTTCGGAATTAGCGTTATGTTGGCGTGCCTCCACTGTGGTGGTAGTGTGCCGGCTAGCCAATGTGTGTTGAAAAGTGCCAGGATGGACTCCTGCGTGTCTTCGTTCAGGTTTCGTAGACGTTTATTGGTAATTTTGTCCTTGCCTGGCGTGGTGTTACGGGTCAGACGCGCAAGTGCCCCCCGTAGCTCTTGCATTGTAAAAGGGGCGTCCATGCATGCGTTGGGTTCGCCTTGGTACGGAGGGTGATTTTGTTGCCACTGTTATGTGCAGAATAGTTTGGTTTGTATAGTACGCATTAATTGGTCCGGTGGGTTTGGGTGGTTATGCAGCAGGCGTTGGATCTGCTGTTGCGTCATGGTGTTGGATGGTTTGAGCCGAGTTGATGTCGTAGTATTTTCCACGTTCTTTTAGTGCACAACGTGCAACTTAATTCACAACAAAATGTTCTCCAATTTTGCTTTTGCAGTGTTAGGGCATACTCTGGTGCCTCTTTAGTAATCCTAACTATTTTTAGTTTTAGTTTTCGGTTGGTTTTTCTGGTTTTCCAGCGTTTGATTAGTCCTCTTCGTGCTGCCCAAAGATGGTCGAGGTGAGTGTCAATAACCGGTGTATTAGTACTCAAAGTTACAGTTTTGGTGTGGCGTTGCATCACTTCCTCTATCTTTGCTGTCTACAGTTCAAGATTTTCTTCTACAGGTGGTAAATCAGTCAAATCTTGCCGAACCGCGGGCCAGTCTGTGAGTTGGGCTTGTCCTAGGCCGCGGCGTAGAGTGCCGTGAGCCAATGTCAGGGTGACGATATAGTGGTCGCTCCCAAGGTTGTCCCGTAGCCGTTGCCAATCGAATTGGGTGACATGTCGTACAAATGTAAGATCTGGAATGGTGTCCCCTGACACACTTGTTCCCAGTCTCGTAGGATAGGTAAGGTCGTTGCAAAGAACAAGCTGGAAATTTTGTGTTGCTTGCAGCAACGCCGTTCCCTTTTTAGTGGCCTGTGGGTAGCCCCAGGAGTGATGAGGTGCGTTGAAATCCCCAAGGAACACTAAGGGGTTCGGGCCTGCCTTCTTGATTGCCTCCGCAAGAAGTGGGTTGATCTCCGTAAGGGGTTGGTTTGGTGGGCTGTATATGTTAAGGATGAATAGACTCCGCTGGCCAGGCTTCACCGGATTGATTTCTATGAAGGTATGAGCGAAGGGTGAGGCGATTAAATGCTCTTGGGACGTCAAATTTTTATTAACTAACACCGCCGTTCTGTGACTGCGATCACTCGAGTATGTTTCATACCCACGCAAGGTAGGTTGTGGCGTATCCGTTTCCTGAAGAACGAGAATTTCTGGAGGCGATGCCTGGATGTAGTTTTCTAATTGGGCTTTTTTACTTCTGAATGACTGGCAGTTCCATTGGTAGATTTTTATTTCATTGATTTTCCCGCCATTCATCAGGAGTATATTATGATGACGGTGGAGGGTCGCTAGCGTACTGCATCATCGGGGGCTGCTGGGAGCCATCTTGGCGTGGCTTTTTGTGGGCTTTTTCAATGGTGGTCTCCAACTGGGTGATCCGAGATTCTAGCGACGGGAGTACAATTTCTTGAGGTGACCGGTTTTCTAATGCTGGCAGCCGCGACGCGATTTGGTTGATGAGACCGAGCATATCTTCAGTAGTTTCAGAGATTAGCTTGTTGAGGACATGGGTGGACTCTGCTATGAGGATCACAACTTGTCGCAGCACCTTTTCTTCCATGAATGTCTGGGTTGGCTCTGGGACGGGTGGTGGGCTAGGTTGGCGCTGTATGGAGGTTTCCAACACCTCTGTCCTCTTTCGCAAGTAGGCGTTTTGTTGTTTAATCTCCTTGAGTAGTTGTGTGAGTTCGGATACCGGTTGTGTGTGTGATGGCTGGGTGTCGGGCGTTATGACTGGGAGAGGGGGAAACTCTGGAGGAGCGGGAGCATTAGAAACTAAGGCTGACCAGCTTACCTTCTGCGCTGTTGTTCCTTGAGTAGCGGTGTGACGGGCCGTCGAAGCTTTTGGGATCGCTCGGAATATCCTCTTAGGGCAGTCCTTCCCAGCGATGGCGTGGGGCAGATTACACAGTTTTCATGTTGGTGCACACTGATGGTCACTGGCTGAGTTGTTTAGTCCGCAGTCGATGCACTTTGGTCGGTCCGGGTTTGGGCACACATCTTCTCGGTGGCCGAGTTCTCCGCACAAGCGACACACTTGCACAGAACGTCGGAATGGGCGGCATCGTTACAGAAGGCTTTCCACTTTAACGTAAAATGGGACGTGTGGACCTTGAAAAGTCAGTAGGGCCGAGGTGGCTCGACCCAAGAGGCGTGCGTGCAGGAGTAGAGGCTTGTTGGCTTGCAGCATATCCTTTAGCGTCTCAGTGTTGACTTCCGGATCAAGGCCGTGGATGACTCCCCTGCTTGTGTTCGGTGGTGGCTCCATGTACGGTTGGACTTCGTAGTCCACTGCTCCAAGCCTGAGAGACTGGATTGCGCTTAGCGTGATGGCTTTTTTAGGATCCTCGGTGCAAGCAACAATTAGGTTGTTGGGGCTTTGTACTTGGACGACTACGTTATCGTAGAAACCTTGCTGTGGAATTTGGCTCGCCACGCAATGCTGTGAGAAATTGATCTCGCTCTCCACGCTTAAACGTTCAGTTCAGTTCTCGGGCGGTACATGATCGTGTATTGATCTTTCGGCAGCCGAGGGGGTGGGTTTTGAGATGTGGTGGTCTTAGCAGTAGCGTTAGTTTGCCTGTTCGGTGAGTACGACGCAGTTGACGTCTTGCGATACACAGGGATCCAGGGATAGTCAGGTGGGCGCGTGCGCCCACTCAGCGGATATATGTCCATGTCGGCGCAAACAGGCGGTGAGCTTGAAGCACGTGGACAGACCTGGTTGTCCGGAACGCAAGCTGGAGCTCAGCTCGAGCTCGCGCCGCCGGGGCTTGTAGCCAGCTCTACAAAGTAGGCCCAGTTCGGTTGGTGAAGCCTCGGATCTTCTGATGGTAGTCTCTAGATGAATTCTAACGTCATTTTAACGTCGTTCTAACGTCATTCTAACGTCGTCGGAATTTTGTCGAGCTCTTTATTTATTCATTTATCGTATTTCTGCGGCCAATGCGCGTGGCGGGGATTCTCCGCGGTCGCTGCTGGCACGCACTTAAGAGCGAGCTCTATTTTCTTGTTGTTTTTTCCGCCAAGGGCGAACTTACGGCTTGTACAAGAGCATCGAAGTTAAAAAAAACGAAGATGCCCTTTTTTAAATCAGGTCGAAAATGCGTCAAAATGTGTGGGGACCTTCACTGCACCCCATTTTTTAAATTATGAACGCGTTTTTCGGCATAAACTGAAATAGGCATGAAGAAGAATAAAAAAATGAAGAAATACTACAAAAATTGAACTCCTTACCTTGCTAGGTGCAAAGAAACCAGTCACGTCAATTTCGACAGTGTGAAAAAATATCAAGCTTGAAATTTTTCCTTAAGAATTTTTAGTTCAAACTAAAACATAAGTACGTGAATTCCTTTCACTCTCTACAGTCTCAGCAGAAAAGAAACTGTGGCAAAAGTATGAAGGTTTCAGCTGAAAAGGCTTCGAATTTCCCGCGACTTGGGCAGCTCGCTTGGCTCCCGAGCCGGTTTTACCATTTCTGTAACACCGAAGCTGGTTAACTAGCGCGTAAGATTTCCAACGCGAACAGAATACCCCAATACGAAATTGATAAGAAAAACGCTTCCCGTGGTAGTATTCGAACCAGAGTCCCGCATGTTATAAAACCGGCATCTATCCGACTGAGCTACCGTAGCATTTCTTTGGTAGCTGTGGCTGTACTTCCGCATGAATATGCACGTTATACAGAAGGGTACACATAATGCAACCGAAGCTGTGGAAGTACATGTGGAAGTACCCGGGTACATATTTTGGGTAGCGGCATGATAACCCAGGAATAAAAACATGAAACAATGAACGAACAACCACAACAGAAACAAAGGCTTCACAGAACCAAAGGCTGAATGAATTCTAGGGGCCCCAAAGCCTTCGCGATCCTCGTTTGCATATAGAACTGAAAAGCTGAGAAGAGGGATTTATTTATTTCAGGCATGAATGCGACGCATGCCCTTAGAAGGTTCCCATTTTTAGGGGCGAAGCTCCTTAAGTCATGGGTCTGTCCATCCCTTGTGTCTCGTGGTACGTGACCGCCGCATGCTTTCGGAGATGTCGCAGTGTGCCGAGTTGCACGCGAAAGAACCGGCTGCAACTGGCAGCGCAAAGTCGGCACCGGGAGCGCGAGCTTGTCTGTGTTCGCCAACGGAGGCGCGAGCGCACGTGCACTGTGAGGGGGAGCTCACGCAAGAGATCACGCCACGAACGCAGGCAGTCGTTCTCGGAGATCGACCGAGACGCAAGGATCTTTGCTCGTTTCCTCTCGTCTTGTTCGGGCACAAGTTCACCCTAAATAAAAGTTCTTTCTTTACCCTTGCGTCCCATCCTACGTGACAAATTGTGGTGAGGTGCTGGGTAGTCCTCGATGGCGCGGGGTCTTTCACCAGGTCTGGGCCTGGTAGCATTGACTCCGAAAATAAAAGTTGATTTGTACAATGTACGCACACAGTCCTACGTCTTTCTTAATGATGTAATGGGCGAACTTTCACGGGAGAGTTACGGTTACCGATGATCTCCCCCTCTCGAGCTTCGCCCCACTTATCATCATTCATTCCGTGGATATGGCGTGATTTTTTTGCATGGCCTCAGACTTTTCTCTGTCTGAGCCTTCACGCGGTTGTCGTATTCTGCCTCAGTGCATGACTGACCTAAAAGAGCGTTGTTCGCAGTTTCAGTCAAGAGCCCGGTGTTCCGTATGCGATAACCATCCATTCCCCTTTCCGGAGAAATTGCCAACATACCTTTTTAGGATGGAGGGCGCACTCCACCGGATCCATTCCAGATTTTCAGAGAAAGTGGAGGCCTACGTACTGGACACAATTGCGGACAAAGGGGTGCCCTCCTTCACGCATGAAAACTTCTGATCTGGCCAGGTGATGATCCAATATGTTTGGAGGCACGATTGGATTTTGTCCCAGAAAAACGTCGCTGTGTTGCAGTTTAAGACCACGTGTTCGGTAGTCGTTTCGCTGCCACAGGAGGCATGCTACAGCCCATGGAATGAAGACGCCCTGTTTCTGACTTTTGACGACACATGAATGACAACACTTAGGTTTCGAAACACAAAATTATGTTTAATGCCGACTGGAAAAGATGGTTGCCTAACTTGTTTCGGAACATCGTCTGAACCCTGGGGGACCAAAGGCTGACAGTAAAGAGGTGGTGGAAGTGTCCGTGCTACTAAGTCCCAATATAGCGGTCACGCCTTTACCACAATCAGGTATTTGCCCAAAAACATCATCTCCATGAAGCCACCGCGCTACCGATCATCTTGTAGAACCCAGGTTTATGCGTGGCCAGTAGTCGACAGGAATTGAAGTGAAGACATCAATTTCTGTCGATTACAGCCCTCGCGTCACAAGTTTCTATGGGGCTCGGAATCCAGCGCGAACTCTATTTCTACCACCAGGCTCACCTGTTCTTCAAGCGCGAATATAATCCCCAAGCTCCCTTCACTTAAGGCAGAGACTTGCGCCTTAAGGAATCGGTAAACCTGGTTGCGGAAATGTAAGAAACTGTGGACTGTGAGCTTGAGTTGTACATTTATAATCCAATGTCCCCCTATCCCTCCATGCACCTAAATGCGATGAATAGTTTCGATTTCCTTATGGGTGAAGCTTCCATTCTTGCGCGTCAACTTTCCGTTACACCTAGGCGCAACCGCCCGACAACGCCAATCGAATTCCGGGTGCACAAATTATTGCGTATCCCGGTGCTGCTATATCCGAGTGCTGCCGTGTCAGAATGCACCCTATCTCACGGTGCTGCCGTGCGGCCAATTCTTTGGTGCAATGAACAGAAGTGGGTGTTACGGAAACCTTTAATATGGGAGATACAAAAAAAGTTTTTCTACAGAAATATTTCAATTATAAAAAAAAGTGGACCTTTACAGAAATACAGTGAACTAGCAACCTTAAGGAAAGAGTATTTTTTCTGCAGGCACATATTCATTTTGAAAAAGAACGTATTAGGTGTTCAGAAATTTTTAACTCTCTTGCAGGTTTTGGACAATTTTCTGTTTTACAGAAAGAAATATTTCACTCATATTGGCAGATATCCACTCAATTGGCGTCGGGTGAAGACGGCCACACAGACATTGTAATTGAAAGAGTGGTGGGTTAGTATCATGAGAAGTAGTATGTGTGCGGAATGCGCTATGAACGAAAAATACTGGGTGGTGTTCTGTTTCACTGCCTGAAGGTGCCCAGTGCGCTAATTCGCCTCCATGCCTCGCCCTCTTTTTGAGAATCTTCTTCCTGTAAAGCAAAGCATCAGTGCAGTGTTGTGCCCACTTTTGTAGAAGACGCAAGATGTGTGGGTTGTAGGGGAGGGAGTATTATGGTAATATACATGGATAAAACTGTTTGAATGTTGGTTAAAAAGAGAGGGTATGTGGGAAGCTATCAAGCCATTTTTTCTCTTTTCCATTTCTCCCTGCGCGCGTAAAAGGATTTATCTTGCAGATGCTTCGGTTTCACTTCAAGGCCTTTCCTTCGTTTTAAATATTGTGACGATACCTTCGCCGTAACAATATAACTCGTTGGTGAACTTTTTCTTATTTTTATGTTTTGTTCTCAGAATACGCTCGGGATACCAAATAAAAAATTATGGCTGAAAGAAAAAATCAAACTATCTGGTAACCGCTTTTGTCTTCAATAACCGCGTAAAGAAATTCTTTTTTACTCAAATATGGCTGAGAACGAGGTGACCAATACGATCGGGAATGAGACCGAGCTAGTGACTGCGGAAAATTGGGAAAAAAAGTCCTCAGGTCAGACTGTGCCTTCGTTTCGGAATTGAAGATACGTATTGTTGCAGCATCAGCCGAGCCGGTTACTTTCAGGAACAGCCTTTATTCCGAGGCGCACTGGCAGCCTCAACGCAACAACCCACAGCCGCGTACAATCCATGAGCTTATCTACACCTGAGGCATCAGTGACGCATGCGCAGCAGCACCAGTACGTAGGCGCTTCCACCCTTAACATAAATAATGATAACGCGGCGCGAGCGCGTGAACGCGACATTACACGTATTAGTAAGTCTTGTGTAAGCCTAGTGTTCCAACTTGTATAGGAATGCTGTAGATAAACTCCTTTCCAGCGAGCAAAACTTTGTCAGATGGCCCGAGGCAACGTTCTCTTTGAACCCTGCTCTATATTGTAGCTTTGTTCGTTGTCCCGCATAGTGGCCCAAAGTTGACTTCAGGATTAGTGACTGACCGACCACCGCAGGGTAAAGTTTCAAACGTAACGTCAGTGCTCACTGTCACACGAGGTGAACTTTGAGGAACATTCACAGTCACTCGCGCAAAACAAAATGAAGGGGCTGCAAATGCACGCACGCAGATATATTGCTAAGCTGACGCGGCATTCCTTTTGAGTGTGTGGACACTGCGCTGTCCTGAATTTTACACCGAACACGCGTATATAAAGAATATTTCCTCCCTTCGGAGTTCTCATCCCGATGAGGCTGCTTTAGTTTACACGGCTATCCGCCATAGCTACGACTTTTTCAGATATTGCACTCCCTATATGAATGCGCTTTATTCTAGGTAGCAGCGGCCGCTTTTCTGACGAAGGCGAAAAGCGAAAGCGCCGGTGTGTTTGAGATTTTGGCGTAAGTTGAAAATCCACACGAGGTCAATGTTAATGCAGAACCCTCACCTCCGGAGTGCCTCGTCACCTGTGTAGCGTCGGTGCTTAACATCATAACAAATCAAATCAATATGCCACTCTCTACCGATGATGCTTATTTCAAGACTGGCGCGATGAGCTGATCAAGGCGCTAGCGCCGTAATAAAGACTTGCATTTTAGAGCAAAGCTTTTTGCCTCTACCTCCCAAGGGTTCTTTTGCGACCGCTAGTTTCAACAAAAAATTCCAGCGAACAAACAAATGTATTTACTGGCACCGCCAGGAATCGAACCTGGAACTAATAGAGTACCAAATCCAGCGCCCCTTGTCTTACCGATTTAGCTACGAGCCCATGCGGAGACAGACAAGACAAGTGTTGCTCTCGCCAAGCACACATACGGGTTTAACCCCTGCATTCTAGCTCAATGCCACGCGATAGCGTTTGAAGGAAGCTCACAACAAGCCTGGCATCTCATTTCTAGTACGCCGATGTGCTAGAGCCTGTGGCTTCCAGTGTTCACGTAAAAAATATGAGCTCCTTGTCGCCCGCCTTCATGCCAAAAGACACCTCAAGGAACAAGATCATCACTCCAAGCCCCAGCATCAAGATCCTGGGCCTACATTTTCAGGAAAACACCAAGAGTGACGTATCCTTGCAGCGCCTCAAAAACAGCATCAATAAAATTATACACATGATCAGAGAAGTTGCCACCATAAAGCGAGGCCTCAAGGAATCTGATACCTTCCAATTAGTTCAACCTTTTGTCCTCTCAAGAATCACTTACGTCAACCCTCTGTCTTCTTTTCGGCAAGGAGGACATAAAAATGCTTTATGATGATGAGGCCAGCGCAGCGTTGTGAAACTTATATAGGGCGATTATTTCCCTTCAAGATTTTATTGTGACCAAGGCTTCCGTGTGTAAGCCGAAACGTTAATTTCCTTTAAACTCAACTAACTTGTGGTCGGCGTGTTTGTTTTCTTCATCAAAATGCAGCCGGACCAGACGGGCTTCCTTCACACCCTTGACTTCAAAGATGCTTTATATAATGCTTAGAGAGGTGGTTGAGCAATCCATTGGTCCACAGAGAGGCTGTTTAGCACGGGGCTCTGCAACATGGTGGAAGAGCTGATAGAGGGCCATCTTTCTATCCAGAAGCTCCGAATGAGTAGAACTGCGGCAGGTCGCCGCATCCTCCACCACATTGGCTGGGCAGCACAGAATGTCCCTCGGCTTGATGTTCTCATGGACGTTTGGCAACAAGAACTAAAGATGGTCTTTTTGCTTAGAACTATGAACCCCTCACTCGACGAGGGTCGCCGACAAGCACAGGCCTGAACGCTCAACACCACCTTCAGTGGGGATCATGCAGTTATCTACAAAGACGTCTCCCAACAACGAGGGCAGCAGTACGCCATCATCGTGGCTACCTCCAGAACCAACCTCCTTGCTTGTGCCTCACTCAAGATCGAAGACATGACGGCACCAGAAGAAGAAGCCATCGCCTTGGCTCTCACTCAACCAGGGGTTCGTAAGGTAGTCACCGATTCCCAACAAGCCTACCGGAATTACCGGTCGAGTTTGGTGTCCCGACCTGGACTGCGTGTGCTAAAAAACCACTCCCCAAATGATTCCATTAAGCTTATCTCGACTCGCGCTCACGCTTCCATGGAGGGCAACAAATACGCCTACCAACAAGCCTGCACATTTACCCCCTGTGCTAAGGAGCTGCAAAAGGACCGAGACCCGCTTGTCTCTTTGAGGTACATAACCCAACATTATCGCCTTCTGATACAGACCCTACCTTCGCCTTACCCTGACCCTTCCACAGAACGACAAACTATCCTACGGCTAATACCATCCGGCTCCTTCGCACACCCGACGCGTCTTCAATTATTGCTCCCGAATAGCTACGACGCTTAACGTAAATTTTGCTAAGAAGTAGAAACACTCTGCCACATAATCGGTGTGTGCGGATTTAAACCTCATACCTCCTCTCTTTCCGTGAACTACCCAACAAGAGCAATGTGAGATGCTGCTGTCCAGCCCCTGCCTGCCTTTCCAGCTTCCGCTGGTGGACAGAGCACAGGCGGCGCGGACTGAATATGGGCTATACAGTGAACAAGGAACCACTGACCTGGGCTACACTCTGGGCCGGTCAGAAATCTCAATAGAAGTATTTGTTCTCCTCCTACTCTTCCCCCTTCTGCTCCTCCACCGCCTCTGCCCCAGATCTCGTCGCCTCCGTCCACGACGGCGAAGATGGAGAAGTGAGATCGTCTAACACCGGGTTTGAGCTTTATTTTATAAAAAACGAGTTTTGACTCATGTGCTACACCAACACAACTCAACCAACCACCATTCATGCATCATTCGATAATTTAACTTTACCAAGAATATCTGTTTGAAGTAATAGAGGGTGTGGTTAAGTATATTGCACTTGTCTCTAGTTTTACTATTTGTAGAACGACGTGAGTAAATTTAAGTGACGTGGCATGGGTAATCGATGTGGGTAACATTTACAGCTTTGCTTTCTAACCCCATTCATAGGGTGGATGGGCGCGCAATTTTAACAAGCTATAGCATGGACGCGTATAATTCGCTTCGAGGAAGCGGAGCAAGAATTGAAGGAACGCCACGCGTAGAAGCGCGATTGAGCGCGCGAACATCGAAAAGCCGTGGTCGCGTAATGTAGTGGATTCAAGTCACGACGCGTGGGTAATCATTGTGGCTTTCGTTTAGAGCATCGAAGAACAACCAGCTTCAGCGCGTGAATTGGAGCCGAACTATTTTTCGTGCAAATGAAGAATGTTACACGATTTGCCACTTCTGTCTATTATTCTAGTTTTTTTTGTTTTGATTTTTAAGTTCTCTTCGAACAATTATGTCTATTTGCGCTTTATAAAGGTTAAAGGTGTTTGTTCTGCATTTGTGTGAAATTGTAGCGTTGTTTATAGTTTGCCATTATAGCTATTTTTAGATTTTCTTGGTTTGTGGTGTGTCATTTCCCCTGTCAATCATCTCAATTTGCACTATTATAGCGATTAAACTTGAAAATTCTGCGAAATATACCTTTTCGTATTAATGCCGGGCACTACACGGTTCGCCATTATCACTTTATTCACTTTTAGAAATTTCTTCATCTTTCAACTTATGCCCGACCAATCATCTCCATTTACGCTAGTATAACGATTAAAAGTACACCTTCCGCGATATCTGCATTATTGTGGAACTGCGGGACGCTACGCAGTTCGCCATTTTCAATTGTAACAGGCATGTTGTTGTTTACTGGCCGTAAGTTCGGGATCGCAGAAAACTACCCCAGGTCAACGCCATGACGCACCTCTCGCGCAGCTATAGCAATACCTGCTAGAAAATGGAAAGACACATGATAGCGGTCGCGGCAGCACTCAAGAGGAGTGGTTTGAATTAATCGTCACAGTACCGGCTGTGAATGAGCGGGACACATGATAGCGTGCGCCCTTCGGGTTTCTTCGTAGATGAGGTACTCCTCGTTTCGTCGTGCGCATGCGCTCAGTTTTCTAGAAGCGCCCTTCACGGGGCAGCGTTCGCGCAGTTTTCGAAACCGGCTGGGCGAGGATGGTTCGCGCGACCGAGGAAGGGAGAGCGCTCACACAGGGTAGGTGTGCTCAAGACTGAGAGCGAAGACGTCATGAACCGACCTATCACCTGTGGGCGCACGCAATGCTACGAGAAGGCGGCAGCGAGCCGAAGATCCTGAGTACGCTAAACGAGGGCGAGGTAAGGCTGAAGCTGAACAGACACCGTGCTTTGGAAACTCACCGCCACTGCCACTACAGTCTGCAGAAGATATTGTGAGTGATTGGAGATATGGCTACGAGTGTACGATTCCTTACCGACATGACGTGCCTCGAGTGAATAACGAAGGGCTGGTGGACGGATGACTTTGCACCAGCCACCCGAAAAGGACACGACTTCACCTATGTATGCGACGACGGCTACTTGCCTTGCAACTATGGAAATGAACAATGAATCCGAAAATTACCTGGGTCCGTCAATGTCCACTTACAGAATCCCCATTCAAGTATTGCGTGTGAGTGAAAGCTTCCCCTAAGTCATTTCCTTTGCTTTTTACCTTTAAAATGTCTGTCGCACGAATTATCTAGGTTTAGGGCATTAAAACGATTAAAAGCGGAGTTACCGCGAAATACGCACTTTTGTTACTGCTTTACTAATTTTTTCAATTAATCGATTTTTTCTTTTGTTTTTCAATTTGAAGTGTTATCCTACCAATTCTCTCCATTTACGGTATTACAATTATTACAGGTGCTAGTTGAGACAAATCTGAGTTTTTGTGGAAAGGATGGACGTTTCTGGTTCGCCATTCTTGTTATTTTTCAATTTTTTGCCCAAACATTGTTGCGACCCATTTTCTACATGCGGGCTTTTGTAACTATTACAGTTCTTGCTTCCGCCACATCTTCTTTTCAGTGGAAATTCAGGGCGTTACACGCTTTGCCATTACGGCATTACGGCAATTTTTTGTTAGGTTTCTCGAACTTCTGCCCTGAGCAATTATCTACTTTTCCACTTTTAGAACGAGAACGGGCACAACTTCCGCGAAATTGGCATTTTTGGGGCAGTTGGAGGGAGTTACATGGTCCTGGGTGTGGGGGTGCTTGGCAAAGAATGCTTAGCTTTAAATCGCCCCCCGTCGTTGGAGTCGAACCTGGGTCCCTCACGTTATGAAACTTTTTCTGTGTGATCTATAGATTATCGATTTTAAGGCAATGATCACTTCATTTATGTAAATAAACTCATGAGGCAGAAGAAGATACATTATACAGCAGTACCTCTGGTAGCGGTTACTTTTGGGGGTAGTGAGGTGACATGAACATAAAAGCAGGAAGAAAAACACGAACAACAAGAAAGAACAAACAACTAATGCATATATTACAAAGGCTATATGCAGGCTATATATTATAAAGGCTGAAGGAATTATGTGGGGCTCATAAAACGCCGCTAATGTCGTTTGTAAATACACTTGAAAAGAGGGATTGAACCATTAGGGTATAGAGACATTGGCCCGTTTACTGCCACAGATTTTGCATGGGCTTTGAAGTTCCCCTTTCTGCACATCTCCTTGTTTCTCTCGTAGTGCTTCCGTGGATGGTACTGAGGCACGCGTTTTTCGTTATTCCAGGTCATTGCCTGGTATTACCGGTTTGCTAACGGTCCATTCCATGTTCCGCAGAAAATGTCATTATGCTGGCTGAGGTGGGCGCAGTCAACTGCATCTAGCCCAGGTTTTCTAAGGAAGTGGAGGACTACGGCGAGGACACAGTTACGGACAACAGGGTGGTCTTCTTCCACGCTTAGAATCTTGTGGTCCAGCCCGGTTTCATTAAAACAGGTTCAGAAGCGCGAATGTATTTCTCACTAGAAAATGTCGCCGTGTTGAAGTCGAGGAAAACGTGTTGAGCAGATCGCATGATTCCACAAATAAGGAAACGTGTGATCCCAGGAAACGAAGAATCCCCGCTCGGGTGATGAGCCATGAATGAGAAAAAGGCCATGTTAAAGCGAAAAAAATTTCTGTAGAGCCGACTTGGCAGGGCAATTGCCTAACTCCCATTAGCGCATCGTCTCGACTTCGAGGGACGAAAGCCTAACAGTAAAAACGTGGTGCAGTGTCTGTGCCACGAGGGCCTATTTTAGCTTTCGGGGTTTTAGAACGAGCCATATTTCCACTATAACCGTATTTGTAGTCAAGCCACTGGGGTCGATATCCAAATAAATAACTTCCTACCCTGGAGCCATAATCGACAGAAATCGATGGGCTGCCACATCAATTTCTGTCTATTATGGCGCCAAATAACCTGGTTTTACAGGCGCGGATTCCAGTGCTTCTCATATTTCCGCCGCCAGGCCGACCCGTTCCATCAAGCAGCCATCAGATGCTGAGACTCTCTTCCCTTGCTGCCTTGGCTGGCGCTTGAAGGAACCGGTCAGCCTGGTGGCGAAAACACAAGAGCAGGACTACGAACTTGAGGTGCATAAATTTTGAGTCCATCCTGTACTTCTTCCAAGATTCCAAAGAGATTTCTGCGAGGGATGGTTTTGTTTTGGGACCGCCGCAGAAACACCAACCAGAGCAGGTGCAGCCGCATTACATAGCGGGCATTGATGGTGGTAATACGCGGGCAGTACGGAACCTCGGGGTAATCCACCATATTGTACAAAAGGAACCGAAAGTCAATGAATTGTCCTGGTTCTTCTGTGGGAGAAGATCCCATTCTGCCGCGTGGAATTTCGGTTCCCCCGAGGCGCCATCGTCTGGCCCGCACCAATCGGATACCGGGTGCACAGCTTATTTTATTTGTGGTATGTACATCATTGGCTTGAGCAGCCGGCTCTCCGACGAAGAGAGAGGGGCCGCCAGCTCCGCTGTTTCTTCAGCCTTGCACCACTAATGCAAGCTCCGCATATTTTTGTAAGTGGGCAATTTTTTCTGAGAAATCAGTTCATGTTTCTTTTTCCTCGTGCACGAGTTGGTGGATATAAATGTTCAGCTGGCATTACACATGTTGAGCAGACACTCTTGTCCATCAAGCTAAAATACACGCTACAGACATTTGCCGAGGCACCTCTAAAGACACCGCTGTTGACCATAGCCAACGGGCAACTATTTTAATTCGCATTGCCCAGCATAGGGGGAGTTTGGCTGTTTTGCAACAATCGCCTTTTCTCAATTTTCCAATGTAAAAACACCAACTACATTGCATTTTTAATATTGAGATTGTTTAGGAGCTATTTCAATAGGTGGAAACTACACAATTTACGGAATCTGCCAGTGTTGTTTACAAAGTAATTTCACCCCAGTACACGTTCCTTGCACCCGAGGTTCTTCAGTATTAGAATGGCCACTGGCATGTCACTCATCCAACTCCTTTGGCAGCCTCAGATGCGCCCGACAGGCGAGAAATTCGTGTAACGCGCTAGAGAAGCGTTTGGGCTGCAAGAGACGACCACCAACCACGTAGGCCTCTTTTTCACAGGGGCGCTGCCAAATGGCTACTTTTAGGGTAATAATTTGTTATTAGGACAGGAATTGCCGGTAATACAGCGTTCATGAGCGAGTTAATACAGTGCTGTGCTTCTGATGTACCTTTATATCCCAAAAATAAAAAAATGAAGTTATTTTTACAAGTTTAAAAAATATTTAAAAAAAATGCCCAACAAAACACAATATTTTTAGCTAGCAGTTTTACGAAAACTTGCAAGGTAATTTGGTATGTTTTACCGGTATTACAAGATTAAAAACTGCTTAAGTTTTTTTTTACTTTTTTCACAATTTATTAAAATTTAAATGCTACTTTTTTACATAAAGAAATATTATCTTGTTCTCAATTCATCTACCACTCGATGGCTTCAACTGTTAACGGTGTTGCGTGGTTGTGTGTAGATTGTGCCGGGACGATAACTTGAACACTTCATAATTTTTTCTTGATCCGTCCTCCGCTCTTTTAGCGCTCAAACTTGCCGCGAATATAGCAATTTGTGGTTTATTTTGTTCGATACCGGGAGCAACGATGGTTCTTACCTGTGTACTCCGAAAATAAATAAAAACGATTTTCGCCTATTGGAAAATGGCGGCTGATTAGGACGTGCGAATCAGCGCAAGTTGATGATGGAACGATGGAACCACCTGCACAGTGAAACGCATGTTTGCGATTCACGTACGGAGCCAAATAGTGCAGCAGACGATAACAAAATGCACTAGAAATGCGCTAACAGATGATCAGAAAACCGCGTTTTAGGCTCGCACGTCCAAACCGCCGCCATTTTCCCATAGGCGAAAATCGTTTTTATTTATTTCAGGATAAACAGGTAAGTACCGTCGTTCTTTCTGTCGTTCTGATTTGTACAACAGGTAGATGACGCTATCAACACCATTATCTACCTTAATTGCAGGATCCGCATCATGAATTTTTGGTGCACTGTATCCAATGGTTAGGTGTACCACCCATGAATACAAGAATTCAACGCGCTGCTTTGAAGGTTCATTGTTGCGTTGAAGGGTGTTTTGTTATTAGAGGAACACCACTGTCGACTAGCCACCTATATTCTATGAACACCACGAGACTCATAAGATCACCTGAAAAGTATTCCAGTGCTTCCTCAAAGACGATGATGGGCCCAACTTTTGTGAAAGCTTTGGCTTGTTAACTCACGATGGCCGATTCTTCAGACGACCAGTAGTATGCTTTCAACATTCATTGTTCAGAATACGAAATATGGGCGCCGCTCACTGTTCAGGCGCACCTGCGCAAAATAGCACCGAAGCTGGCGTGCACGCTTTCTTAGTGATAGCCAGACGGCTAAGGCTTTCGAACAGTTTCTCAACACATAGTTTTTTGACAAAGAACTAACTGGCGCACCAAGACAAAATACTCGTTGTGAGTAGCGGTAAGAAACAAATTATTACGTGTCCTAAATTATAAAAAAACAAACATTGCAGTACCAGAATGTTAGCCTAGGAAGGTGTGGCTTAACAGCTACGCCAGGCAAACACTATCTTTCAAGGTACACTTAGCACAGATTACGGGATTCAACTCAGGAAACAAGGGTTTCCAAAGACAACTATTGACTTCTCCTTCACTTTTTTATTATGATTGCAATGATTGAAGAAAAAGGGGGTAATATAAGTCCCTACTTTTCCTGACCGGTTGCCAGAAAACGCCAAGCTTTAACCATTTTCTGCTGGTTGTCAGGAAGGAATCAATCAACATCTACTTGCGGGCTTCTAAGCGACAGAAAAATCAACCACAACCGATCAGGTTTCAAAGCAACATAAAGGGCAGCACTACATCTGTGTTGCTCTGGTGGCCAGCAAATATTGTACTTCGTGAAGTATGTGAGTCTATTGTACACAGGGGCATCCATGACAAAAAGGCTTTTCTTTTCTATTTTTAATCTGTCATGCAACCATGCCACAGCCCCCTACTTCGGGTTCATTCAGAAGAGCATTGCGAAGTGGCACTGACTACTCAGTTATTATTAAACATAGCTAGCTATAAGCAGGTGAACAAATCGCGTACAGAGTTCCTGGTGCCTTCGCGTCACAGTTTTATTACCACGTCTGGTAAGTAGTTTATTATTCCCAAACTTTAACCCGTGCAATCAACATGGCATTGTCGCAGAATTGCCGAAGATGGCAAAGCAATACTGATTCTCAGTGCGCCAGACTTCTGGCGCGTGCAGTCATTGCTCCCAGGAACTCTAAATTCTCGGCCCCGCATAGCCGCCGGTTGCCCGTCAGCTACTGCCTTCAGTTCTAAATATATGTGTTTTAATGTGGTTCGGCATTCTCATTTGCTCGTGCTGCCACAGAATTGGTGACCAAGGGCATCGGATAGGGCTGACGACAATCAGAACCCTTTGGATGCCCAGCTCGGAGTTACCGCTGCAGATGACACCCATCGAACATCCTCGGTTATGCAGTGTGAGTTGGCTGCTCGATCGCTGCAGTTTGCAGCGTACTGGCATATGCCAGTATGCGAAGTGCCACTAAGTGGGCCAGGAAACCCTCAGGGACAGCCTTGCTGGCGACGATGTTGCACTGCGCCTGGTTGTTGGTGCCTGGGATAAAAAAATGGCTCTCAAGCAGCGCGAATCACACAGGAGGATTTTTCTCGCAGAATTCCTGTAGCCCCCGAAGCGTTAGGTTCGGCGGCTATACGTATGAACTTTGCAGTCCAGACCCGCGTGCTGAAGCCCTGGATGACATGTCGTAGGGCGCGATCGCGACACTGACGTAGCGTTGGTGATGCCTCTGAGATAGTAACCGTGAATGCCTTGAACTGCGGTGCCGGGTCGTTTTCCGCGTCACCAATTGTCAAGGGCACGTGAGAAAACGTCCCGCTTTTTTTTATGGAGTAGGGCTTTGTTGGTAGCAGAAGGCAAACCGCCACGGAAACGGGCCAGCCATGGCGCCGGTGGTGATCCTCCGTGGCATATTGCGAGCGAGGTTCTGTCGGCTTGGTGCACATGTGTGGATTTCAACGGCTGGCCGCGAGACTCGTGCCTCGTAGCTCACGGCTCTGGAAATGATCTGCAGGCACGCATTGCACAGCTCCGGCGGCGCGAGCTCCCCCGGCTGCCGCGGCTGATCTGCTACAACTAATACATGAGTTGTTCTTCGACTCGGCGTTTTTATTTCCTCGTGCTGCCAGAGTAACAATAAAGTACTGCCGTACTAATTCGCCAGTTTCGGGTCTGTGTATAATTCTCACTTCTGTGAGCATTAGCAGATAAAAATCTCTAATTATCAGCGTGAAGACTGGTGCTCCATATTTAATGTCTCTCGTAACTGACAAAACCTGGGCTGCCCTAACAAGTCTTCAGTCAATTTTTGCGTGTGATAAGAAGAATTGGTCTCTGTGAGCGCTTTTTTGGAGTGGATTAGCGCAACCAGCTCCGTTCCCACACAACTAGAAAAACATTCTCCCATGTTCGCATAGTTTCATGTAAAAGTTAGAAAAAACAGCCGTGACACTTTAATTCTCCACCTCCATGAGAATTCGAGTTATGTTTATATTCGAATATTAGGATAGAGTGCCGTGCACGGTGACAGTGACATCTTTTGCAAGATGAAGCGGTTGTTAATTTCATTTTCACTCTCTCTTTCCTCCACCAGTTGTATCTTTATACGTTCTGCCAATAATTGGAAAACCAGCTCTCACTGCCCAGCGTAGGTCTCCATGTAACGCATTGTGGTTACCGAGGACTGGCGAGTTCCGTATCCGTTAAACCGAGCACCGTGTGTATATGCGCAACTGAGGGAATATTATTTTCCTCGGCCGTTGAGCCCAGTGAGCGGTATAGCTTGTTCCTGCACTTACATGGAATAAGACATTTCCATTCGTATCTCTGTTTGCAGCCACGAAGTAAAAAAATGAGCTAACATTTCTTCGAAGCTTTTGAAAAATGAAGCTTTTCTTTGGCAACATGATAGGCTAGACGAGAAACTACAGTCAACCTTTCGGCAGTGTTGCTCACTTTCAACTGACACCATTTTTCATGAAAGCAAATGAACACCATCGAAATCTGTAGTCGACGCGTAAACAGTAAGTGAAATTCCATGGCGTTGTGTAACATGACACCTGGGAGTGTGATATTGATTCGGTAATGGGCAAGCATGGCAGTAACGGCTGCAGGGTTGGCTTATTTTTGCAATGATTACTACAGAGCAGGAAACACCCCGCTGGAAAATAATTATTTACAATTTGTTTTGTAATAACCAGCCAAATTTGAGCAGTGCATTGCAGAGCAATACAGCTGATGCCAATACCTTTTTAAAGTAGTTGACGTCGCTAAACGTCATTGATATCGAACTCTACAGCCTTAAACGGACACTGAAGGGATTTGTAAAGATTGCGGGATTTGGAGCGCCAAGTGTAGTCTGGAGTCTGTAGTCTGTAGTCTATCTTTCTACCACTCTCGCTGTGTTTTGGCGACTTTTTTCACTAGAAAAATTATACGAGAATTCTTTCTTCGCTTCTGACTCACCCAATTTCTATGGCGTTTTGTATGACGTGACGAAAAGGTGGCTCGACTTGACTGCAGTGCTGTACGGCTCTCGAACCCTCCGACAGAGTCAGTCGGAGGGTTGGAGAGGCGTAGTAGCGTTTGCGCTGCAACAGATGACCTCCAACCCCGTAGGCCTCTGTTTCACAGCGGTGCAGCCATTAAGCCACTTGTAAGGGTAATTCTTTGTCATTACGCCACGAATGGCCGGTACTACAGCGCTCATGAGTGATTTAATACAGTAATGTGTTTTTCAGCCTTCCTTTAATTATCATAAAATTAAGAAACTAAAATAATTTCTACATGTACGAAAAGTTTTTTTGAATACAGTTAACAAAGCGAAAATCATTTAGCTAGCAAACTTTCGGAAACGAAAATGCTTGTTTGCACGGTTTTAAATGTAATGAGAAGGCAAAAAAAGGCAAGAATATATTTTACTTTTCTTTTGTCTTTTTTAACTTTAGGGACTATTTTTTGCACTACAACCACTTATTTTGATGATTGATACTTGTAACTCTAATACAACGTTTAGCTTGATGAGACTCTGACAATTGTGTGTGTGCGGTGTTGGATATATATTGCATCGATGCAACGCAGGTGATCAGGCGCGCTATAGTGGAAGGCTCCGGATAAATTTTGAACACCTGAGGTTATTTCATATGGGCCAATCCTTGCACACAGGGGCGTTTTTGCTTTTCACCTCCATGAGAAAAGCGGCCGCCGTGGCCGGGAACCAAACCCGCTATCTATGGCTCATCAGAGCAACGCCTCAGTTGTTTATATACTGAATACCTTGCAAGGAGAACTACTATATTGTCTTAGCGGTATGGGCGCACCTTTGAATGGGTAATTTTTAATGCAAGCCGTGTACAAAGCTCCTCGTATTATTTTGATGCTTCAGTGGAGTAGTTTACCTTAGATGGAATTTACAGAGGTCCACGTAAATAACTGCTTAATGCTTAGGGAAATCAGTGTTTCCATTAAACAAATCAATTTATTGTACTAGTATTTATATATTTATATGCCGTTCTGTAAAAATACCCAGTTAATCACAGTAGACATAGGTCGGTTGAATATAAACTTCCAAAGTGCCCCATCCCGTGCCTACAGAAGACTCCGTGGGAGCAAACGCAGCATCGTCTGTGTAGCGCAAACGGCCCAGAAATAATGATGCGTCTAGAGGGCCGTATTACGGTTCTATAAGCACTCCACTATATCGGTGCCCACGGGCGCTTTGAAAAAAAGTACAAAGGTGAAGGTTTGGGCGAGTTGGTGTATAATACTTGAATATTCAAAGCGCAAACGACACGAAGACGAAGAAAGAAGACGACACAATGCGCAAACTTGGAACGAACTCTTTTAGGAAAAAACGCGTTTTTTATGTTCACCAAATAATCACACCACCTTGCACAATCTGCAACACGAGAGTACAGGGAACGTTTTCAGACTTTTCATTGATTACACAGAACACAACCTCGCAAAAATACCAAGGAAATAGTTTACGTTCCTCGCGCGTAATGTTCAGAACACAGGACCGCTCGCGCTACGCCCCTCAGTTCACGAAGCCGGGTGCCACGGGTACTAATGCGAGATAAAGTCATTCACTTTGCCAAAGATGGGAAAGCCTGCAGACAAAACGATCCGGGCCTCCCATAGATGACGAACTTTCAGTGGCAAATTCGAAAATTAATGTGAGAAGCAACCACCCGGGTCTCCGATGAGAGGACGGGAGCCGAAAGGTCTGCTCCTTCTTCAGATGTACAACGCTAGTGCAAGCTGGGCCATTTCTTTATTTTACACCTCTGCGCGAAAGGGTTTCTCTTGCCAATGCTTCGATTCGTCTTCAAGGCTGTTTTGGGGGAAATTTGGTCGCCTGAAGACGATGTGGGTACCTCAATGCGCTGGGGGTAGATCGATCACTCACACAAGAGAAGTTCAAAAGAACAGACAAAGGATTACAGTATTTGGTAAGTGGGGAACTGAGGTGATGTAGATGCAGAAGTACAGCTGGAGAAGCTAAACTCAAAAGACACCGAGAAAACGTTCCTGATAGTAGTCAACAGGGTATGATAAAGTTCCTAAACGTGTCGTGAGCCTGCTTGGCTCCTAAAGTAAAGCGAAACGGATTCTAACAATCGGAAAAGTGATATAAACTAAGCAAGTACCGGGCGATATGTGTTAGGGTATGGGGATACTGATCTATGAAGCTAAAGGACACAGGTCTGATGCTGACTCTTACGGGGCTATTACAGCTGCCTCAGGTGCATGCAGGCCGGTAATACAATCCATTAAAACACTACTACAAGCATGGATAGAGAAAATGGCATAGTCGGAGAACTATAAAATATTCTGACGAGGCTGGTATTAGAGGCTCCACCTCTTTGTCCTAACGCAGTGCATAAACATGTCAATGGCTCAACAGCGACCATTGTGGATAGAATTTCTGGATATAAAGATAGCCTGCAGCAACGTGGACCGAGAACCTCTATGCAGCCTACTTGAGCGTTATGGATAATGCCAGGAATTTACACAGCTGCTGCAGTGAAAGAACAATGTGTGCGATGCGCAAACTACCTGAGAGGAACTGAAGTGCTCGAAACAGGTAGTTATACTTAGGGGTTTCCAGCAGCTTTGACCTTTGTTGAATTGCTGTTCATGCCATATATGTTAACACTACAAAGAAATATTGAAACCTACTTTACTCCCTTCAGGCTACGTTATAGACGTAAATACAGGAGCTGGAACAACATATTCAGGGACTGATGTATGCAGATGTCATAGTACTACTAGCATATAGCGAACAGTGTCTACAACAGCTCGCAGATATGTCTGGGAAGAAGCCACTCAACTGGGGTTAGAGTACATTACAGCAAAATAGGGAGTTATGGTTTTTTAATCACGACGCACGTGAGAAATCGGTATTAGTTCAAGAAGAAACAATACCGCTATTAACGAAATACAAATCCGTGGGTATTGGGATAAACGAAGGCTAGGCTAATCTAAGACGCATTATGAGTATTTAGGAATGAAAAGAAAAATAACGCCTTATTCAAGAAGCACAGACAACTATGCGGATATTACCAATATGAATTAGTTGGAGGGATCTGAAGGGTGTAAATGTGGCTCCCTTCACCGTTCATAAGCCATGATGTGTGTCAAATCAGGGATTCAGTCGGGCTAGAAGTGGTCCAGAGCGCGGTTTTTTGATTAGCATTAGGAGCCCACAGTAAAACATCAACTGACGTAGTGCAGGGAGACATGGGATGTGCCTCCTTTGAAGAGAGAGAAGCGCAGAGTAATACATGCTTTGAAAGAAGACTTAGAAATATTGATGACCAGGGATGGGCGGACAGTGTTTTACAGTATATTTCCATAAAAAGCACGTACACAAAGTGTAGAAAAAGAACCGGAAGGATAAGGACGAAGTATCTGAAACATGAAAGCGCCGGGTAAATGTACAAGGCATTAAAAATGAAGTTAGTGAATGAGGAACAAACAACGGTGAAAAAGGATTGACGTAAAAAAGTCCTTAGATATCTCCTAAATCAGGAGATCACGCGGAAAGGTTCTTTGCAGGCTAGGGGGGGGGGGTTGCCTCGGGAGAAATACGCTTATCCGAGAGCCCGTAAGAGAAAGACCTCTGCGGAGGTTGCGTGGGGAAACCAGGAACCAGCGAAATATTGCGACAGAGTGCGAAGGTATCCGTCCAGTCATGAGTGAGGCAGACATCGAGCTTCCGGAAGCTCTTGCCTTCAAGGTTAACAAAAATTACTCCCACCTCCTCTCGCGGGAACCCCAGTGTAGATGCTACGCACAGGGGGTTCCGTTTTGTTTCCGCTAGGTTGATTCTTCCATCGCGTGAAACGTGCCGTGAACCCCCTGCAGCGGCTATAACGCAACACAATCCAACACAATCCACTTTAATCCAATCCAATCCAAATCCAATCCAATCCAATCCAATCCAATCCAATCAAATCCAAATCCAATCTAATCCAAGCCAATCCAAGCCAAGCCAATCCAATCGAATCCAATCCAATGCCCCTCGCGATAGAGTGTTCTCTATCGGAGAGGAGAGGTGGTGAGCCGCGGAGAGCGCAGCTCGCGTGGCGAGGAGAATGGGGGAGGGGTGTGAACGGACAACAACGCCGTATGGAGGGACAAGGCGAGTGAATGAGATGCAGTCGCATGTAAAAGTTGTATTGGAAAGCAGTAGAAATTAGTAAAAGAAGGTTAGAATGTTGGTGGGAAACAGCAATGCAGAAGCTAGGGAGATTTCCGTACATAGTTAGACTGTTGCAAAAACACCATAAATGTATTTTTTTGGGCTGATTGCACAGTGATGTTACGGTATGTTTGCTCTGCAACGCCACCTCAGTAGAAAGGGAAATTTGTTAAGCATCATAATATTAATCGCCATCATCATCGTCATAAAAAAATATTGGCAAAAACTCAAACTATGCGCTAATGGTTTTTGTTTGAGCAACCACGTCTAGAAATTGTTATTTACTCAAAGATGATTGATAATGCGCAGGACAATATGCCCGGACATAAGTCCACTTTTGTGGTGCTGGGAATATACAAAAACACGCTCTCAGAGGGTGGAGTGCCATTATCCAAGATTAAAGATACTTTTCAGCCGTATAACGTAAACAAAATATTCTAACATGCACAGAATTAAGGGTTATCAGCTCCCATTCTGGGAAAAAAACTTTGTCGCCCCGTCCGTGGCGTCATTGCATTTCAGGCAGAAATGTTTGCGTCGCAATATAATTTTTGTCCTCTGCCACCTAACGGGTACCGAAACAGACGCCAAGCGCAAAGTAAATTACCAGAAACCACACGGAAAAGTTTCGGAAATATTGCCAGTGCTAAAGGTTTCAAAGACGTGAAACTTGCCAAACAATCGCAGTAACTCGTTGAACCCGCAATGTAGACGGTTCCAGCGTGCGCACGCGGCCGTGTGGGTAAATCTTGGCAGCCATCGTTTCGGTTTTGGGTGGTTGAGAAGTCCGCAAGTTTACGGCAAAAAAGCATATGTTTAACGCATTTCTCGTTTCGGAGTTCTAACCCTGCGAGGCCGCTTTATTTGACCCCACAATTCCTCAACTCATCGCCCTCACCTACACCCCTCTCAGAAAATTTACACCCCGATCAACCAAGAAAGCTTCATTTACAAGATGTGCGATTAGCTGGTCTCCTCGCCAGGGCCATTATCTGCAGTGGATATTTAACTTGCTATGGGACGAACGGCTGTAGTTCGCTCTGAGGAGGAAGGGAGGGGAATCGAAGGAGCGTCAGTGCGCAGAAGCGCAATTGGGTGCGAAAACAACTGAACGCCACTGTCGCAGAACTAGTAGCAACCACCACTATTGCTGAAAATTCCGCTTCGTCTAGTTGCTTGAAATCAGTCTCGAATGAATAAAAATTTGTCCGCTGGGAACACCGAGGTGACGCGATAATATCCCGTTTATCTTGAAGGGATTCCGGAGCGACATTGTCGCTGGTGTCTGGTGCTCACATCACAGGCTGCCATATTTTCGGAACTTGTAGTTACGTTTGAGGTAGTAATTAGTTTTTATTTCGTGACGCGTAAAATAATCCAACGTTATGTTCGGGAGGTAGATTCATTTAAAAAGCATTTCTCCATTGTTAGGTTTCAGTGCCTTATTTCTTACTAATGATTTAAGATTCTATTCAGTCGTATAGCTGCTCAAAAAAAATTGAACCGACATTTTCTATGCTTAGAAAAATTCGATAACGTATCCGGATACCGAAGATAACTCGTAGCAGGCACACGGAGTAAAATAGTACTTTGTGATTTTGTACTTAAACTTTCACATGTGCAATGAAATATGACATAATCTTTCGCGAACGTGCTTTGATCCACATCATAAATTTTTGGTGCACTGTATCCAATGGTTAGGTGCACCACCCATTAATACAAGATATCCATGCGCTGCTTTGAAGGCTCATTGTTGCGTTGAAGGGTGTTTTATTGTTAGAGGAACACGACTGTTGACTTGCGACCTATATTTTATGAACACCGCGAGACTCATAAGATCACCTGAAAAGTATTCTAGTGCTTCCTCAAAGACGATGACGGGCCCAACTTTTGTGACAGGTTTGGCTCGTTAACTCACGATGAACGATTCTTCAGATGACCAGTACTAGGCTTCGATTTTTCATTGTTCAGAATACGAAATATGTGCGCCACTCACTGTTCATGCGCCCCTGCGTAAAATATCACCGAAGTTCGCGCGCACGCTTTTTTAGTCATAGCCAGACGGCTAAGGCTTTCGAACAATTTTGCAACATTTACATTTTTGACAAAGCACTAACTGACGCACCAAGACAAAATACACGTTACGAGTTGGGGGTAGCAACAAATTATTATTTGTACTTAAATGATAAAAAAAGAAAACATGGCAGTACCAGATTTTTAGCCTAAGAAGACATGACTTTACAGCTACGCCATGCCAATTCTATCTTTGAAGGTACACTAAGCACAGCTTACGGCCTTCGACTCAGGAAACAAAAAGGCTTCCCAAGACAACTATTGAATTCTCTTTCACTTTTTTTATTATGGTTGCAATACTGAGCGACCACAAAGGTTCGGAGCTTCTAAAATGGGTTCTTATGCTCTGTGGTATGGTCCTAGATTTGCTCTAGGGGATAATGGCCAGTGGCGATGACCGCGGCTGTTAGAAAGGCATGTTCCATTTTCCCATTAACAGTTTTTTCCGACATCAGCCTAGCCCACTAATTCCTGTACATACAATTTCTGGGATTGTAATGGAGACTGAAGATGATGTGCCGGGCTATGTTTAGGGACAACACAATCTGGGAATGGTGTATTAATTTTCACACCTAGGGAGAGATAAATCGTCTACTTGAAATTTCCGTCAAGGTGTCGTGTAAAGAAAAAGGATGTAATTTATGTCCCTACTTTTCCTGACCGGTTTCCAGAAAACGCCAAGCTTTAACTATTTTCTGGTGGTTGTCAGGCAGGAATCAATAAACATCTGCTTGTGGGCTTCTACGCGACAGAAAAACCAACCACAACCGATCAGGTTTCAATACAAAATAAAAAGCAGAACAACATTTTTGTTGTTCTGCTGGTCAGTAAACATTGTACTTTGTGAAGTATGTGAGTCCATTGTACACAGAGGCATCCATAACAAGAAAGCATTTTTTTCTTTTTTTAGTCTGCCATGCAACCATGCCACAGCAGCCTCTTCGGGTTCATTCAAAAGAACATTGTGAAGTCGCACTGACTACACAATTATTATAAACATAGCTAGCTATACGCAGGTGACCAAATCGTGTACAGAGTGCCTGGCGGCTTCACGTCACAGTTTTATTGTCACGTCTGGTAACTAGTTAATTATTCCCAAACTTTGCCCGTACAATTAACATGGCATTGTAGCAGAATTGCCAAAGATGGCGAAGCAACACAGATTCTAACTGTGCGAGCCTTCTGGCTCGTGCAGTCAGTGCTCCTAGGAACTCTAAGTTGTCGGCCCCGCATAGCTGCCGGTGGCCCGTGAGCTGCTGTCTTCAGTTCTAAATATATCTGTTCTAATGTGGCTCGGAGTTTTCATTTCCTCGTGGTGCCAAAGAATTGGTGACCGCGGGCATCGGAAATGGCTGACGACAATGAGAACCTTTTGGATGCCCATCTCGGAGTTACCACTGCAGATGATAACCATCGAACATCCTTCCTTATGCACGGTGACTTGGCTGCTCGATCGCTGCGGTTTCCCCCGTACTGGCATATGCAAGTATACGAAGTTCCACTAAGTGTGCCAGGAATCGTTGAGGGACAGCCTTGCTGGCGACGTTGCAGCAATACGCCTGGTTGTTGATGCCTGAAAAAAAATGGTTCTCAAGCAACGCGAATCACACACGAGGGTTTTTCTCGTAGAACTCCTGTAGCCCCGGAGGCGTTAGGTTCGGCGGCTCTACGGATGAACTTTGCAGGTAAGACCCGCGTGCTAAAGACCTGGATGACGTGTCGTAGGGCGCGATCGCGACACTGACTTAGGGTTGGTGATGCCGCTGAGATAGTTGCCGGATGCCTTGAACTGCGGTGCCGGGTCGTTTTCCGCCTCACCAATTGTTAAGACCACGTGAGAAGACGTCCCGCCTTCATTTATGGAGTACGGCTGAGTGGTTAGCAGAAGGCAAACTGCCGCGGAAAGGGGCCACCCATGGCGCCGGTGGTGATCCACCATGGCATAAGGTGAGCTCGGTTCTGTCGGCTTGGTGTATGGAGTTCAACGGCTGGCTGCGTGACTCGTGCATTGTAGCTCAAGGCTCTGGAAATGATCTACAGGCAAGGCAAGCAGTGAACAGCTCCGGTGGCGCGAACTCCTGCGGCTTCCGCGGCTGATGTGCTACAACTAATGTATGAGTTGTTCTTCGCCTCGGCGTTTGCATTGCCTCGTGCTGCCACAGTATCAATAAAGTATTTCCGTACTAATTGTCCAGTTTAAGGGTCTATGAATAATTCTCACTTCTGTGGGCAATATGCACAAAAAAATCTCTCATTATCAGTGTGAAGACAGGTGCTCCATATTTAATGTCTCTCGTAACTGACAAAACCTGGGCTGCCCTAACAAGTGTTCAATCAATTTTTGCGTGTGAGATGAAGAATTGGTCTCTGTGAGTGCTTTTTTGAAGCGGGAAGCGCCAACAGCGCCCTTCCCACAGAAGAAGAAAAACATTCCCCCATGTTCGCAGAGTTTTATGTAAAAGTTAGAAAAAACAGCCGTGCCGCTTCAATTTTACACCTTCGTGAGAATTCGAGTTATCTTTATATTCCACTATTAGGATGGAGTGTCGTGCACGGTGACATGGACTCCTTTTGTAAGTGCTGAAGTGGTTGTTATTTTATTTTACTCTCCCTTTGCACCACCAGTGTTATCTTGATACATTCTGCCAATAATTTGAAAGTCAGCTCTCACTGCCAAGCGTAGGTCTCCGTGTAACGCATTGTGGTTACCGAGAACTCGCAAGGTCAACACCCGTTAAAGCGAGCGCCATGTGTACATCCGCAACCGACGCAATAATATTTTCCCTGGCCATTGAGCCCAGCCAACTGTATAGCTAGTTTACATGTAATCCATCGTGTTCCTGCACTTACTTTGGATAAGACATTTCCATTGGTGTATCTGTTTGCTGCCACGGAACAAAAAAAAATGAGCTAACTTTTCTTCGAAGCTTTTGAAACATGAAGCTTTTCTTTGGCAACAAAATAGGCTGGACGAGAAAATACAGTCAACCTTCTGGCAGTTTTGCTCGCTTTCAACCCAGACCATTTTTGATAAAGGCAAATGAAAACCATTCAAAACTGTAGTCGACGCGTAAACAGTGACATTGCATGGCGTTGTGTAAAATGACACCTGGGAGTGTGATATTGCTTCTTTAATGTGCAAGTAGGGCAGTAACGGCTGCAGGATTGGTTTATTTTTGCAATGATTATTACAAATCAGGAAACACCCCGGTGGAAAATATTTATTTACAAAAAAATTTGTGATAACCCGCCAAATTTGAGTACTGAATTGCAGAGCAATACAGCTGATGCCAATAACTTTTTTGAAGTCGTTGACGTCGCTAGACGCCAATGAATTCGAACTTTACAGCCTTAAACGGACACTGAAGGATATGTAAACATTGCGGGATTAGGAGTGCAAATTGTAGTCTGGAGTCAGTAGTCTATCTTTCAACCACTTTCGCTGCGTTTAAGCGTCTTTATTCACAAGAAAAATGAATACGAAAATTCTGTCCTCATGTCTGCCTCACCCGATTTCGATGGCGTTTTGTATGACGTGACGAAAAGGTGGCTTGACTTGACTGCAATGCTGTACGGCTCTGCAACCCGACGACGGAGTCAGTCGGCCCAGCGCTTATTCCGCCGGCCGCCAACGGGTCCTCCCAATTCGTTCGCTCAGTTGAAACTAAGCCACGACACCTTTGTGAATGGAAAAATGGGTGTAGAGTTAGTTTGCACCGTGTATCAAGGTTTAAGTCCTGGTCGCTCCACACAAGCGCTGCACAAGAGCACATGCGTAGCTTCGCTGGCTGGTACGCAAGTAGGGAAATCTAAGGCCAATTGCAGGTTGGAAAAGAGTAAGCGAACATAATATATTAGATGCGACTGCATCTCATTCACTCGCCTTGTCCCTCCATACCGCGTTGTCCGTCCACACCGCTCCCCCGACACTATTAAAAAAAAATATAGTTAGCGGCACCCGGTTTCGATCCAACGACCCTGTGGGCGGAACGCGAGGTACATGGTGCTCTTCCCACTGCGCCACAAAACCAAGACAGAATCAAATGCTACGAACGCGCTTTATATAATTGACTTATTCAAACGATGTCAACATGCTACTGATACAACGCATGATGGGGCAATGATTAACACTTGCAATTAAAGAAAGGAAGCTCCAACTTACAGCAAAAATGATGGAGTAAAGGTCGTTGCGACAGCGAAGCCCCAGGCATACCACTTAGAGAGATTGACCAAGATTGGCCAATAAAAGTTAATAATAATCATAAAACATAATAATCATGCGCGTTCCCGACACGTTTCACGCGATTTCAGAATCAATCCCACGGAAACACCAAGTGAACCCCACGATTCGTCGCATGTACACAGGGTTCCCCTTGCGGAGAGTTGGGCACAATTTTTATTTATTTATTTATTTATTTATTTATTTATTTATTTACCTATTTATTTATTTATTGACATACCTACATTTCGCCCAAAGGGCATTACGGGGGGGGGGGGGGTAAGAACGCCTTTTCACATAAGAAAGGTGCCAACAAAGTGAAAGCTATAAAGAATAAGAAGGAACAGGGAAACAAATAACAAACAGTAGGGGGTAAAAACATATTTTCATACACGAAATGCACCAACAAAACGAAAGATACAAAGAATAACAAGGAACAGGGAGAGAAATCACCGACAAAAATTATCAAATGACACCATAAAAAGTAGCATATACAGTAACACTGCCCAGCATTCAAAATAACACAAGTATGCAGAAACGTATGCATTAACTAACCTATAAACGAAAACAAGTATGGGAAAACAGAAATGTACGCTAGAAAGAATAGCGTTGAAATTTTATCACAAATACTAAGGAAATAAAATCAACCGAAATGTTTACCGTACAGCGGAAAACGAGTGGACTATGCACATTTCTGCTCTAGGTGAAAATGCAGTCGCTAGACATGAGATATTGCGGGAATTCAGGCCATGCCTACTACATGAGCGCTATGCAAGAAATAATCATTTAAGATGATTGAAATGCTAAAAATAGGCAAACATCTGAAACTCGCATCTCTCATTTGTGGCCGAGTGGTAGCGCTAGGCATGTTATTTTGCAAGTCGCAAGTTTGAATCCCAAAGGGTGAACACTTTTTTTCAAAATCATTTCCTTCGTTTTCGGCCGATTTTTTCTATACCGATTTCACCATTTTTGCACTTTAATATTCATTGCTCCACGAGCAAGTTCGCCCAACGCGCGCAGACTGACTCTGATGCGTTAGAAAGTGCTCTTTGTCGTTCTGTTACCATAAACGCCGACTACTTGCTGGCAGTTGGCACTGTCCCGAATTACCGCAAGCTTGGCCTAGTTCGAACACGCTTTTTACAATAGGCATGAGGGAGGCAAGCTCCAATATTTGGGAAAAGCGCATCCCATTTGAGGTTCTGTGGTGATGCGGAGGGCGTTCACACACTGCCTACGCCTGGGCTAGTGATTCCAACGATTCTAAGCCGTTATGGCAAGCTTATCTGACGCATTTTACAGCCAAAAACATGTCAGAATCGCGGTATGCCAATTACTAAGATATCTATAATGCCTACACAACCATAACTTTGGTTGTCAAGCAAGACATTTCAGAGAACCGACACAGAAACTTGTTTGAACATTAATCTTGTAAATCGCCCAATCACGTATCACCTTTAACTGACGTCCCTCTTGTTAGTTTGTGCGGCCCTGGCAAACCGTGCCAAAAAGTGTTTCTTATTTCAGGTTTATGAAACAAATACCACCTGATCGCCAGGATAAACGATGAAAATCATGTTGTCTTGAGCCAGTCTATACTGTGAAGTAAAAAAACTAGAGCTTGAAAAATTCTCTTTAGTGCCCGTTAAAACGAAATGCTATTTTACACATATATTCTGTTGCGACAGCAGTTTTCGCAGTTTTGGAAGAAAGGCTAATTGGCAGTGGCGTTTTTTAGTTGCCGGCCATGTCGATGCTGATATACAGATTAGAAACGGCACCCATTTATTCGTACGGACTCTGGCCAGCAAACGTAAGGCCCAGCGAGAAATTTCACTCAAGGTAAAAGGAATACCTCCACTTTCGCATTTAAGATGCGAAGACTACGGAAAAAGCAGAGCTAGTAGTCTTTGCAAGCTTGAACTTGGCGTTTCCTTGGTGGGTCTTATATTAAAACAAAGATGGTTATAAGCGAAACATTCTACAAGAAAACTGGGTTTTTAAATTTTCATAATCCATCCAGCGATATACCCAAATAAAAATACCAAAGACATCAGTCAAAGTCTACTTCAACTCTGTCAAAGCACACAGCCAACACCCGCGCAAAGAACACAAAAGTAATCCTGGGGGCATTGAATGCGGTGAGAACGTAATCGGATAGAACCCGGCGTTGCAACGCGGGTGAGCAAGCTTAAATTTCGACCCCGGAAAGAGCGTTCTGTAGCGTGAGCTACCCTGGCCAAGGTTAAGCAGTTTCGTGTGGCTCCTGAAGAGGCGTGCTGCGCAAGCGCGCCACGAGGCGGCTCGATCCGCTTGATGATCATGCGAGGAGTTGCCGGGTGAGGAATTGATGATTCGTGCGTCGCAGCAACACTGGCGTGAGCCTGTGGCATTAGCTTACCTCTGGGGCGACTGGTGACGCTGCGCCGGAGCCGCTTGATATATATACATGTGTCACATAATGCGCACACCCTGTGTGTGTGTCATTGAACCAGCAGTAAGCACGGTATTCAAGCTAATCCTAGACAACCAGGAAAGCTAAGAATAACCAGCTGAACCTTAGCTCACGCTACGTATATCCTGCCATAGCTGAGATAATCGACTGATAATATGTTTAACAATACAGAGCTGTTAAGGCTGCTTTTCTCGCGTCCAAAAATACATTAGGAATACCGAGCCCACTTGACGGTGCGTCTCGTAACAAGCATCTGGCGACGGCCAGCTCGGCCTCCCAAAACACTCTTCCCAATGTTCTTGGCGAGAACTTTTCCGTGCACTTCTCGCCTCTTCAGGAACGCTCGTGCCTGTAGTGGGGAGCACAAACGCTGAGTTGACGAAGCCCGTTCCTTCGGGTTCTGCCGGATGTAATAGGGTAAACTTTGGCACAGATGGAAAGCCTGCGAAAAAAACGATCCGTGCCTGGCAGTCGTGGAGAACAATCACCTTGAAATTCGGAAATTAATGTGAGGAGCACCCGATGGGTCTACAACGAATGAAGAGGAGCCGCCAGCTCTGCTGTTTCTGCAGCCTAGCACCACTAATGCTAGCCGCGCCATTTTTTTTTCTTTGGGCGCCCTCTACGAATAACTGCTCGTGGGCTCCCAGCCTCCTCTCCACGGTCCCTCACGCTTCTCTACCTACCATTTTTCTCCTCTACACTTCGGCGGAGGAGGTTCATCTCAACTATAGGCACGCAGAGAGCACAAGCTGAAACAGCTCCTCTTTGTAAAGACAATATTCTCAATAAACGGGCAGCACTTCCATCTGTAAAGTCGATTGATTGAAGAGTAACGTGCCGACGCAACGTACGCGACGAGGCGCGCCGTAGTATAGCGCACTGGATTAATTTTGACCATCTGGGGATCCTTAACATGCGCCGAATTCTCGTACAAATGGGCGTGTTTGCTTTTCGTCTCCATCAAAAACCGACCACCGCGGCCGGGAATTGAACCCGCGTCCTCATCTGGAATTTTCGACGCATTCCCGCTGTACTGTCCATGGCTGCAAATAATACTGATCAGCATTGATTGAATTTGCAACCTCTACGAGTTAAACGGTGCTTTTTAAGTTTTGCTTCAACTGGAAGTATTGCTCGTTACCCCTCAGCTCACTTTATTTTGCACAAAAGTGCAGTTTGTAAGTAACACCATTAAGTAGAACAAGTTAAAGGCCTCCCTGTAAATATTATTACACAATGTTGATTTCTTGCCCCACTGACATGATCATAATTAACTCTTTTCTACTACTTAGTACATTGTAATGTTCCAATGAAAAATTATTTTGATTGGTACAAAATCTCTCCAAGATGTGAAATTAATTGTACATGGGTTTGCAACGAGAAATCACAATGCTGCATGATCTTCGATAGGTAAATATCGGTGGCAAAGGGACGCTTACTACAGTAATAATGCCCGGTCAGGGAGGCGCTGACTCAGCGATGCACTTGTCCGATTATACTAAAGCTTCAAAAGTAAAAACTGCTCCCAGAGGAAGTTTAAGCCAGTTCTAGTACATGTTGACAAAAACACCGCAGCACAAAGGTCCTTTCGTCAGTCGAGGCCAAGAGGACATTGAATAAGTATTCATGAAAATAAAATCAGATCTAGTGAGATTGCAGCACATTAGATAGGAACTAATCACACAGTGGGCACATCGGCTGGCCACGCAGCGGCATGTCAAACCCTTTTGTATTCTTCATGCAGGTTAGTTTTGATACCTCATCTTTTAAGACAATTGATGGATGCTTCATTGAGCTCACGTGCACATGCCGCATTCGTAACGTGTTCTGTTATGCTTAAACATTTTCCTGTCAGTTTTATTGCAATGCGAGGATGTTGAGCCAAACCCGGTTATGAAGTGCCAGACGACTGAGCAGCTCCTTGCCGAACTTCTGCAAGGCCAGAAAATAATAGGTGAAAAGCTTTCCGAAATAGAATCAAAGCTTTTTACGTTAGAAACCTTAGCTTCCACATTCCCAGAGGTAAGTTCCGGAATAACCTCCCTTGAAAAGAGTGTACGTAACCTAGTGCGCAAGCTTGTGGGTTTAGAAAATAGTAGTCGGCGCAACATTCTTCTCCCATTTGGTGTCGACGAACAACCCGACGAACCATCTGACGGCATTATCGGAACTGTAGTCGAAGACATTTTTTTCTGATGTCTTAGCAGTAAAAGTTACCCGCCGCGGTGCATGAGTGGCTAAGGAGTTGCGCTGCTGAGCACGAGGTCGCGGATACAATTCCCGACCGCCGCGACCGCTTTTCGGATTGAGGCGGAAAGCAAAAACGCCCACGTGTACGAGATTTCAGCGCAAGTTAAAGGTCCCCATGTGGTCAAATATATTCCGTAGCCCCTCCACTACGGCGCGCCTGAACGCCTGCGTTGCGTCGGCGCGTTACACCCTATATTCAATCAATCAAAAGTAAAAGTTTTTTTGGCCGTACGAATACACGGAATCGTACGAACGGTAGCAAACAGATCAAGGCCTGTGATAGTAAAATTTATCGATCACCGCGAGAAAGAGAAAGTTTTAAGAAACTGCAAAATGATAAAGGAAAAGCCGATCGCAATCTCTGAAGAATTTTCGAACACCACACGTGAAACAAAAAAGAAGCTGAGGGTCGACACGGCCGCTATTAGAGGTATGGGCGGTAAAGTGAGGCTTGCCTATAACAAAATTAAAGAAGACGACGGGCTGTACAAATGGGACGATGATCTTCTGGTTAGAATTTCATTAAATAGGCTCCCTGAAAGGCGCGATGACCAATCTGGGCGGGCGTGGCCCTGGCAACGGACCAGTTGTGAAAAGCTGTTTCGACTCCTATATCCTAATGCCACAAGCATTGTGGAAAAAAAACTGACGACCTCAAAAGTGCTGTCCTAGCGCACCACCCCCACATCATTGTGATAACGGAAACCTGGTTGAATGCTAACTGAGACGACGACAAAATTTCGCCTCCCAGGTATAAATGATACCGAAAAGACAGAGATTAGAAGGCTGGGTGCTTAGCCACACTTTTACAAGTCACAGAATATTACTAGATTGCCTGACTTGTTTGGCGTCGAATGCGTGTTGCTCAAGGTATTTCTAGGGGAGCTCAAAAGAATCGTCGGCAGTTTCTATGGCCCACCTTCCGCCTACCAACAGTTCTTTGAAGATATCAGCAACTTTCTATGTTCCTGCAGAGGAGGTTGTTGTAATTTGTTATGGCAGGGCATTTATTATGCCGTCCATCGATTGGAACCGAAAAATTCCAGAGTCGCTTAGCGCGGCTGCGGAAAGTTTGCTTCACATCATTCTTTCACGATTTAACTCAACTGGTGCTTTACCCCACTCGTCGCCAAGCTGCTTCAATCTCTGTTGTAGATCTTTTCTTTGTTAGCAGTGGCTTTCTTCATCGTAACCCTGCAATACACCTATTTGAAGGCATATCTGATCATGACATCATGTCTTCTAATATCCATTTAAACAATGTAAAAACGATGCCCAATGATGCCCAAGTGGTCCCAAATTTTTTATTTGCTGATGATGCAAGTATTATAGACCAGGTAGACTTTGCGTTTACTGATTTTGTGTCCCCCTATGTCAATCTGTGACTTCGGCCGTTGATAACATCTGCTGTTATTTTAAAATCCTTGCCCATCAGTGTATAGCTCGCTTTGTGCCCACAAAAGTTAAAACGATATGACGGGGACTACGACTCCTGGAACACGAAAGAATTAGTCAAACTTGAACGTAAAACGAAAACAATAAAGAAGCAGCTCCTCTTAAAACCCCTGGCGTCTACCAAGAACAAGCTATCTGGTTAAGCCTGCACTTAAAGGAAAAAAAAGCGCAACAAAACATTTTTTCACCACCACAATTAAAATCTTTCTCCTTTCGTCCCCTGCAATGTTCTGGCGGCACTTTTCACCCGAAAAGAAGTATTCTCTTACAACCTTCATAATAACGGCTATGATATCCCTGACAGACAAGTAACTGCGAATTTGTTCAATCAGTTATTCTACTGTGTATTCACTAACCATAATGAGGTCACGCCAACTGCTGGGGAATTTGGTTCCCTCCCGCCAATCGGCATTTTCTCGATTTCAGAACGCGGTGTGCTGTCTCTCTTACTAAATCTTGATACGAAAAAATACCAAGGAAAAGATTGCATGCCAAACGCATTTCTTTTGCCATACGCCGAACATTTCTCGAAGAATTTCTGCATCATTTTCGGGGCACCTTTATCTGGAGCCGAGTTGCCTGATGACTGGAAATTTTGTGAAATTACCCCTGTACTCAAAAGGGGCAACCCCTCAACCGTGTCATCATTTCGTCTTACTCCACATTGTGCAGATGTGCCAAAATCTTCGAGCATATCATATTAAGCTTCTCGTGACCTTTTTAGACACACAGTGTACTTGACAACCGTCAACATGGCTTCGGTCAAGGGCGATCTACAGTAACGCAGTTACTGGAGACAACCCAAGATTTAGCATAAGCACAAGATAGTCAAAGTCCGGTAGACATAATACTTATTGATTTCGAAAATGCTTTAGATAGCGTCGTTAACCGCAGACTCTTATTAAAACCCAGACCCATTTTTAAAATTGTACTCTTATAAAGGGGATTAATCTTAACTTAACCTTAGGTGCCAGTGTGTAAGTACAGGTAACACGTCCTCTACACCCTCAGTAGTTCATTCTGGCAATCCCAAAGGCTGGGTACTTGGACCGTTGCTTTTTCTTATTTTTGTTAATGATGTCTTCTCAAACGTACCCGTCAACATAAAAATGTTCGCCGATTATTGCAACCTTCATCACGATATACACAATAATGCAGACCCAATGCTCCTAAACGAAGCTCTCACGAAAAAAGACGAATGGTGCTACACTTGGCAAATGACTATAAAGGTAAAAAGTCTGTCTCTATGTAATTACAAGAAAACGTAACCTTTTGCAATACTCGTACTTCATCAAAGGCGAATGTATTTCGAGTATTAACAGTTTTGAATATTTAGGGGTAACAGTTTCAGCAGACATTAGGGGGAATGCACGCGTTTTGAATATAAAAAATAAAGATATTCGCAAGCTTGGCTACATTCGATGATCACTGCGAACTTGTCCCACAGATATTAAACTACTCGCATATAAAACCTTCCTAAGGCCGCTTTTACAACATCCGTCTATCCTGTGGGGCTCGTATAACGACCAGAATATATTCATGCTCGAAGCCTCCAAAGGAAATGCGTTTGTTTTGTCTACTATGCTTACGGTTGGCATATTTCCCCTACAGCGCTTTCAAACCTTGCAAATGAGACGCTATGGCAATGGCCTGAAGCACTTATGTCTACAATACCAGCAATACCTGTGTATTGCTACCAACGCATACATAGCACGTGTCGATAAGTGCTCGGCCCAAGCTTCCCACACTACAAAACTAGCCGAGATTTATTGTCGAACTAACGACTTTCAAAAAAGGGCACGCTGAGTAGATGCGGAGGTGCTGACGCTTGCTTTCGCCAACCCACTAACTGACAGGACTGTTGTTTCCATCACACTTCTTCGGAAGAACGGAGTGAAGTGGATTCAACCACAGCAAGCGCTGAACTGAACGCGCGCAGCGCGCTACCCGATTTACATTCAAGTTTGAAGGAGACGAGACGAGAGGAGGAGAGATGCGCATGCGCCGAGCATGCGCAGCGAAAGCAGAAGCGAGAACGCGGGAGAAGCGAAAACGAAGTGCCCGCAGCTGGTACGAGAGAAGAAGTGGCGGGAGTGGGGGAGATGGAAGGAGGGGGAGCTGTGGGGGAGCTGTGGAGCTGTGTGGAGGGGGAGCTGTGGGGGAGGAAGGAGGAGAGTTGCGCATGCGCAGTGTGAGTGCAGACGCCGACTCGGGACATGCCCAGGCTGTAAGATGTTCCGCATCTAAAAAACATCTATCGGCGGACTATACGGGAGTGGAACCGATCGCCAACAAGCTTGACAGACTGCCCTACCACTGCATCCTTTATGCATATGCTTAAGATAACTTCGGCAGGCGGACAGGCATTAGTTTTCTTGCTCATATGAGGCATGTTTGCGGGCAGGTTCATGAACATGTACTAGTACGTTTTTTTTTTCGCGGGTTGCGAACGCTCTTTTTACGCGCAGTGCAAGTAGGTGTGTATGGGTTACTGGTGTATTTTTTCCGCCCATAGTATGCGCTTGCCAGCTGCGGTTCGCAGCATTGCTACAATTTTTTTTATCTGTGTACTATCACACATTGTGGTTTCGTATGTGCAACGGCCATTTCCTACGGTTTTTTCTTCCTATTTTTCCTCGTTGTATTGGTGCAGTCACGTTGTAGACAACTTTTGTTAGGTCTCAGTGAATCATGTGTGTTCCTGTTGGGCATTGTATTTTCAGCTTGTCTGTTCCGCCCACTTTCAAAGAAGAGGCGCTCGTTGAGCGCATAGGAGGCGATAAGGGCACAGCGTTTCCTACTTACGTATGAACAGAAGCGCTGTCATAACAGCAACCGTATTTTTTTTAAAATTTGGCTTACCAAGCACTAGGAGAACAATAGCCCCTAGAGACACAATTTTTGCTCCCCACGGGGGTTATCAGCTCACGGAGCCGTGCTTCTGGGCCGTGCGAGCGCGTTCCTCATTGGCAGACGATACGGCCGCGCCAGTCACACGTGTGGAATGCGGCGATCAAGGTGGATATGGGAATGACCAGAAATAAACCAGTGAAAAGGGATGACGGGTGATTCAAACAAACAATCGCAAACAAAAGGCAATGCGTGGTTTTGTGTCCTGTTCTTACAAAAAAAATACTCCAGCTTTGCTATGATTCAAGCCTTGGGCGACTTAGTGCACGCTTTGCCAATTCTTTTTTCTTTTCTTTCGCTAACCCTTCCAACCTAACCAACCATTCCACCTAACCCTTCTCAAAAAGTGCATTGTCCATTGTTCTCACCCCTTCATTCTACAAGAGCACAGTCAGCACGCATTACCGGGCAACTGTAGAAGACCACCCTTTTACAATATAAAACAGTTTGCAACGCTGGGGCTTAACATTCCAATGATAATCCAGTATTTATTTTTGGTTGAACAAGGGTGTATACAGAAAAACCTTTCTTTGTACACTCAAACGTGAAAACTAATAATTAGCCTTTTTTTTGTTGTACAGTTTTAGTAGTTCTTTTATATGTCAATGTTTAGTTACCGCGTTGTTTTAAATTGTTCATTTGATATCATGACGTTTTTATCACATTAATTATGAAAAATGCGCTAAATTATTTTTTTGGGCAAAAAATTGCTTTTGGAGCAGTCAAAGGAGATTTTACCCAGTTGAACTAATCCTTTCTGTTCACTGAGTAGCCAAAGTCACCATTAATTAATTATTGTGAAGCTAGCTAGTAAATGAGGGGAAGCGTTTTATCCGGTTGCGTAAAATCAGACACCTACAATTCACTTCAGCAATCCTCGCTGCTGCCGTTTTCCAAATTGAAGTGATCAGTGTGCCTTAATTTTACCCGAGCCCTTATATGTAAAGGATTCAAGGACTCTCATTGCACCCAACCGGAAAAACCGCTTCCGCTCACTGACTAACCAGCGTCATTATAAATAATAACCAGTGACGCTGGCTAGTCAGTGAGCGGAAGTGGTGGGTGCGGTTGGGTAAAGTGAAATATGACTGTTCCCATAGTGTCCATGGTGCCACAGTACTTGTACCGTTGCCCCACCAAAGCAGAAACAGAGTGAACGCACTGAAGTGTTTTGTTTATTTCGTAATTCCCTTTCACTGTTATTGCGCCCAAAAAAAATAGTTATATATTGCCTTTAATGTGGGTCTGAAATCGTTCCCTGTCATTTACGCTGCATGCAACGTTACGGCATTGCTTTGATTCCTCCGTTGGTATTGTGATTTTTCAACCCGTTTGCCCCCATCTGTATTGCGCCCATACCGAGAACGAGAAAATGCATGCATCATCGATGAGAAAGTGAACATGTACTGACCTGGACAGCCGTAACAAAATAAATGATTTGTAGGTGTTACTATATTTAGATGACAATGTGTGTATAAATTTCATTATGGCAATTTCGTGGATTCTTAATACTGGTGAATTAACGTTTACTGGATACCGTTCGCGTGCTTTTAGGTGCATGCACACTGTGGTCCTATAGCTTCATGTGGATGTATATACTTTACACAGCGCATTTTTCACTCAGCGCACATGGCATCTTTAGAAAGTCAGCAGGCTTAATGTGATTGTTATCTTTCGATTATTAAAAAAAAGTCACTGAACTTTTTGTAGCTGCGAAGTTCGGAGTAGCGGACTATGTTTGGTTGGACCTAACCTTTCTAATAAACCAATATTTCTCTCTTTATTTACCTTCAGTTTTCGCCGAGAAAACTGTGCAGGGAGCCGTACTACGGGTACAACCATAGCAGCACTGGGCGCATCGTTGTTGTGCGTTAAATGTCCAACCGCGAATATGTCGCATCCTCGTCGTCTTGTGCGGTTCTGCATGCATACCCCTCTACTGTTCGCCGCACAAAATAACGTATGTTGACAGCTTCGAATTCGGCTGGGAGCGTTAGTGGCTAATTTCGCCTCACTAAATATCGTCGGTAATTAAAGCGAATATTATACCTCATTCCGCAGCTATTCGGTGCGCTTCATGTCGCCAATTTGTGTTCGTAAAGAAATGCAACGGCAAATACCTGCCTTTGTAACAAGGTACACAATCTTGTTTGTTTCCGGATGGGTCTCGTAATAACTCGTCTATTACAGTGCTTTTAGTTTCCCAAAGACGGAAGATTACAGAATCATTGGCGGAGGATTACAAAGAAACGTGGAGATCCATACTGTAGCAATCATTTTTATAACAGCTTACTCTTCTAAGAGAAAAGGTATCGTATATATGATTAAACGAAGTAGATCTCTGTTGTTCACCCATCGGCTGTGTAGCTAGCATCTATAGGCACCGGTCACTGCTAAGAGGGCGCGACGAATAAGTACACCCAGCGCAGGCCCCGCGGAAGCTTGAGCTAACGTTGGGACGGTGAGAGGCAGACGGTGGCCGCGCGTTCATATATTCGGCACCTCTCGGTTTGTTTTTGCGATTGTGCAATTGTTTTTGAAAGGTGTCTTGACCTTAAAAACTGTTCTGGCAAATAGTTTCCCCGTGTCTCAAGTCTTCCTGTGCGATTGCTGGGCAAAAACGGGGCTGAACTACTACTGCATGTCTCACGCGCGCGAGAAGTTACAGAGATTGTATCCTCCCGCGCGCGTGTGCGCCGTGAAAGAAATTGACGGGACAGACATCGTTTTGAAGTCCCATTCTGAGCAAGGGAAGCTTATTTACAGCGCCAATTCAGGTCAGTACCCAGCGTATACAACGGCGTTCCACAACGGTAGCGTGTTTGTGCTATTGTTTCCTCTGTTCGCGCAACCACACTACAGTTACTTTTTCGGCTGTTCTTCTTCAGCTCTGTTGGGTTTGTCACTAATTTACAACGCATTCAAAAACGTTATTAGCTGTTTATGAAGTACACGCAATTCGACACAGTTCGTATTCTGCTGCGGAGCGGCGGTTGTCTTCACGAAGATTCCGTTTAGTTTAGGCTTCATTCTTGTGAGTAATGTTAGAGTCGTCCTAGCGGCTAATTGTGATACAGTTTGTTCAGGCCGTTCGGAATTCCCCCAAAAAGTATTTTCTCCTCCTGCTCATCCTCTCCTTAAACAATAATAATATCAACTTTCAGAGTACTTAAAACGCATTAAAGAATACTGCTCCCCATCCTCTGCTTAAACACTAATAACCTAAACTTTCATAGTACGCAAAAAGCATTAAAGAAGTCAGCGCGAGTGATTGCAACCTTGCCTTTGATAGCTTTCCACGCTCTCGCTTGGAATGCGTGGCCGAACTATGTACACTTCGGGAAAAAAAGCAGGGCAGTAAGCGGGATGCGTATTGACCGTCTTGTCATTGCTTGTGGCATCACCCGCGAAGTGCCGTGAATGCATATTCTTGTACTGCCTTTTGGTATCCATTCCGTGCCGTGAATGACGCTAAAAAAAGGTTACTCCGGAAGCGGTAATACCTTGTGTTATGCAACTAATACGACGGCATGCGTTTCATCGCAGCGCGTGATATTTATGAACACTGAAAGCAAACGTTTTTGTATTACGGCCCTTCGTGTCTGCGCTGCGCATAAACGGTAATCGTAATCTTAATTTTACTCTTTCCACTCACAAAAATGTCATAACTTTCTTGCTTCCTTGAGTTTTATTAATGTACAATCATTTCTTGCAACGCTTATACTCCCACGGCTGCTCGATTTGAACGGTCTTGCAATGGAATACCAACTTGCCCAGAAATCCGCCTTGCTCGATCGAGAAACCTGTACAGAACGATGGCAGGCTGCCTTTCGCGATTGTGGATGTCCTTCTCGCAGCAGTAGCGGCGTTGCCACTGATCCTTTCAGACCCTGCAAGTTGCAAATATAACTATGTTTCTTAAAAAAAACCCGCCACACAAGTTCTAACCGCACGCAGTGCGTGTGTATTTACGTGCGCTGAACGGCCGGTCGCGACATCCACCGACCCAGAGTTGCTAAGCGGCGGCGAGAGGCGGCGCTGGAGTCGCGCGCAAACTGCAGTGTCCGGTGCAATTAGGAACATTTTCTGTTCTGGAGAAGAACCCTCAGCCCGTACCCATGGGTAAATAACGCACAACGAGTGAATTTAACTTCCCGACAAGGCTTAAGGCTCTATTATCAGTATGTCCTCCTCTCCATGTGTTCATTTGAATCAACAGAGTGGAGGATACGCCCGTGCGTTTTTAACATGCAAAATTCGATTTCAAAGATCCTATCCTCGGAAGGCTCCAGTGGAGGAGGGATCGAGAATACCTCAAAAAAGCTTACTTCCTCCAAACCTCGAACTGGAAGTCGTGAATACACATACGCAGGAAAAGAATCTTAAGCCACTTGAGGGGCTAACCATGGGTGGAATACATGCTAATAACCCGAAGGCAATGGTCCCCAAAAAGGCATTTTATTGAATGCGAACGATTTATAAGGGAAGTCATACGGGAATCCCGCAAGCAGAACACTCCAATAAAAGGATACTTAGGTGACTACATGTTTTTGCCTGATTAAGCAAACGGTTTTGCGCGTGAGGTAATGTTCATGCCTTTACACATAATCGCTTTATTTTCTCCCAGATACCCGGGTATAAACACCAGAAAATCAATGCTCTAAGCTTTGAGCCCATTACGCAAACGATCGCTCATGGGGCCACAATAATGGATACTTCTTAAAAGCAGCCATGTTTTCACAGCAAATTTTGGTTTGTGTCATTTGAAGGGGATTGTTGTTGTGGAGGCCCCATTTCGCATTGGTCGGGCCGGTCATAATATACACAGTCGTAAGTAACATCAAGGTGCGGAATGTTATGCATGCGAGTTCGTCGCTTATAGATGACCAAATTATGGCTTTGGTATTTATGTTTTTGGCCTGTTCTTGGGCGCACGATTTGAAAGCGAATTTCTTCAAAACTTTTACATTTCGCCACACGTTAAAACAACTACGCCATATATGCATGCCATGTCCGCACGAACATGATACATGTTTTCTACGGAAATTGGGCGAAATTGAAAGCACCAGTTTTCTATTGGTATCCCTTATGTCATTTGGCTTTGGTGAGTGCCCATTTATGCATGCATGCATGGCCAATGGCCAGGTACTAGATTGGCACATATTTAGGCTGGAATGGACCGACGGGTGAAGCATGGGAGACTTACATTGCCTGGTGACAGCAACTGGCCGGTGCGTCGCAACTCTTCATGACACTTTTAAAGATACATGCAAATGGTGCTAGAACCAAGCATGCCTTGCTGTCATTATATGGAAGTGTTCTAAACTCTTGGCGCTTAGATCATCTGAATAGACCATTACACTATAACAGCGATAGATATACCTGCTCAGCATGTATGCTGAAATCTTAAACGGTATCGCCCAACAAGCCATGGAAGCCATGTGTGCTCAAGGGCTACGGGCTGCTGTTTGACTAGAGGACACATTTATGGGATCTGCCACTTCCTGCGATCCCTTCCTTAGTTTGGGGCCAAATCGAGCGGTTTGTCGTCATCATCATGTCCTGTCCGCACACTTATGATTCCTTGCCAGGTTATAAAGGGAATCATCAAAACACACCGTATGAAGAACGTTATAGGTAGTGTAACCATGCCGCAAGAGTAGCTACGGTAGGCTGCATGGGTGACTGTCTGTAACAATGTTTCCAGAAGTAGCTAGGTGTGAAATAGAGTAAACGGTCTTTCCGCGCAGTGCGAACCGGATCGGTTGGATCTGTTGGTACTTTTTCAATGCTGCCTAAAGCCCTGCCGAATAGATTGAAAACTGCAAGCATAATTGGTAATGTTTTGGTATTTTGTATGGCAATTTCGTGACCACTTTTAAGCAATTAGGGTAAATAGTTTTGGCCAAGACATAACAAATCCGGTCGTAGTGTACGTCGTGTTACATCACCTAAATTCACAATGACTTTCCTGCATCCAGTGCGCAGTAGTTATTGCAAGGGCCACTTTTAAGTAAAATGAAGTTTTTTTTTTCCTACAGCAGACCTCTCTACCCTCAGTACAGATTACGCCTCAGCAGTGCAGAATTGCGGGAGTGCCTCCTCACCACTGAGGTTCCGAGAATTTCTTAATATTTTCTTGCAACTTCGTTCGACATTTCATCCCAAAGAAACATGTGCCGTAAGTTAGGTTTCCTAGCATCGTCACGAGCGAAACTGGCGGTGTCGTCTTTTCCTCTGTACCGCCTTCCTTCACTGTCATCACCTATATGCACGACCTAACTCGCGAACTCCGGTTCATGTGTGCATAGAAAAATTACCTCTTCCCAACATACCTTTGGTTTTTCTATCCCGTACTTTTGGTAGACACTTTTTTCTCGCTGGCATTTGTCACAAAGTTTCTCCAATCACTGCTAACCATCTGCAATATGAGGTGAGATCCAGCGTATAACGGTGCTGCCCTTTCTGCTAAAAAAAAAGCTGCGGCAAATCGTTGCACGGCGCATCAGAATACGGCGTACCATGAACGAAAGAAAAATCTAAATATTAAAAAAAGATAAACGGACAAAGAACGAACGAAGAAGAGGCAGGGGGCAGGTGAACAAAATCCCAGTATCATCCAGGCAAGAACGCTCGCGAAGTTGCTTCGGTTGTTTTGAAGGATGTCCAGATAAATTCGGACAAATGACAGGGGAGTGCTGAAGATTTCATCAACGCTATATTCATATAAAAGGTGATGTCACTAAAAGAGAAATCGTAGTAGTTTGTGTGCAGTCGCTGGGCCTTAATGCGGTGGCACAACACCGCATGCCACACGATGCTCAACGCTCTCTTAACCTTTCAGACTGTGGTCTCCTGGCTCTCTGCCAACGCCCCGGTTTTTCCGCACCCACCACGGGTACCTGGACCGGCCCCTGAGCTTCTATCCTGGAGCTACGAACTTCCCTGGAACCCACCAAACCCGCCCGGAAATCCAGTTTCAGCTGGATCTCGCTTTTGCATGGCAACAACCACCGGCTTCAACGTCATCGGTCACATGGCCTGAAAGAACGCAATATATACCTGCAAGTGACTCCGTCTGCTCGGGGCACAATACTCCATTCCACACGATGCTCAACGCTCTTTTAACCTTTCAGGTTAGTTACCTTGACTGTTCGAAACAGTATCGTTCTAGCAATCGTTTTCTCGTGTTGGTGTTGTGCCTCGGCAACGCTTTTATTTATGTGCTGCGACGTGCTCACCTGTCTTTTACTTTCTGATTTCATGTTACTGCTTTCCGGCGACATAGAACTTAACCCCGGACCCCCAGCTGCTGTTGACCTCCCATATGTCTTCAGCACCTTTAGGCAACTAGAGAACGAACAGGCAGCATTGCGCACTGAACTAAACCAGCTTAAAGAAGTACGCAATAAACACGCCATTCTTCTGACATCTTTTGACCAACGCGTTACAGCACTAGAAACAAAACAACCTTTTCACCCACGCCTTTGATTAATCCTGAAACAGGCCAGCTAAAGCAAGAAATTGCCTCGCTTAAAGCTGCTAACATCGACGTAAGCAATCGCATGCGTCGGAATAATCTTCTTTTCTTTGGTTTGACGACGATCCCAAAAAGCATGGCAGCAATCGGAAGATAAAGTTAAAGCGTTTGTTCGACGCAGCCGTCCTTGCCGTTGCTTTCAAGCAACATCGAGAGAGCCCACCGTATCGGCACCTTTACGGCCAGCAAAAAACGTCCTGTTATCTTTAAATTTTCTAACTTCAAGGCTAAAGACGGGATTCTATCTTGTGGACCCAAGCTCAAAAACACTAATTATGCGATTAGAGAAGATTTCCCTGCCGCTACTCGCTTGGCCCCCTCCAAGCTTCTTAAGTACATACGTCCCGCTAAATGCGCTTTTAAACTGAAACTTGATAAATTTCTTCTAGGTAAACGTTGTTACTAGTACGATTGTGTCAGTGATACCATTGTAGAATGCACCCAAGATGTCTCTGCTGAGCCCACACCTACTGAATCATCTACAAATGCAAACACTACCACTGATTGACAACCGGTGAAGGCGTCCATGACCTTGCCACGCTATCGGCCCTTAACCTACCATCTTTTTAACGTCGCTTTCACGAATTGTCGCAGCGGAATCCCCAAACGTGACCACCTTCATAGCCTAATCGAAGGAGTTGATACAGACATCGTACTCTTAACAGAAACGTGGCTAGATCCCGACATTAGCGATAATGCAATACTCCCATCAAATCTGAACTTCAGCATATATCGTCGTGACCGAGTGGACCGAAGGGGGGGGGGGTGTTCTTATTGCTGTCCGCAATACCTTATGTTCTACTTGTTTATTCCACGACGACACCCTCAAAATCACATGGATCTGTGTGCGACACCGCACCGTTACGGCTGTATTTGGTATCTGCTATAGGCCTCCCGACAGTCCCAATTCTTTCTGTTCTTTACTCGAGTGCACCCTAACTAAAGTAAAAAAAAGAACTTCCCGATTGCCATATCTTTTTGTTCGGTGACTTTAACTACCCCTCAGTCACCTGGCCCCTCCTCTCCACTCCAAACGCCTCCTCAACAAACGAAGCTAATCAGTTCATCCACCTTACTATAGACTTTAACCTGCACCAAGTCATATCATGCCCCACTAGAGGGAACATCACACTAGATCTTTTACTAACCACGAACCCACACTGATGATGTAAATAGTGTAACGGTGTTACCTGGTATCAGTAATCATAGCGTTTTGCACATTTGCTTATCCTTGCGTCTCATAAAACAATCACCCGAAACAAAAACGATCACAGATTATAAAAGAGGAAACTGCGACACCATAAACATGGAACTAGCACAATTCTACGAAACCTTCCGGCATTCCTACCAAAATCGTACCGTCAATGCTAACGGGGAACTGTTCAAAAACAAGCTCATAAGTCTCAAAAATAAATTTATCCCTGCTATTCTTATCAAAACCGATTCACTCAATGAGTGGTTTACTAAACGCCTAAAATGCTTACTTAACAGAAAAAAACGCCTATACCGATCGCCGAAACTACGCAACAATGCCGACGCCTGGGAAAAATATCGCCTGTGCGCCGATCAGTACGTGAAAGAGGTAGCTGAAGCAAAACTAAATATTTCTCAGTGGATCTGCTTCTGCTATCTATCCTAAAATCAAATCCTAATAAGTTTTGGCGTTTGCTTTCACCAAAGTCAAGTAGCAAACAAATCGAACCTATTGATTCAGGAGGCCAACCGATAAACAGTGAGGATTGCGCATCCGTCCTTCATGACTACTTCGCATCAACATTTACCCCTGCCAATAGCACTGCCGTCTCGCCCTCCCCCTTCAGTTCCACTCGAGAACTCTCCCCATTCGACATAATTCCTGAGATGGAATTTCTAACTGAATTCGTAATCTTAAATCTTCTTCATCGGCTGGCTGTGACTGTATCACCACGAAGCTTCTGAAAAACACTGTCCAATATTGTAGCCTATTACTTTCTCTAATTCTATTAACACCGTGCCCATCGCTTCCGTATCATGCTACAAATATCTTGACGTCCACTTGACTTCACCGCTATTCTGGACCACCCACATCGATTTCATCTGCTCTACAGCATCCCGTACACTCGGCTACCTGCGACGCAACGTCAAGTGCGCATCCCCCGACATAAAAAAACTAGCTTTCATCACCTTCGTCCGAACTAAATTTGAATATGCTTCAGCAATCTGGAATCCTTCGCAAACCTAACTAACAACTAAATTAGAGTCTATCCAAAATTGTGCAGCTCGCTTCATATCTTCGCAATACTCACACAAAACCAGCGTTACCGAGCTAAAACACTCTCTTTCCCTCCCAACTGTTGAATCCCGCCTCTTGATCGCACGTCTATGCCTTCTTCACCGCTTCTACTATCATCCACGCTCAAGACATCAATTGCTCCAATCTGCACACAGAACTTCATCGCGCATAAACCACAGCAGACTCATTGCACGTATAAATGGCCGGACGGCAGCATTTATCACCTCATTTTTTCTCAATGCAATAGCCCTCTGGAATGCCTTACCGGATGACTCCGCATCATGCGCCGACAGGGAAACGTTCCGCGCAAACCTGAACGAACATTTTTTCAAGCATCTGTCCTGATAACTTAAACTACTCCGTGTTAATCGCTAATCGTTTTAGAATTGTACTTTGTTTTGCTCCGCAATTGTTTAACATATTGTAACGCCTCACATACTCGGACATGTGCATGACAGGATGGGCAATCCCAGGGATAGAAGAGGAAGAGGAACGATCCTCAGCCGTGTGCGTTTGGAGCCCCGTTCGTTCCTGTGAAGCTCCTCCGTCCTGTCCGAGAAATAAACCTCCCTTTTACCGTAACAGACTTGGTGGAAGGTGCGGGGTAAACCCAGCGGACAACGGCGTCACTGGATCTTCGCCGAAGCCGTCGCGTAGCTGGCCTCTCGCCCGTCCGAGAAGTCATGGCGCCCCCGGCTCAAGGCAGCTCTTCGGCGACACCGCCCAGCGGCTGGCAGCTGCAACGAGAACCACGGAAGTTTGAAGGCAAAGCGGAAGAAGACGTCGATGACTGGCTCACCCATTACGAACGAGTGAGCAAGTACAACCGTTGGAATGCGGCAGACAAGCTTGCAAACGTCGTATTTTCCTTGGAGAAGACCGCCCTGGTGTGGTTTGACAACAATGAAGCGAAATGTACGACGTGGGATCGGCTAGTAGAGTTAATGAAGGAAAGGTTCGGTGACGCTGAATCCAAGAAGAAGCGAGCGGAGCAGACACTTCTGCAGCGAGCTCAAGTCCCAGGGGAAAGCTGCGCCACCTACATTGAAGAAATTCTGCAGCTGTGTAGAGTAGTGAACGCCGAAATGCCTGAGGACGACAAGGTGGGCCATCTACTGAAGGGAATTGCTGAGGATGTCTACACATTCCTCATTAGCAAGGAGCATTTGGACACCGTGTCGGATGTAATTCGGCATTGCCGCAAGTTCGAAGCGCTAAAAAAACGCCGTATAACTCCAAAGTTTGGCCGCTTATCCAACGTGACTACTGTCGCAAGCGTTGACAGCACGTCTCCCGCTGATCTCGCGGCTACTATACGGCAAATAGTCCGTGAAGAGTTGCGACTACATGAAGACGTCCCAAGCAAGGCAGCAAGCTTCTCTGAACGCTATCTGACGAAAGAGGCTGCGTGCCGGTGCCCTTGTGTCCACAGTGAATGCATGAATCCGTCCATCAACGCTGCAAGCATTGAGCTCCATCGAGCCGCGGGAAATCTTAATGGTCCCTATCACAGGGACGCAGATTTTTGGCGGCCAGGTCGCAATCCTCGTAATCTATATGCCGACTCTTACGAACCGCATCTACAACTGGATCACTCGAACACAGGAAACTACGAGGTTGGCCAGCGTGCCTACCAACCAGATATGCGATATGCGTCTTTTGAACGGTCAGATACGGGGCGTCGGCCGCCTGTTTGCTATCGCTGTGGCATGACGGGGCACATCCAGCGATTCTGCCGTCGTCGACGCCAGCTGCCAACATACAGGGCCCCAGACGCATACCCTCAACGTTCTTCCTACAGGCTTGACTCATCGTGGCATCCGGGAGTACTTCCGACCCCCTCCGGACAAAATGCGCAGCGAAGTGGTTCTCCTTCATCGGATCGCAGCCTGACACCACCCACAATGCGCCCGAGGAGGTGGCCATCGCCTCGCCGCCGCCCGATGTCACCACCCCCGGGAAACTAACCAGTGCGGCCGATGGGGGTGAGGTCGCTGGACCGTCTGTAATCGATAAACCTCTGCCTGTTTCTATGGACAAAAACAAAGTTCAAGTTTCGGTCGATGGAGTTTCAACAATGGCTTTAGTGGACACTGGAGCCACCGTTTCTGTAATGAGTTATGCGTTCAAGGAAAGACTTGGCCGCAAAGTAATGTTCAGCTGGGATCAGCCTCTTTCGTTCCGGGGAGTTGGTGGCGAATGGCTCCGACCTATGGGTGTTTGTAGTGTGAACGTCTCGGTGGCCGGGAAAACGTTTACAGTGGAGTTCGCGGTGCTTCCCAGTTCCACACACGACGTCATTCTCGGGATGGACTTTTTACGGAGACTGTGGGGCAACCGTTGACTGTGGTGCCGGTGAACTTTCAGTGCAGCAGTCTTCTCTTTCCCTTGTCTGGCAACGATTCTCCAGCTGAAGAAATTCTGATTGTTTGTGACGACGTGGTTCTGCCAGCACACACAGCATCACCCATCACGGTGACCGTTTCTGAAATCCCTGTCAGCTCCCTGGACGCCTTTGTGGAGCCACTGGCCGGGAACTGTGCGAAAAAAGACATTTTGTTGCCGCGGTGCCTTATTCGCATCAACAATGGTCACACTTTATTGTGGGCGTTGAACTGCTCCGCTCATAACGTAGTTCTACCTAGAGGCATGAAACTTGCCCGTTTTGAGGCTTACGAGAGCGCGTCTGTTGCTGTGGTGTGTGAAAGTGAGCCTCAGGTTGCCACTAGCGGCGTGCCTGATTCTAAATTTCTGGGCATGATTGACAAATCACTCTCCTCAGCTGAGCGTGCTACGCTGGTGACCGTTCTATCCCGACATGCTTCTTTGTTTGACTTCGCCCAAGACGGCACCAACATCCGGATCCCGTCTTCACGTGCGCGTCACACAATTGAAACTGGCTCGGCACGTCCAATTCGACAAAAGCCCTACCGAGTCGCCCCATATGAACGCAAGGTTATAGCGGATCAGGTCAAAGAAATGCTGCAAAAGGGTGTTGTACAAGAGTCATCTAGTCCGTGGGCTGCACCTGTCATCCTTGTCAAGAAGAAAGATGGGTCATGGCGATTTTGCGTGGACTATCGGCGCCTCAATTCCATTACGAAGAAAGACGTATACCCGCTTCCTCGAATAGACGACGTAATTGACTGTCTGCACTCAGCGTCCTACTTCTCGTCCGTGGACCTACGATCCGGATATTGGCAAATCCCGATGGAACCTGCACACAAGGAAAAAACGGCCTTCGTCACTCCTGACGGTCTTTTTGAATTCACGTGATGCCGTTCGGATTATGCAACGCTCCGGCAACATTCGAAAGGTTCATGGACACGATTCTGCGTGGATTGAAGTGGGAAATTTGTTTGTGTTACCTTGATGATGTAGTAATTTTCGGGCGAACGTTCGATGAGCACAACCGCCGCGTGGATACCGTCCTGAACTGCCTGCAGAGTGCCGGCCTCGTGCTGAATTCGAAGAAGTGCCGTTTTGGCGAGCGTCAAGCGCTGGTTCTTGGCCACATGGTTGACAAGGATGGCGTCCGACCTGATCCTCGGAAGATTGAAGCTGTCGGCAACTTCAAGCAACCACGCTCAGTGCGCGAGCTCCGCAGCTTCCTGGGGTTGTGCTCATACTTTCGTCGCTTCGTTCCTCGGTTCGCGGACTTGGCATCGCCACTTACGTACCTTTTACATGACAACGTCCCATTTCATTGGACACCGGAATGTGAGGCTTCGTTTTCTCAGCTCAAATTTCTTCTGACATCAGGCCCTATTCTGCGTCACTTCGACCCTTCCGCGCCCTCTGAGATACACGCTGACGCGAGTGGAATCGGTGTTGGCGCGGTGCTCGTTCAAAAACATAATCATGTTGAGCATGTTGTCGCCTATGCTAGCCGATGCCTGAGCAAAGCCGAGCGAAATTATACGGTAACGGAGCAAGAGTGTTTGGCAGTTATTTTTGCTTTCCAGAAGTTTCGCTCATACATATACGGACGCCCATTTACTGTGGTCACTGACCACCACGCTTTGTGTTGGCTCACTGGACTTCGCGATCCAGTTGGTCGTCTAGCCCGATGGGCCTTGCGTCTACAGGAATATGACTTTGTTGTGCGCTACAAGAGCGGCCGCCAACACGCGGACGCCGACTGCTTATCTCGGCTTCCGGCCTCTGAACCCGAAGCAGACGCTGACAACTTTGACGATTATCTGGCAGTGGTTAGCTCCAACTTTCCTGATGCTGAAACTTTCATCGTGGAGCAGCAAAACGACTCCAGCCTACAACCGCTGTTTGCAGTTGCTCATGGTCCCAATTCGTCTCGCCGCTTCGTTATGCGGGACCGGCTGCTTTGGAAGACGAACTACCTCGCGTGGGGTGCCCGTTTTCTTCTTGTTGTGCCAACACGCCTGCGCTCGCAAGTTCTGCGCACAATGCACGACGACGCTACTTCCGGTCATTTGGGAACGGCGCGAACGTTGCATCGCACAAAAGAACGCTTCTTCTGGCCGAATATGCATCGCACTGTAGCGCAGTACGTAGCCAGTTGTCAAGAGTGCCAGAAATATAAGCGCCCTACCCATGTTCCACCGGGACTTCTTCATCCAGTTGCACCTCCAAGTTCTCCGTTCGAACAAGTTGGCATCGACCTGCTAGGTCCGTTTCCGCGCTCTTCCACTGGTAATCGATGGGTCATCGTTTGCGTCGACCATCTTTCGCGATACGCGGAAACCGCGGCTGTTCCGACCGCCACCGCTGCTCAAGTGGCACTATTCATGTTGCACTTTCTCATTCTCCGGCACGGTGCTCCTCGGGTGATAATCAGTGACCGCGGTCGCCAATTCGTTGCAGACGTCATTGAAGAGCTTCTACGTCTTTGTACTTCTCGTTTCCGCCACTCCACACCATACCACCCTCAGACAAACGGCATGACCGAACGCACAAACAGAACTCTTACTAACATGCTCGCCATGTACGTCGACTCGGACCAAAAGAATTGGGACGAGCTGTTGCCTTTTGTCACATATGCATACAACACTGCGACGCATGAAACCACAGGTTATAGTCCGTTCTTCTTGCTGTACGCTCGTGTTCCTCGTAATACTCTGGACTCCATCTTGCCGTTTTCGCTGCATTGTGAGCCCTCGGTTGCGAAGACGCTGTGCCTTGCCGAAGAGGCTCGCCGCCTTGCAAGACTCCGAACTGTGGCGTCGCAGACGCGTTCTAAGAAGCGCTACGACAGTCGGCACCAATTCGTCTCTTATGTAAGAGGTGACTTGGTTTTGCTATGGACCCCAATACGAAAGCGCGGCCTGTGCACTAAGTTTCTGTCACGCTACACAGGCCCATTCGTTATTGTTGATCGCTTGAGCGACGTTACGTACGTTCTGTCACGGCTCACTACGACTGGACGCCGGAGCAACAAGACCCAACTGGCTCACATCGCCCGCTTGAAGGCATTCATTCCACGCTGTGAACAGTGACTCACCCTACGGGTTTCGTCTGTGAAGGGGGGAATTGTAACGCCTCACATACTCGGACATGTGCATGACGGATGGGCAATCCCTGGGATAGAGGAGGAAGAGGAACGATCCTCAGGCGTGTGCGTTTGGAGCCCCGTTCGTTCCTGTGAAGCTCCTCCGTCCTGTCCAAGAAATAAACCTCCCTTTTACCGTATCAATATGGAAAACATCGTTTTATTATTCTTTATTTTGTTCTAGTTCTTCATGTGATTTCTGATTCCTGTCTCCCGTGTAAACTTATTTGCTTCAATTTATTCATTTGCTTTTTTCTTTTGAACATTGTACCCTATCTTGTCACTTGTCCCCCCTTATGTAATGCCTTCGGGACCTTAAGGGCGAAATAAATGAAATGAAATGAAATGAAATGAAATGAAATAGATTGACCGACGCTCTGTCTATCAAGTGGTGCGCTTGTTTCCTCTCAGAGATTACACGATCGAGCTTGCAGGGCAGTGGCGGTGACGATTTTTAATATCTTATGATGCGTCATTCAACAGTTCGCACGGACTCTTCCGTACGGTTCCGTCGCAGGCGCGCTCCGTTTCTGTTAGTCAGCGAGTAATGAAGAAACTGGCCCAGTGAGCGGCTTTTGCAGCACTTTTGAATGGAGACATCGGATTTCCTTCATGGAAGACTCGTTGCGCCAGTCATGGATTGCGATTTCTGTTCTGCATTTCAAATGAAAACAGTGTGTGCCTGAAGTCTCCCTATTCCTAACGCTTTCTTTGTATTGCGGCTATGTAGTAGTTGGGAGTTCTCTTCACAATCAATCAATCAATCAATCAATCAATCAATCAATCAATCAATCAATCAATCAATCAATGATGATGATGGTAAGTGTTTAATGGCGCAAGGCCAACGAGGGCAAAGAGCGCCAGAGACAAGGTTATCAATGCATGACTGAATGAATGAATGAATGAATGAATGAATAAATGAATAAATGAATGAATGAATGACTCAATCAATCAATCAATCAATCAATCGATCAATCTAAATCTTATTGCCACACGCAAAAACACAAGGACTACGCGTTTTTTTAGAGTCAAGAAGAAAAGTTTGCTAAAACACGATGTGTATATTTTCTGTCTCTTCATCTCTTAGACACAAACACCCGTGCGCACAGGAACGAACACGCAAAAGTGTAGCACGTAGCAATATGGCTGTGATTGAGGAAAACTTCTGCTAAGCGAGTTGTTGAATATTTGAGGATATCAATTTAGCGTCGGCATAGAAAAACACGTGATCACTTAAATGGACGGATACATAAATCAGTTTTAATTAGCGCCCGTGTGTACGAGATTTCGGCGCACGTTAAAGATCCCCAGGTGGTCAAAATTAATCCGGAGCCCTCCACTACGGCGCGCCTCATCGCCTGCGTTGCGTCGGCGCGTTAAACCCCCACAATCAATCAATCAATCAATCAATCAATCAATCAATCAATCAATCAATCAATCAATCAAACAATCAATCAATCAATCAATCAATCAATCAATCAATCAGTTTTAATTAGCGCTTGTCCTGACATTTTACGTCTTTGTTGATTTTAGCGCCGAAACCATGTCGTCAACGTTTGCGTGGCAGTGACCCTGTGTACTAAACCGGCGCGCCCGCAGACACACACCCATAAAAGTAAGCCGCATACAGCACAAAGCTGCTACCAAGGTAGAATTTAGAAAATCCCCTGCACGCGAGAAGAGTAAGCAAATCGCAGCGGCGGTGGAAAGGCGCGGTAAATGGTAAAGTGAATAGAGAAAGTTTACGAACCGGCGAAGAGCGCTATATAAAACACGATAGATTTTTGTACGTTTCATCTGCGGCAAAGCCACGAAATAATGAGTGCGGTGAACGTCCACTTCGAGTTGAGCACTTGACAATAGGGCTCTCCATGGGAAATTGCTTGAAGTTGTTTGGAAAACCTCTGAAATGGTCGTGTAGTGAATGTAAAAAGCACGAAGATATCTACAACAAAAAGAAGCGAGTTATGCTAGCATAGCTTCCCCGGTGAGCTTGATAGTAGCAGTGGAAATTTTAGTGCAGCAAACAGCGGAAAACTCATGTAAAGGGAGGGGTCACAGGGAGAATGAGTCAGTATCTTTAGAGGGGGACGGTGCTATTGGAGAACAATATATTTATTTGGACGTCAATTGGAAGACTTCTAATTTCTATACAATATTTCATAAAAGGAGTACAACTCCGTAAAGATGTTGTTGCCTCCTTGGAAGGGGACTTTTCGAGAAGATAATTTGTTGGGAGGTGAGGAAGCATTCAACTGAAAAGTGTGCGCAAGACAGTGTGAAATTCACGAGCTAAGGCCGGCAGAGTAGATAAAGTTGATGACCCACTGTTAGATTTATTATTGGTGCGAAAAGATCGCTTACGATGTCTACACTTGTTTGGACAGGTTTTATAAGCTTATACATTGTTTGGCGGGTGTCACCCGGTATTATGAAGCCACGTTGGAGCTCTGCGGCACTTGTAGCAGTTTCGTTCTTGTATAAAATGTGAATAATTTAGTAGTAGTACGGTAATAATATTAGCGGCTCTGTGGAACCCAAATAACGTTTTCAGAATCAAACCAGGTTCTTGATTTCAATAGCTATACGTACATATTACGCTACTTCATTCTCCTCTCGAACGATAATTATTTGTCATCAGTAACATCCATTTGCTCTGTGTCTTGCAGTCTTTGCTCTTCTTTTTTAAATAAGCTCCTCTCGTTATCCTCTCCTGTATGTATGTTCAACCAATACCTGCACCAGGAAGGTAATGCCTCTTCGCGGTTTCCCGTACTTTCCCATTGTTTAATGCGTGTGCGCATCCTCCCCGATACAGTTTTAGTCACATTTTCATTAGGAGTTCTTCAGTACAAATACTCCTCAGGTAACGCTCGGTACGTGAATGGAAAATTCCTATAATTGTTTTATACATTGTAAACATTGCAGTTCTACTGCGAAGCAGTATAACCCTACCGAAGAAGCAAACTTTCGTGGCGATGTCAGTAGGAAACTACCATCAATATGAAACAGACACCTGCCCATGGCGACTGCCCATAGCGGTAAGGGTTACAGTTGCGTCACCTCCTCCAAGAGCAAAATGACTTAACAGAAGAGAAATCACGTAGTGACGTCACCGCGCTTTCATATTTAAAAAGGGAGACCGGTGTATCATACCTCTACGCCCGAGAAATCTTTGTGGTGATGTCAGCAGAAAAATATAATCATTAAGAAGGCGTCCACAGGCTTCCTGACAGCAGACACAGGTCAACACCAGGGGGACCGGCCATGTGGGTAAACATTACGGTTGCGTAAGCTACTCCAGTTGGAAAACTACCCAACAGCATAGAAATAACGTAGTGACGTCACCACGCTGTCATATATAAGAAGGGAGACCATTAGAGCGCCTCGTTAGGTTCATTGCCGGATACCTTCGGTAGACCAAGCAAGGTAAATTCGGCAGAAGAACAGCGACACAAGACGAAGAATCGAAACCGTTCAGGTATGCCGGGGTGCAGTAATAGAAAGTGTGGTTAAGTACACTCCACTTGTCTCTGGTTTCACTTTTTGTAGAGCCACCTGTGAGAATTCATGTGACGTGCAATGGGAATCCTCGGGGGTGTCATTTGCAGGTTACCCGCAACGGTGGCTCAGTGGCTAAGGCGTTGCGCTGCCGAGCCCCAGGTCGCCAGTTCGATTCCCAACCGCGGTGCCCGCTTTTATGATGGAGGCGAAAAGCAAAAACGCCCGTGTGTACGAGATTTCGGCGTACGTCAAAGATCCCGAGGTGGTCAAAATTCATCCGGAGCCCTCCATTACGGCGCGCCTCATCGCCTGCGTTGCGTCGGTGCGTTAAACACTACAATCAAACAATCGTTTGCAGGTTCGCAGTACAACTACCTACACAGGGTGGATTGGAGACACATTTTGATTATTCGCTTACCAATACATGGAGCACGAATTGTTTTGGGGCTAGTAGCGTTTTCTCGCAACGATTATTCGAACATTTTGGCACCCAACCACGAAAGCCGTATTTTCCAGCTAAAATGCCTGAGCGGCTACAGAACAGAGGGATGTCTTAAATGCTGCCGTATTTTACAAACGCCAAGAGTTCCCTCCCACCGCAGCCATAGAAACACTGAGTTAAAAATAAAACTCCTCAAATGCTCAATAGTTTACGACATCGTCAAACGCAGTACCATTCTGAATCACAGCAGTGAGGTTCACGATCGAACGCTTGACAAATTGGATGGTTGGAAGCCCTGTGGGGTAAGCCCGCGTCCGCCTAAATTCATAACAATGTGTGCAGTAAGCACACATCGGCGCAAATATTAAAACAAAATAATAAACCATTTTTCCCCTTCCACAGTCTTGCACATGACTTTTGACTTTAGTCAATGCCAAAACCCCGAAAACGGCAACGAGAACTCTACAAATCACAATGAAAAATATTCCATTGACAAACCGACTGCTGTCGTTTCGCTGAGCTTTGCCAGAACAAAAATGTTTGGTGTATGGTATATTCGATGTGTCTCCTGAAATTATCGAGCACGTTCACGAGGTATCTCACGCTGACGTTCTTGAAAGCCTGCCAGCTGCTCAGCCAAACGGAGCACGCGCCCCCTACCTATGCCTCTCTGGGTGGTTAACGTCTCGAGTTTAGGATGCGAGCCCACATGCGACGTTGCCGTGAACAAGCGACGCCGCTTATTGGCTTCATGGTGATCGGATATAGCGCGACGCTGTAGCGAGCGGCCGCGCAAGCTCAGCTCAAGCAGGTGAATTCAAGACAGACTGTTAGGCTTACGACACCGACGGAGGAATTCAGTGAATACAGAGATCGCTTCAAAAAGAAGCGAACAGCTGTCGTCGTCGTGCACAAATCACTGGAAACTAGGATAAACGTAAATTATATAACTCAAAAGCCTAATTAATAGTTTCGATATTTTAAACACACAGCACCAAGTTTTTGGGCATGGGATGGTTCCGAAATGATCAAACTGGGTAAGTTTTAACCAGACGACATATTCCATGTGGTCGTCGCCAGTTGTGAAAAAAACGGTAACGATTATATTTTTCACCATAGTATACTGTTCACAAAGTTGGCAACTGGAGATGTTTGGGTAGCTTATATGGCGGAAAACACATATAATTTAAGGAAACAGCTTGGTAAAAAAGAGAATGTTAAGTATTTTAAAAAATTGGTAACTAATGAACAGGTAATACAGATATGTTGATGTGGCTTAATTACAAAAAAACTGCGTCTTTTTGTTTTAAATATGATATTTTATTTTGTGCGTAAACGTTGCAAATATGGTCAACTATATTTTTAAATAGTAATATTAAAGCCAGGTAAAAACGTTTCGGGGAAAATTGAAGCCAAATCAAGGGCCACTACGGAGTTTCTTGAATGGCGAAGGCCGAATGCTTTTAAATGCGAATGCGTTCATTATTCGGGGGTTGTCTTGCGTCCATCGAGCGGCGTGCGCCTGCATTCCTCCAGCGCGAGCGCACGTGAGCGCGCGCCTCGTAATTCTGCCTTCGTCGTCGTCGTCGTCGTAAATGCGAATGCATTTCTTAGTGGGGGGTTGTCGTGCTCCGTCGGCGTGCGCCCGCAGGTTTTATCTCTCCGCGATCAATGCCGAACGCATGCGCTTGAAGCGAGCTGTACTAGTTTGCTCGAACCGGCAAGGAGGGCGAGTACTGCGGTGTTAGTCTCGTGTCTAACGTGTATGGGAACTTGATATCGCACGCCGTTGCCACGTCTCCCGTTCGAGACACGTCTCCGTACAAGTACTTGTACACCCTTGCCTACACTGGAGACGGAGTCTTTGTGGTGACCGTGTACCTCGCGCCCAACCTCGCTCGAGACGCCTTTGCCGCGCAGCTGGACGCGGCTATGGAAAGTGTGCGCGTGCGCTCCAAACCCTCTCACCCCATAGTCTTGGTTGGCGACTTCAACTTTGACGTCCGCAAGAAGAGTGGCGAGTGGCTGGTCGAGTACATGCAGACCAGGCACTCTATGCATTGTCTCTCTCCCGGCTTCGACACGTGCCCCACTACCATTCACGGGAGTTGCATTGATCTGGTCTTTACGGGAAACAGTGACGCGCGTATACTTCTCAAAGACCCTTTGACCGTGCACTTTAGCGATCACAAGGCAGTGATTGTGGCCGTCAGGTACAACGATAACACAAACAGGTGCTGATGAATAAATGATTACGTTCACACTCTCGTCATTAATTACGCCATTACTCGCAACACACTCATCGGTGTGCATTCGCATTTCTGCACGATTCCCTTCGGGGAGGTGTGGGGGAATTTTGTTTTCGTTCCCTGAATATCCACTTGAACCTTTTTTATGAAATTGTGGCCGCACCCAATACCTGCTCACCCGTCTCCTGGGCAGCACGCTTGGAAGCTGTTTCCATTTGATAGGCATCTCCAGGAGCAGGCTAGGCTCGTTCCGCCGGTAAGCCCTCGCCGGGAGAGAGAAAGAGAAAAACGTATTCCTGGCAAGGCTTAGTCCTAGCGAGGGGAAGGCACGCCAGGTAATCTTAAGCCCTAGTGGTGGTAAGGAGATGTAGCTCAGGTGAGAAGCTCCCGGTCACCTCCAGCCAGGTAGTTGGAGGGTTGAGTAATCAGAGAGGAGGTGAAAAGGGGCATTCCCAAATGGCGCGTGGCGTGGTGTCTCGAGCGCCTTATACCGGGTAGTTTGGGTGGGGATATAATGTGGGATAGATGTGGTGGAGGACGTGTCTGGTGGGGAGGGAATGGGATTTTAATTGTCGCCATAATCTGTCTATCGCTGGAGGGAGAGACGTGTGAGGGGAAGGTAGTTCTAGTAGGCGGTAGTGTGTGGTAAGGTCATTAGAGGTAAGCAAGGGTTCTCGGGAGTTTCGTGCGCCGTGCTGCTAGACGTTCACTTCTGTGGCTCGGTAAATCAGTCCTCGAACAGCCAGGTGAGCGGTTTCCGCACCGCCAAAGCCCACGTGGCCGGGGCTCCTGTGGAGGATTATGGTTTAGTCGGGAGAGCGGTATAGAATAATTTTGCGAGCAGGGAAGGATATGTGTCCCTGCGCGAAATTTTGTACGGCCATCTTAGAATCGGAGACGATATAAGATGGGGGCAGTTGGTGTTTTTATGGCCAGCACTATTGCCACTTCCTCGGCCTCGCGGCGGTGCGCTGTGCGAACAATGGCTGCCGCTGCTGGCATCGGTGTGTCTCCTGTTATAATAGCGGCAGCGAAAGCCTGTCGGTGTGCATTGTGCGGCGTCCACTTAAATAGTGTCAGGAGAGGGCGAGAATAGGCGTGAGTACTCCAAGGCACGGACCCTTCGTCGGGCAGCGTGGTGGGTAGGATGCATGTGGCGGGGAAGAGGGAGGACTTCCAGGTTTTCACGGTAGGATAGGGGTAGATGGTGAAGTTGGGAGAGGGAGGCTGGAGCAGCGAGGTTGAGTTGGTGAAGGAGGATCGAACCTTTGCCATCGCTGGGAGCATCTGTTCACCCATTGCGGTGCCTTCTCCTCTCAAGGTGGCTCATATTGAACGTGCGGCACATGCCGGCACACCTCTGGAGCTCTGCTCTCGTTCCGGCGTGTCCTGCATCCCCCTTTCTCAGAACCCTGCCTGCTTATGAACCAACCCTGCTTCTGAACTGCTCTTTCCAACTAAAATTAAAAATAACCCAAAAAGACGGGACAAGAAACAACGACACACCGCACTCTACCCTTATTGTCCCGTCTTTTTCCTCTGTTTTGAATTTCAGTTAGTGTGCGCAAACTAGCCCAAACCACCGTTCTAATGCTGTTTCCACTTATAGATTGGGATCCTGCTTTCGCGTCTTGCGGCTTACGCCCTTGCCTGGGGAGCGACCGGATCTCGCGCGCTCATATGCCAGGGCAACGACTTCTTGAGACGATTCCGCGTACCTCAGAACCATTGTTTGTACCTCGCGCGTTCTATAAAACATAGGAATCTCAAGTTTCGGCTTTCATGCCAAGTTAAGATTCAGCCGTATATTTTCAAATATTGAAATCGAGCGATAGTATACGTCGATACCCGGTCGGGCCAGTATACATAAAGGGCACTAATTTGCATAAAATCTGTTCAGGTATTTCTTGTCACAATAAGGTAGTTCACAGTGCAGTAGTACACAATTAGGAATCCAACGTGCTGTCAATGCATTGTCTCCAACCGAGACATGTGGCATTGGGAAAAGGCAGGAATTTGTGTCTTATTGGCGCTATCCCCAACGATGTGGTACGAGGGCTGTTCCAGAAATGAGGTTCCCATCAATGTTACAAATATGCAGCATTGTTTATTCTCATAGTAATATACGTCGTTTGGAAATGTTTCTCTTTTTTTTCGACATTATCGCCATATTTTAGAGACATTTGTCTAGACGGTGCACCGATTTCAGTATCCCAATGTCGTTGAACTTCTCTGCCAACCCTCTGAGGGAGCGTTTCACTTTTATTTCGTCGTCGCTCCAGAAGCATTGGCCATTCATGTGTCCCTTTCACTTGAGGAACACAGTGATAATCGCTACGCCTGAGGTTCGGCGGGTACGGTGGGTGGAGCAGGACAGTTCACCCAAAGTTTGTCAACTGGCCCTGAATTTGATGGGAGACGTGAGGTCGGGCGTTGTGTTTAACTGCGTTGCGCCGGGTGTCAGCCGTGCTCGCTGGTTGTTCTGGATAGTTAGCCTGAGTTTTCTCATTGTTGCATAGCAACTTTTTTAGTTGATTGTTGTTCCACGTTCCGTGAAATCCATCAGCAATATCACCGTACTATCCCAAAACACACTGGCCATGACTTTGTCAGCAGGAGGAGTTCGCTTTAACTTTGCGACTGGTGACCCTCAGTGGCGGCAGTGTTAAGGTTCAGGACTAAAATAATACGCCCACGTTTCGTCAACCGCAAAGATGCCGTCGAACAGTCCTTCCTTATTTATTAACTGTGTTTAAGAAACTACCCAGCAAAATCAACACGTTTCTCCTAGTGTTCAGCTATCAACAGATGCCATCGAACAGGACACGCATGATACCTCAATTTTTTCAGTCAAACGTCTTTCCACTGTACCCTAAGTACTTCGACGAATCCGAGCAACAAGTTTACTGATGGAAATAATGGCAGGAGAGACTTACCGTCGTCTACTCCATTCACGATAGCGGACGTCCCTCGACCCGCAATAAACTACCCCCGCCCGGCACTTTCGGGTGTGTTGAACGGACATACACTTGTCGCGATACACCTTTGAGAACAGATGATGAACAACCACGGGTGAAGTCGTTTGGCGTGCAAAAGCGAATTCCGGAAGAAATCTCGCACTTGGGGGGAGCATCAATAGAAACCTTCGTCTCCGGCGGCTGCTGAGTCTAGACTATGACGCAGCCCTCCATGGGCGCGGCAAAGCGCCGCCCGGAGGAATCGAGAGTGGGGGAGCAGCCGCGGGCAGCGGTGTTGCCGCATTTTGCCTCAAATTTGGTTTCATGTATTTGTATTAGCAACATTTTTAGCAAAATTTAATTAAAGAAACTAATCAGTGAAACCGTGATTGGAGAGCCCTTTAGAACACAATTTTGTTCAGGATGGCTGAATCGGACAAGTAGTGCTGATAAGGAAAACAACCGCAAAACTGCTTTAAGGCTATTTTTCAGTGCTAAACTAGCAGCAAAAAAACACTTAGATATGTCAACAAGTGAACGAGATATTCACGGATAGAAACACACCACTTCCCCTTTTTCCTTGGATAGGGCACCCTTTTCAGAAAATACCACCTTAGTTACCCCTTACTCCATGACACGAACGTTCTGCCAAAATGTCATGTCTGTTGGCGTAGGAGCTTTATCGGGGCGTTGATAGATCATGAGTGAAACGTAAGCGCAGACTGACACAGGCACGAGCAAACGAAACGACATCAGCGCTTACTAGGAACTGAAAGTCTTATTTGAACCGAAATCGCATTTCTACAATGCCAAGACTTAACAATCAGGCACTTGGGACCGTGGCACATGCGTACTGCTGTACATGACGACAACCGCTCTCGATCCTTTGTTGTGTTATCCCTTTTGTTCTTCTCACCCATCTTCTTAAGAAGTAACACTTCTTTATCTAGAATGCCCAGTGACGGGTTACTTATACAATCTGTACCCTTAATCCGGATATAGAAGGCTTCGGCAAGTTCCCTGGTCGCACGGTCTCTGTGTATAAAAAGCATTTGCGTGTCTTAGAAACATGGCTTACAGCAGCAGTCTTCACAGTACACAGCTATGTGTGTGGGGCCTTGTTTTAAAGGCGGAATGATGCTCTCTTAAGCGTATATTGAGATGGCGGCCGGTCTAACACTCCAACACCCGGCCACAGGACATAGGAATGCAATGCATATCGTTCATCATGCATTGAAAAAACTGTAGTCTGTGTTTGAACAAACCGCGTGAGGAAGCACTGCCTCGGGATTCAGGCCTGTTGGTCGCAATGCTGCTTAATCTACCTAGCTTATTCCTGGCTGAGAAAAGATGAATCACACATTCAGGGATTTGGAACGTTCTCTTTAGAGGTATGAGTATGCCAAAAGCACAATTTCTGCATTTAAACTGCATTGACATTTTAGCTGCGAGAGGGAGAGAGAGAATCGCTTAATGATACAGACGGAGTTTGTCCAGCAAATAGACTGGAATGCTACGTCAGGTGAAAAAATAAACCAGTGTGATAAAAAACAATAACAAAGACAAAAAGAAAGATGAAAAGAAAAAAAGAAGGAAAAATAAGAAAAAGAAATTGGTATGGCAAGATTTGGACTCGCAACCGAGTGCAGTAGTTTCTTATATGAAACAATGTTGAAGTATACTCCAGGAAATGTGTGCTTCATATTGAAGCCAGTTCTTAGTCCAAGGAGTAGCTTCACGGGAACGCGGCACATTCAGCGTTACAATAGCAGCCATGATGAACGCACAATTGCGAAATTTTCACTTTGACATTCCACAGAGGGGAAGAGTTGAAATATCAGGAAGGCGGTCCTATATCACACGTATAATCGATGTTCAGCACTGTTAAAGAGTGTTGACTAGACCTACCTGAACTACCGCTGAAAAAGTTTACTGCACACTTAAACGCAAATACACCGTTTAGTGAGCGGAAGAAACACCTTGGCTACGAGGCGCGCCACAGTTGAGAAATCTGGATTACGTCGGACCACCTGGGGAAATTTAACAACCACCGATGGCTGAAGAGAAGGGCGTTTTTGTTTTCCGCTTTCAAAACATTTACCACTGCCCCCGGGATAAACCCCGCCACTAGCAGCATAGAGCTTTAGACGCTGAGCCATTGTGGAGGTTAACTTCAATTTACAATTAAAACAATCGGAGTGGACAGACACGGTGCCTTTTGGGAGGGATTGCTTACCACGAACCACCTAAGTAAAGGATAAGCCAAGCTTCGACTTCACGTCCCCGCCGAAGCTTCGGCAGCACAGCGAATACACAGCCACTGGAGCCACGCGCGCGTTCGTTCTGAGGCCGTCGCTATAGGGCCGGATCGAGAGGGAAAGTTTTTTTCCGGCCAAAATCATCCATTGCTCACGCAATAAAAAATATCTGCTTCAGCCGCCCGGAAATAAAAGAGGGAGAATTATCATATTTTGCTGTTGACACAAATTAAGCCTGCAGTAGATCGGCGCGCTTACGTTTCAAAGCTAGTGTTCCATCCGGGCAAGAGAATCCCAGCCAGGAATGTCAGGAGACAGGGCTGAGGGTGAGTTTTGTAAGGCAGAGGGACACACAGACAGTGATCGGGGTTGGCGAAGGCGTAGGGACTATAAGGGCATCTGGGATTCTCTTGGATGTTCTATAGGAAGGACGCACCCGAGGCATGAGGAGATTTTTTCGAATTCGTCAAAAGATATTGGTTTGAAAGGCTTTGTAGCTGTACTGGGTGCCATATGAGTAATCTTAGAGCAGCGTGTTGGCTGGATTTACTGTGGTTTGAGCTTACCAATTGATTCCCGGCCCCCGGTTGCAGAAAACGTTGATACGTGCTATCTCTGATGAACGATAGTTACGCCAAGTGCTCGGTGCGTAAGGAAAAAGCATGACGAAATGCCCTTGTGCCACCCTGATCAATCCTTAATTTAAAGTCCCTGTAGACGTTGAATAAGCGATAGTGGAGGTTAACATAAGCTGCGCATGTACCGATTGCCAGACCTGGAGTTCACAAATCACCAGTTCCAGGAAAGCCTATTTTCGAGTAGTTTACCGCGTGAATAACAAAATTTCTACCACCAAAATACCGCTACAACCGCTAGTTGTAATTACGTAGGATGAATTGAAGGATGTTGTGCTGAGCAAGAACAGTATCGGCAGTCAAGGCACTGCGGTTGATACCCACGTGAATAGCTTCCTAATGCTGGAGCCATAACAGAAAGAAATTGATGCGCTCGCACATCAATTTTTGTCTTTCATGGCGCCGAATCACCGGTTTTTACAAGAGCAGATTCCAGTGCTTCTGACAGGTCCACCGCCAGGCCGAGCCGTTATTACAAACTATCATCCAATGCTGAAACTCCCTTCACTTGCTACCATGGCTGGCGCTTAAAGAAACAGCTGCGCCTGGTCGCGAAGATATAAGCGCTGGACTATGAACTTGAGGTGCATAGTTTTGTATCCACTGTGTCCTCCCTCCAAGATTCAAAAGAGATTTGCGCGACGCATGCTTTTGTTTTGGGACCGCCACAGAAACACCAACCAGAGCAGGTGCAGCCACATTACCTAGCGGGCATTGATGGTGGTATACGTGCGGAGTATAGACTCTAAGGGGTAAACAAATATATTGAACATAAAGGCCCTAAAATCAATGTATTGTTCTGTTTCCTCAATGGACGAAGTTTCTGTTCCGCCGCGAGGACTTCCGGTTCCCCCTAGGCGCCATCGTCTGGCCCGCACCAATCCGATTCCGGGTGCACAGCTTATTTCCTTTGAGGTATGCCTAGTGTTGGCTTGAGTAACCGGCTCTCCGACGAAGCAAGAGGGACCACGAGCTGTGCGTTTCCTTCTGCTTTGCACGACTAATGCAAGCTCCGCATATTTTTATAGGTGGGCTATTTTTTGTCACAAATCTTTTCATCTTTGTTTTCCCACGTACACAAGTAACTGGACTTAAAATGTTCGGCGGAAGTAGAAAGGTTGAGCGCACACTCTTGTCTATCTAGCCTAAATACACGCTACAGACATTTCGCTAGGCATCCCTAATGTCACGGCCGTTGAATATCCAAAGGCAACTTTTGAATTCGTATTGCCTTCCATGGGGGAGTTTGGCTATCTTCAAACAATCGCCTGATCTCAATTTTCTGATGTACAGACACAAACTACTTCGCATTGTTTGTATTTAGCCTAGTTTAGGAGCTGTTTCAAATAGTCGAAACTACACAATTTACCAAATCAGACAGTGTGGTTTACGACGGTAATTTCACCACTTTTCGGTGAAACTAATCGCTACCATAGACATGGGAGCCGACTACTCAGACATGAGCGGACCTTTTGCGTCCAAGCCGAAGAAAGTTATGACCAGAAGGGACGGTCCGCACATTCGCACAGCAGCAGGCCACCACGTGACGCCAAGTGGAGCGTGCACATCACGCGTCCCCATAGACGACACAACGTACCCTGCGGCGTTCGTCATTTTGCCCAACTGCTCCCGCAACGTAATTCTTGGAGTGGACTTTCTGACGGACAACGGTGCAATAATTAATCTGCAGACCTAGCCCATAACTTTTTCCTCCCGTCACTACATGACGCTGGAACCGAACCCCGAATACGCGCTGCTTTAACGATCACCGATGATCATGTCACACTGCCACCCCGCGCAAGCTTGATGATCACCGTCTACTGTGAAGATGCTGTTGCTGACGTCGATGCTACCGTTGAGAGTGACCAAAGGTTGATCCTCGACCGCGGTGTCTCCGTTGCTAGAGGCACTGCGCGCTTTACGTCTCGCCAACCCCATGTTTTTGTCTCCAAATTTCAGTGAGGAATACCAGCATTTAAACAGGGGCGCTGCAATTGCGTTCCCCGAAGAAACGCAAGAAGCAAGTGACGTGATCGCGGTTGCCGGCTTTGAGCGCGCAGCCGAAGATACCTTCAAGCTTCCGAATCCATTCGACGTAAATTCGGAGTTACCGCAGGAAGAATAAAAGAAATTTTTGGATTTGCTGCATCGCTACAGAGAGTGTTTGTCGTAGAACTTAAAACTACGTCAGACACCTCTTGCGAAGCACCGAATAATAACCGAAGATCGACCCCGACCTACCCGACAGTCACCGTACCGCGTCTCTTCACACGAGCCGGAAGCCATCAAGACTGAAGTCGATGACGTGCCCAGCGACGGCCTTATACAGCCATCGAAAAGCCCCTGGGCTGCGCCGGTCGTACTCGTGAAGAAAAAAGACGGCACATTAAGGTTTTGCGTTGACTACCGGCGACTGAAAAAAAATCACCAAAAAAAGGACGTCTACAACCTCCCCCAAATCGCCGACGACATCGACCACCTCTGCCACGCGAAGTACTTCTCATAGATGGATCTGAAGACCGGGTACTCCGAAATTGAAGTTGACGAGAGAGACCGAGAGAAGACTGCATTTATAACCCCGGACGGCCTATACGAGTTCAAGGGGATGCCGTTCGGGTTGTGCACGGCGCCAGCAACGTTTCAACGAGTCATGGACATGGTGGCACACATTCCTCGTATTCCTCGACGTCGTTGTGGTATTCTTCCGGACTTTCGACAAATATTTTGCAAGGTTGCAGTCTTTCCTCTAGGCCATCCCTACGTCGGGGTTAACGTTGAAGCCTGAAAAGTGTCGCTTCGTGTACGAGGAACTCAAGTTTATGGGCCATGTCGTCAACGCTGCGGGCGTCCGGCCGGATCGGGCGAAAAGTTCCGCCATAGCGAACATCCCAAGACCAAAAGATAAGAAGTGCGTGCGGAGATTTCTCGGACTATGCGCATACTACAGGCGCTTCGTCGGAAACGTCGACCGTTCACAGAGCCACTCACCCGCTTGACGAAAGATAGCACTTTTTCAGCTGGGAAAATGCCCATGAAACAGCCTTCTGCGAGCTGCAACAACGAATGCAAATCCCCACTTGTGCTCGCGCATTTCGAAGAAAACGCCGAAACGGAAATGCACACGGAGGCCAGTAATATAGGCTTGGGTGACGTCCTCGTACAAAAGCAAAGCGGGTGCGAGAAAGAAATCGCCTATGCCAGTCGTGGTGTGTCCAAAGAAGAAAGAAACTACTCAGCCTCAGAGAAAGATTGCCTCGCGATTATATGGGGATTGCAAAATTTCTCGCATACGTGTATGGAAGACCATTCTAGGTTGTAACAGACCACCATGAGCTGTGTTGGTTCGCAAATTTAAAGGAGCCCTCTGACCGTCTTGGTAGGTTGAGATTGCGCCTGCAAGAATTCGACGTTACAGTAGTATATAAATCAGGGAAGAAACACTCCGACGCCGACTGCCTGTCCCGTGCTTCCGTCGAGCCACCACCACAAGACTCCGATGAAGACAGCGCGTTCTTCGGAGTCGTGACTGAGAGTGAACTGGCCGCCCAGCAGCGTGCCGACCTCGATCTACGCTTCATGATCGACTACCTCCAAGGATGCAACGTCGCCGTGCCCAGGGCCTTCAAACGCAACTTACCTGCATTCAGCCTGAAAAACTCCATCCTCGTGAAAAATGTCAGCCCCAACGAGAGCGAATTATCTTCTTGCCATCCCAGCAGATCTTCGTGACGAAATTTTGGAAGAGTGCCACGATGACCCGTCTTCGGACATCTCGGTAAGCTCGCACAAGTGGGGAAATCAAGATGAAGTACTACTGGCCCCGCCTTGCATTTGACGTCACCCGCTACGTGGGGAGATGCCGTGACTGCATGCGACGAAAAGCGCCAGCAACAAGACCCGCCGGACTTCTACAGCCGATCGGCGTCCCATCTAAGCCCTCCAACAGATCGGAATCGACCTTCGGGGCCCGTTCCCTACATCTCGATCCGAGAACAAGGGGATTGTTGTAGCGACAGACTACATGACGCTCTACGGAGAGACCGCCGCTCTTCCGAGGGGGAGTGCACAAGAAGTCGCAAAGTTCTTCATAAGCCAAGTTGTGCTGCGACATGGAGCCCCGGAAATCCTAATCACGGACAGCGGAACGGCCTTTACTGCGGAGCTGATCCAGGGGATGGATATTAGGCTACAGCAACACGGATCACAGAAGAACGCCAGCGTACCACCCCCAAACGAAGGGACTAACGGAACGACTGAACAAGACAATCGCGGATATGCTGTCAGTGTACGCGAACGTTGAACATAAGACTTGGGACTAAATGCTCCAGCATGTCACCGATGCGTACAACACGGCTGTCCAGGAAACTACGCAGATGGCGCCGTTCGAGCTTGTCTACGGAAGACGGCCGACTACGATGCTCGACGCCATGCTTCCGCACGTTGAAGACGAAGACCTCTACACCGACGTCCAAGGATACCTTCGGCAGGCGCAGGAGGCCAGCCAGCTGGCTCGAGTTTGTACAACGGACCAGCAGCTGGTGAATGCCGGGCACTACCACCTCCGACGCCGAGACACCTAGTACCACCCTTGGGATCGTGTGTGGGTTTGGATACCATCCATCGACGCGGACTAAGTGAGTAGCTTCTGCGACGGTATTTCAGACCCTACCAGATTCTACAACGTGTCTACCAACTTCCCTAGGAGGTGATCCCCAATTGTGATTCCGGAACATCACGACGACGCACGGGGCCCGAAGTCGTCCACGTGGTTCGCTTGAAACCTTACTATGCAAGATGACGGACGTTTTTTGTTGTTCGTTCGGACTGTCTATTATTTTAGCATCGGGTCGATGCACACTTGGAGGGGAGGTAATGCCAGTAACCATGTATGATTTTGTTTATTATTTTGTTTTTACTGCCGGGCCACACCCGGCTGTGTTATCTGCGTTCCAGACGATGCGCGTCTTCCATTCCTTACTTTTATGCCGCACGGGCTATCCCATTCAGATAAGCAGAATGTTTTGCCCTAACGTTACTAGCCCAGAATAATCTTCTGTGATCTTCAATGTTCTGGATGTGAATCGACGATTCTAGAAACACTTGCGCCGAAAGATAAAAGCGTGCAGTGCAGACGCCGCGGCATTCGATCACCAATGCTCTCTTTCGTACGCCACATAGCTGTCTGCTGGTTTGCCGCCCGTGTATTATGTGAGTTGTTAGGGGAGCACAATTGTATTCGCTCCGATAACCTTGTTTTTGTTGAAGACAACTGCGTTGTCTTTGGCAATGGGACAATATTTCAAAGCCGCTCTGTTAAAATACTTAGTTAATCACTCTCCACCTAGGCTGGTTGAACATAAACCTTCTAAGCGAAAGCTCGCGTGCGTAAAGACCACTGCATTGGAGCAAACGTGACGTCGTCTGTCTAGCGTTAACGACACCGAAATAAGGCATTGTCTGGAGGGCCGTGTGACGGTACTATAAGCACTCCACTACATCGGTGTCCACCGGCGCTTTGAAAAAAAAAATGCTGTGCCTGGCAGTACATCTCTCTAGATAACGTAGGGCAACGTAATATAACCACCACTAACACAACATAACCTTATGAACACGGTTTAATAATTAAAACGCAAACAATTACGCGAAGTGATAAAAATTGGTTGAGATGAAAAATAAAAAAAGTCAAGAGCTGGTGTACAACTACCCTTTGCAACAAGTAGCTGAAACGGATCCTCTAAATTATAACGATGTACACATTCGGTGGTGAGAGCTATTATTACAAGTTCGAATGTCGTAGGACGGCACTCTAGCCGAGCCAGCCTCACTGAGCCATGCCGGCATCATTTGAGGGCACCCTAGACACTGCGCAAAAATAAACGTATCTTTATCCATAAAGGCTAACCCCTGGTACCTAAAACGGCTATTCATTTGCAATGCTCATACAAAGGTTTACTGACACACCTTTCTCTCCTCCGCAATCGTTTTTTGCAGAAAAAAGCCACAATATTTATAAAGATTCCTCCGTATGCTGCGTTGTCATTTCATGCGTATGACCCATTCTCGGAGATGAACTGATGCTGCGAACGTGCAGCGCTGCTTTTTTTGTGGGTGTAAATATCAAGATAGTTTTTACGGTTTCTTGAGTTAGTGTAACTTTACCGATCCTCCAGTGTGCTTGCTTCAAGTGTTTTGTCAAACGAAAAGAGGCCCGTGTCCTGTTTATTACAGATCAATTTTGTACTCTCATTTATTCTTCTGTTGTTAGCGGCACAGTGTTGCATTTTATGTATTGTAGCGAAAGTACATAACTATTCTTATGGAGCGGGTTCCCTTTTCTTTGCACAGCTGCGAAACTTCGCGGATACTCCGTGCTGTTCTGTATTAACATGATGATGATATGATGATGATGATGATGATGATGATGATGATGATGATGATGTTTGAGTGTAATGGCGCAAGACGAACATGGGAAAGAGCGACAGGAAATGGTTTTAATAAATACGTTACTACTAAACCAAGTTAGAATGCCGGTGTGTGTTAGAATTAGTACGTATCCCTTGTTAAACTTGAATTGTCCGGTGCATAGTTTCTAACAGAAGAGCTCTTTAGGCAGGAGGTTAGCCAGGTTGAGTTGTTAAACGAATTTCACAAACATACCGAGCGCACGTGAGCGTACGTCTCTTGAGGAGCGGCGGGCGTCTTCCAGGTTTGTGCGTGGGATTGAGACCCGTCAGGATCTCGCAAAAATACCAAGAAAACAGCTTACGTTCGTTCCTCGTGATGTCGAGAGCACAGGGCGGCTCGCGCTACACCCCCGTGGTTGCAAAGGCGGTTGCTGCGGGTTCTAGAGGGAGATAAAGTGGCCCACTTTGGCAGAGATGTGAAAGCTTGCTGACAAAATGATTCGGTCCTCCCAGTCATGGCGAACTTTGAGTGGCAAATTTTAAAATTCATGTATGACGCAACCGCCTGGTCTCCGACGAAAGGTGAGGAGCCAAAAGCTTTGCTTCTATTCCAGACGTAGAACTCTAGTGCAAGCTGGGCCATTACTTTTCCACCTCATTGTGGGGAAGAGTTTATTTTGCGGACGTTTCGCTTCCTCTTCAAGGTTATTTTTTGTTGTGTTTTCGTCGCCTGAAGGCGCTATGAGTACATCGCTAAATCATTCAAGAGAAGTTCAGAAGAATGGACAGAGCAATTCAGCCTTTAGTTAGTGCGGCAACTCAGTTGAAGCAGATACAGAAGCCCAGCCGGAGAACCCATACTAAAAAGAAACCAAAGAAAATGTTCCTCCTAGTAGGCAACAGGGTTGGATAAAATTTCAATAGCACTGGTCAATCTGCTTTGCTCCCAAAGGATAGCGAAGCTAGTTCTACCAATCGAAAAAGAGATAAAAAATATACAAGTACCGGACAATCAGTGCAAGAGCATCATGAATCTGATGGTCATCAGATCAGATCTGATCTGATGATGATCATCAGATCAGATCTGATCATCATGAGCATCATGAGCTTAAGGAGGCAGGGCTGGCGCTGACTCATACAGGACTATTACAGCTACCTCAGTGACATGCAGGCTGCTAATGCAGGCCATTAAAGAACAACTACAACAATGGATAGAGGAAAACAGAATATTTGGAGAACTATAAATGATTCAGACGAGGCAGGTGTTAAGGGCACAACCTCGTTGTCCTAACCCAATGCATAAACGTGTCAATGGCTCAACAGCGACCATTGTGTATAGCATATCTAGATATAAAGCGAGCCTACGACAACGTGGATCGAGAACCTCAATGGAGCCTACTTGAGCGGGATGGATAAGGCTAGGAATTTATACAGCTGCTGCATGGAATGCACAATGTGTGCGAGCTGCAAATTACCTTGCAGGAACTAAAGTGCACTGAACAGGTAGTTATAAACTGGAGTTTGAAACACTGTTCTCCTTTTTTTAAACTAATGTTTATGCTGTACATCTTAAGACTACAAAGAAAGAGTGAAACCTACTTTACTCTCTTCTGGCTACGTAGAGACGTGAATACAGGAAGTGGAACAACATATCTAGGACTGATGTATGCAGATGACATAGTACTACTAGCTTATAGGGATCTGTGTCTGCAACAGCTCGCAGATATGTGCGGTCAAGAAGCCACTCAACTGTCGTTACTGTATAGCACAGCAAAATCGGGAGTTCGGGTTTCAAAGGACGACACTCGTAAGAAATCGGTATTCTTTAAACAAGAACAATACCGCGGATAGCAAAATATAAATACCTGGGCATTGGGATAAGCGAAGGCTGGGTAACCTAAAACGCATGAGGAGCATTTAGGAATGAAACGAAAAATATAACGACTTAATCAAGAAGCACAGACCACTATGAGGATATAACAAATATGAAGCAGTGAGACGGATCGGAAGGGTGTAATTGTGCCTGCCCGCACCTTTCATTAGCGGGTGACCATTTCGTTTCGCAGCTTCTAATCTTCGGAGATATTCTTTGCCGGTCTGTGTTGGGATGATGATTATGATGATGAAGAGTTTGTGTCTAAGGGCGAAAACGAACTGGGACATAGAGCGACAAAAAAGTATTTTAATGATTAGATTACTACTATTACAGGTTAGAGTGCGCGTCTGAGGCAAGATTTGTAAGTATCCGCTCTAAAACCTGGAGTGTCTGGTGCATTGATTTAAACAAAAGAGCTCTTTAGGCTGGAGCTTGGTGTGGTGGAGTTCTGAAAATATTATCGACAAAAATTCCGAAAGCCAATGAGCGTGCGGCCCTTGAGAAGCGCCTGGCGTCGTCCAGGTTTGTGCGGAAGTTGAGCCGCGTGAGGAGCTCGCAAGAAATACCGAAGAAAACAGTTTACGTTCATCCCGCGTGATGTCTAGAGCACACGACCGCTCGCGCTATACCACTCAGAACGCGAAGGCGGTTGCCGCGGGTACTAATGCGAGATAAAGTGGTTCACTTTACCAAAGATGGGAAAGCCTGCAGACAAAACTATCCGGGCCTTCCAGTGATGACGAACTTTCAGTGGAAATTTGGAAAATTAATGTGAGAAGCAATCACCCGGGTCTCCGGGGAGAGGAGAGGACCCGAAAGCTCTGCACCTTCTTCTGACTTACAACATTAGTGCAAGATGGCCCATTTCTTTATTTTACACCTCTGCGCGAAAGTGTTTCTCTTGCCAATGTTTCGATTCCTCTTCAAGGCTTTTTTGGTGGTAATTTGGTCTCCTGAAGGCGCTGTGGGCACTTCAAGGAACTGGGGGTACATCGCTCAGTCACACAAGAGAAGTTCAGAAGAACGGACAGAGGATTAAGCTTTTAATGAGTGGCGAACTGAGGTGACGTAGATGCAGAAGTACAGCTGGAGAAGCTAAACTCAAAAGAAACCGAGAAAACGTTCCTGATAATAGGCAACAGGGTAGGATAAAGTTCCTATACCTGTGGTGAGCCTGCTTGGCTCCTAAAGGAAAGCGAAATTTTTCTAACAGTCGCAAAAGTGATAAAACCTAAGCAAGTACCGGACAAAAGGTGTAAGGGCGTGGTGATGCTGATCTATGAAGCTAAAGGACACAGGTTTGATGCTGACTCATACGGGGCTATTACAGCTACCCCGGGGGCATGCAGGCTGGTAATACAAGCCATTAAAACTCTACTACAAGCGTGGATAGGGAAAAGGGCATACAGGGAGAACTATAAAAGATTCTAACGAGGCAGATGTAAAGGTCACCACCTCTTTGTCCTAACCCAATGCATAGACATGTCAATGGCTCAACAGCGACCACTGTGGATAGCAATTCTGGATATAAAGATAGCGTACAGCAACGTAGATCGAAAACCTCTATAAAGCCTACTTGAGCGGTATGTATAAGGCGAGGAATTTATACAGCTGCTGCAGTGAATGCACAATGTGTGCGAGGCGCAAATTACCTGAGAGGAACTAAAGTGCACGGAACAGGCAGTTATAAACAGGGGTTTCAAGCAGGTTTGTCCTTTTTTGAATTGGTGTTCAGGCTATACATGTTAAAACTACAAAGAAAGATTGAAACCTACTTTACTCTCTTTAGGCTACGTTAAAAGCGTAAATACAGGAAGTGGAACCACATATCCAGGGACTGATGTATGCAGATGACATAGTACTACTTGCTTATAGCGCACAGTGTCTGCAACAGGTCGCAGATGTGTCTGGGAAGACGCCACTCGACTGGGGTTAGACTAAATCACAGCGAAATAGTGAGTTATGGTTCCTCATCACGACGCTCGTAAGAAATCGGTATTTGTTCAACAAGAAACAATACCGCTGTTAACGAAATGCAAATCCCTCGGTATTGGGATAAACAAAGGCTAGGCTAGTCTAAGACGCATGAGGAGTATTTAGGAATGAAAAGAAAAATTAACGCTTTAATCAAGAAGCACAGATAACTATGGGGATATAACCAATATGAAGTAGTTGGAGGTATCGGAGGGGTATAATTGAGGCTTCCCTAACCATTCATAAGCAGTGGTGTGCGTCAAGTCAGGGATTCAGTCGGGCTAGAAGTGGACCAGAGGGCGATTTCTAGATTGGCATTAGGAGCCCACAGTAAAACGTCAACTGAGGTAGTGCAGGGAGACATGGGATGGGGCTCTTTTGAAGAGAGAGAAGCGCAGAGCAATGCATGCTTTGAAAGAAGACTTAGAAATATTGATGACCAGTGATGGGCGGTTAGAGTTTCACGGTATATTTCCATAAGAAGCACGTACACACAGTGTAGAAAAAGAACCGGAAGGCTAAGTAGGAAGTATCTGAAACATGGAAGCGACGGGAAAATTTCCAAGGCAATAAAAATGAAGTTAGTGTATCAGGCACAAATAACGGGGAAAAAGGATGGATGCAAAGAAGTCCTTAGATATCTCCTAAATTGGGAGATTACGCGGAGAGGTTCTTTAATGATAGCAAAGAATTGCATTGGTGTTTGGAGGCTGGGGGGGAAGGGGGTGGGTTTGCTTCGGGACAAAAACACTTATCCGAGAGCGGTATGAGGAAAAGTCTGCGGAGGTTGCATCGGGGAACCAGAAACCATGCGAAATATTGTGACAGAGTGCAAAGGTATCAGTCCAGTCGTCACTGAGGCAGATATCGAGCTTCCGGAAGCTCTTGCCTTCGAGGTTAACAAAAAATTGTATTGGAAAGCTGTAGAGATTAGTACAAGAAGGTAAGAATGGTAATGGGAAAGAGCAATGCAGAAGGTAGGAGGATATCCGTACATAGTTAGACTGGTAACACCATGAAGGAACTTTTTTTTGGGTGATTGCACAGTGGTGTTACGGCTATGTTTGCTGTGCAACGCCACCTCATTAGAAAGGGTAATTCGTTAAGCATCATATTTACAATCACAATAATCAGCGTCATCAAAAAATATAGGCGAAAAATAAAACAATGCGCTAATGGCTTTTGTCATGAGAAACCACGTCTAGAAATCGTTGTTTACCCAAAGAAGATTGATAACGCGCAGTACAATGTGCTCGGACATCAGTCCACTTTTGCGGTTCTGGGAAAATACAAAAACACGCTCTGAGGGAGTGGACTGCCATTATGCAAGATTAATGATACTTTTCAGCCGTATTACGTAAACAAAATAATCCAACATGCAGACGATTAGGGTTTAGCAGCTCCCGTCCTGGGAAAAAGACTTCGTCGCCACGTCCGTGGCGTCCTTGCATGTAAGCCAGAAATGTTTGCGTCGCAATATAACTTTTGTCCGCTGCCACCTAACGATGACCGAACTGAGGCCAAGTGCCAAGTAAATTACCATAAACCGCACGAAAAATTTCAGAAATAATACCAGTGCTAAAGATTTCACAGACATGAAAGTTGACAAACAATCGCAGTAAGTCGTTGAACCCGCAATGTAGACGGTTCCAGCGAACACACGCGGCCGTGTGGGTAAACCTTCGCAGCCATCGTTTAGGTTTTGGGTGGTTGAGGAGTGCGCACGCTTACAGCAAAATTTCATATGTTTAACGCATTTCTCGTTTCGGAGTTCTAACCCTTTGAGGACGCTTTATTTAACCCCAAAATTCCTCAACTCATCGCCCTCACCTACACCCCTCTCAGAAAATATACACCCCGATCAACAAAGAAAGCTTCATTTACAAGATGAGCGATTAGGTGGTCCCCTCGCCAGGCCCGTTATCTGCAGTGGATATTTACCTTCTATGGGACGGACGGCTGTAGTTCGCTCGGAGGAGGAAGGTGGGGAATCGAAGGAGCGTCGGTTCGCAGAAGCGCGATTGGGCACGAAAACAACGGAACGCCACTATCGCAGAACTTGTAGCAACCACCATTAATGCAGAAAATTCCGCTTCGTTGAGTTGCTTCAAATCCCTCTCGAATGAATAAACATTTTCCCGCATGGAACACCGAGGTGACGCGGTAATATCCCGTTTATCTTTAAGGGATTCCTGAGCGACATTGTCGGCGATATCTACTGCTCACATCACAGGCTGCAATATTGAGAAGCACACATTTTCAAGCAAAGATTTTCATACCAGCTTTAACTTTGATGGATTGCAAGTTTCGGAACTTGTAGTTACGTTTGAGGAAGTTATTAGTTTTTATTTCGTGACGCATATAAATATCTAACTTTACGTTCGGCAAGTAGATTCACATAAAAGTATTTATTGGTTGATAGGTTCCAGTGCCTTCTTTCTTATTAATGATTTAAGATCCTATTCAGTCGTGGAGCTGCTCAAAAAAAATTTAATAGACATATTCTAAGATTAGGAAAATTGGATAACCTATCCGGATACCAAAGATAACTCGTAACTGGCACACGGAGTAAAATAATACTTTGAAATTTTGTACTTAAACTTTCACACGTGCAATGAAATATGACATAATCTTTCGCAAACCTGCTTTGAGCACGAGTTCAATCTTTTTTGGATTGCATGATTTGTACAACAGGAAAATGACGCTATCAACTCCATTATCTACCTTAATTGCAGGATCCACATCATGAATTTTTGGCGCATTGTATGCAATTGTTGGGTGTACCACCAATGAATACAAGATTTCAACGCGCTGCTTTGAAGGTTCATTGTTGCTTTGAAGGGTGTTTTATTATTAGAGGAACACCACTGTCGACTAGCCACCTATATTTTATGAACACCATGAGACTCATAAGATCACCTGAAAAGTATTCCAGTGCTTCCTCAAAGATGACGACTGGCCCAACTTTTGTGACACCTTTGGCTCGTTAACTCACGATGACCGATTCTTCAGACGACCAGTCCTATGTTTTCAACTTTCATTGTTCAAAATACGAAATATGGGCGCCGCTCACTGTTCAGGCGCACCTCCGCAAAATAGCACCGAAGGTGGCTTGCAGGCTTTCTTAGTGATAGCCAGACGGCTAAGGCTTTCGAACAGTTTCGCAACATTTAATTTTTTGATAAAGCACTAACTGGCGCAGCAAAACAAAATACACATTGTGAGTAAAGGTAAGAAACAAATTATTACCAGTAAAGGTAAGAAACAAATTATTACGTGTCCTGAAATTATAAAAAACAAACATGGCAGTTCCACAATGTTAGCCACAATGTTAGCTTAACAGCTACGCACGCAAATACTATCTTTCAAGGTACACTTAGCACAGATTACGGGATTTGACTCAGGAAACATAAAGGTTTCCAAAGACAACTATCGACTGCTGTTTCTCTTTTTATTATGATTGCAATACTGAGCTACCACAAAGGTTCGGAGCTTCTTAAAAGGGGTTTTTATGGTCTGTGGTATGGTTCTACATTCGCTCAAGGGGATAATGGCCAGTGGCGAAGACAGCAGCCGTTAGAAGGGGATGTTCGATTTTCAAATTAAGCTTTTTCCGATGTCAGACTACCCCACTTATCCTGTACACACAATTTCTGGTAATGTAATGGAGACTGAAGATGATGTCCTGGGCTTTGTTTAAGGACAACACAATCTGGGAATGGTGCATTCATTTTCACTCCTAGGGAGAGAGAAAACGTCTACTAGAAATTTCCGTCAAGCTGTCGTGTTAAGTAAAAGGGGGTTATTTACGTCCCTAATTTTCCTAGCCGGTTACCAGAAAACGCCAAGCTTTAACTTTTTTCTGCTGGTTGTCAGGCGAGAATCAATCAACATCCACTTGTGGGCTTCTAAGCGACAGAAAAACCAACCACAACCGATCAGGTTTCAAAGCAACATAAAAGGAAGCACTACAGCTGTGTTTTCTCGGCTGGCCAGCAAACATTGTACTTCGTGAAGTATGTGAGTCTATTGTACACAGGGGCTTCCATTGCAAGAAGGCTTGTCTTTTCTTTTTTTTAATCTGTAATGCAACCATGCCACAGCAGCCTCCTTCGGGTTCATTTAGAAGAACATTGCGAAGTCGCACTGACTACACAATTATTGTTAAACATAGCTGGCTATACGCATGTGACCAGATCGCGTAGAGAGTGCCTGGCGCCTTCACGTCACAGTTTTATTATCACGTTTGTTAACTAGTTAATTTTTCCCAAACTTTGCCGGTGCAATTTACATGGCATTGTAGCAGAATTGCCAAAGATGGCGAAGCACCATAGATTCCCAATGTGGGAGCATTCTGGTTTGTGCAGTCAGTGCTCCTAGGAACTCTAAATTGTCGGACCCGCATAGCTTCCGGTGGCCTGTCAGCTGCGGCCTTAAGTTCTAAATATATCTCTTCTAATGTGGCTCGGCGTTTTCATTTCCTCGTGCTGCCACATAATTGGTGACCGTGGGCATCGGACATGGCTGACGACCATTAGAACCCTTTGGATGCCCAGCTCGGAGTTACCGCTGCAGATGACAGCCATCGAACATCCTCGGTTATGCAGTGTGACTTGGCTGCTCGATCGCTGCAGTTTGCCCCGTACTGGCATATGCCATTATACGAAGTGCCACTAAGTGGGCCAGGAAACGCTCAGGGACAGCCTTGCTGGCGACGATGTTGCACTGCGCCTGGTTGTTGGTGCCTGGGATAAAAAAATGGCTTTCAAGCAGCGCGAATAACACAGGAGGGTTTTTCTCGCAGAACTCCTCTAGCCCCCGAAGCGTTAGGTTCGGCGGTTATACGGATGAACTTTGCAGTCCAGAACCGCGTGCTAAAGCCCTGGATGACATGTCGTAGGGCGCGATCGCGACACTGACGTAGCGTTGGTGATGCCGCGGAACTGGGGGGCCGGGTCTTTTTCCGCGTCACCAATTGCCAAGGGCACGTGAGGAGACGTCCCGCTTTTATTTATGGAGTAGGGCTTAGTGGTTAGCAGAAGGCAAACCGCTGCGGAAGCGGGCCAGCCATGGCACCGGCGGTGATCCTCCGTGGCATATTGCGAGCGCGGTTCTGTCGGCTTGGTGTCTGGATTTGAACGGCTGGCCATGTGACTCGTGCCTCGTAGCTCACGGCTCTGGAAATGATCTGCACGCACGCATTGCACAGCTCCGGCGGCGTGAGCTCCCCCTGCTGCCGCGGCTGGTCTGCTACAACTAATACATGAGTTGTTCTTGGCCTCGGCGTTTTCATTGCCTCGTGCTGCCAGAGTAATAATAAAGTATTGCCATACTAATTTGCCTGTTTCAGGGTCTGTGTATAATTCTCACTTCTTTGAGCTTTAGCAGATAAAAATCTCTAATTATCAGTGTGAAGGCAGGTGCTCTATATTTAATGTCTCTCGTAACTGACAAAACCTGGGCTGATTTAAGAAGTCTTGAGTCAATTTTTGCGTGTGAGAAGAATAATTGGTCTCTGTGAGCGCTTTTTTGGGGTGGATGAGCGCCACCAGCTCCGTTCCCACACAACTAGGAAAACATTCTCCCATGTTCGCACAGTTTTATGTAAAAGTTTGAAAAAACAGCCGTGCCACTTCAATTCTCCACCTCCATGAGAATTCGAGTTTTGTTTATATTCGACTATTAGGATAGATGTCGTGCACGGTGACAGGGACATCTTTTTGTAAGAGCTGAAGCGGTTGTTAATTTCATTTTCACTCTCCATTTGCTCCACCAGTTGTATCTTTATATGTTCTGCCAATAATTGGAAAGGGCAGCTCTCACTGCCCAGCGTAGGTCTCCATGTAACGCATTGTGGATACCGAGAACTGGCGAGTTCCGTACCCGTTAAACCGAGCGCCATGTGTATATGCGCAAACGAGGGAATATTATTTTCCTTGGCCATTGAGCCCAGTGAGGGGTATAGCTTGTTTACACGTAATCGATGGTGTTCCTGCACTCACTTGGGATAAGACATTTCCATTCGTATCTGTGTTTGCAGCCACGAAGTAAAAAAAATGAGCTAAAAGCTTTTGAAACATGAAGCTTTCCTTTGGCAACACGATAGGCTAGACGAGAAACTGCAGACAACCTTACGGCAGTTGTGCTTACTTTCAACTAACACCATTTTTCATAAAAACAAATGAAAACCATCGAAATCTGTAGTCGACTCGTAAACAGTAAGTGAAATTGCATGGCCTTGTGTAACGTGACACCTGGGAGTGTGATATTCATTTGTTAATGTGCAAGCACGCCAGTAACGGCTCCACGATTGGCTTATTTTTGCAATGGTTACTACAAAGCAGGAAACACCCCACTGGAAAATAATAATTTACAAATATATTTGTAATAACCCGCCAAATTTGAGCAGTGCATCGCAGAGCAATACAGCTGATGCCAATACCTTTTTTTAAAGTCGTTGACGTCGCTAAACGTCATTGAAATTGAACTTTACAGCCTTAAACGGACACTGAAGGGATTTGTAAAGATTGCGGGATTAGAAGCGCAAAGTGTAGCCTGGAGTCAGTAGTGTATCTTTCAACCACTTTCGCTGGTTGTCAGCGTCTTTATTCACTAGAAAAATGTATACGAAAATTCTATCCTCGCATCTGCCTCACCCAATTTCTATGGCATTTTGTATGACGTGACGAAAAGGTGGCTTGATTTGACTGCAGTGCTGTACGGCTCTCGAACCCTCCGACAGAGTCAGTCGGAGGGTTCGAGAGCCGTGGTAGCGTTTGGGCTGCAACAGATGACCCCAACCCCGTAGGCCTTTGTTTCACAGGGTCGCTGCCATATAGCCACTTGTGAGGGTAATGACCTGTCAGTATGCCACGAATTGCCGGTAGTACAGCGCTCATGAGTGACTTAATACAGTAGTGTGCTTTTGAGCCTTCCTTTAACTATCATAAAATTTTAAAAAATAAATTCATTTCTACATGTACACAAAGTTTATTTGTATTCAGCTAACAAAACAAAAAGCATTTAGCTAGTAAACTTACGAAAATACAAATGTTTGCTTGTTATGTATTAAATTTTGACAAGAAGGCTAATAAACGCGCAATAATTTTTAATTTTCCTTTTGTTTTTCTTAACTACAGGTAACATTTTTTTTGCAGTAAGGTGCGTTATTTTGATAGGTGGCATCCGTGAGCTTTATTAGATCGTTCAGTTGTGAAGCACTGTTCGTGTGTGGTGATGTATTGTAGTCTATAATGCATTGATGCAACGCAGGCGATCAGTTGCGCCGTGGTGGAAGGCTCCGGATTAATTTTGAACGTCTGAGGTTATTTCTTATGGCCCAACCCCGCACACAGCGCGTTTTTGCTTTTCAACTCCATCAGAAAAGCGACCGCCGTAGCCGGGAATCAAACCCGCAAACTCGGGCTCATCAGCGCAATGCCTCAGTTGTTCATATACTGAATACCTTGCAAGGAGCACTACTATATTGGCTTAGTGGCATGGGCGCTCCATTGAATGGGTAATTTTTAATGATTGAGGATTGGATTTGCGCAAAACAAACGGGGACGAGGAAGGAACGACAAGGACGAGCGCACTTCTTCCTTCCTCGTCCCCGTTTGTTTTGCGCAAGTCCAATCATGAATCGTTTCCAACTAGGCCGGCTTGATGCGATGCTTTAATTTTTAATGCAAGCCGTGTACTTAGTACACAGCTCCTGGTACTATTTTGATGCTTCAGTAGAGTAGTTTACCTTTTACGGCTTTTACAGAAGTCCACGTAAATATCTGCCTAAAGCTTATGAGACTCACTGTTTACATGAAAAAAATTGATTTATTGTGCTAGTATTTAAACATTTAAATGCCCTTCTGTAAAAATACCCAGTTAATCGCTGTCGACATAGGCCGATTGAATATAAACTTCCGGAGTGCCCCATGCCGTGCCTACAGACCACTCCGTGGGAGCAAATGCAGCAGCGTCTGTGTAGCGTCAACGTCACAGAACAAATGATGCGTCTAGAGGGCCGTATTAAGGTTCTATAAGCACTCCGCTATATCGGTGCCCAACGGCGCTTTGAAAAAATTAACAAGGTGAAGGTTTGGGCGAGTTGGTGTATAATACTTGAATATTCAAAGCGCAAACGACACGCTGACGAAGAAAGAAGACGAACAATGCGCAAACTTGCGACTAACTCTTTTAGGAAGAAACGCGTTTTTATATACACCAAATAATCACACCACCTTGCACAAGCGGCCACAGGACAGTACTGGGGAATGTTATAAGACTGGTCATTGATTACGCAGAAATGCCTTGGCTTAAAAAATATACCCGTTTTTCGGTGAACATGAGGGAGGGCTTGCTCACACAATTATCACCGGCACGTGTGAGCTCATGGGCCTCAATACTTTCGCGTGTCCGTTGACTCCTGTATTTAGGGATATCTGCTCTTGTCAAACAAAGGTGTACAACGATGGTCGCGACAGTGGACGGCCAATCTGTGTGAACCGTGTAATCAGTGATCAGTCTGAAAACATTCCCCTGTATTCTCGTGTGGCAGATTGTGCAAGGTGGTGTGATTATTTGGTGTATATAAAAACGCGTTTCTTCCTAATGAAGTTAGTTGCAAGTTTCCGCATTGTCTCGTCTTCTTTCTTCGTCATCGGGTCGTTTGCGCTTTGAATATTAAAGTATGAAAAAAAATTACAAAAAAAGTACATCGCTCTAGATAACGTAGAGAACGTACCCCAACCACAACTTACACACCATGACCTTACAAACACTAAACAATAATTTAAAACACCAAAAATTAACCTAAGATATGAAAATTCAAGTGAGAGATGAAAAAAGTCAAGAGTCGGTGTACAAATGCCCTTGGCACAATAACCTGAGACGGATCCTCTAGATTATCTAGATCCTCTAAATCCTCTAGATACTCTATATAGATCCTCCAGATCCTATAGCTGCCACCTCGTTAAGAGGTGGCATCTTTTATTAGATATTGGAATGTGGTCGGACGGCACTCCTGCCATGCCTGCAACACTGAGTAAATGCACCTTTGAAGGGCATACTAGTGACTGGGTAAAAACAAACGTATTTTTCTCCATGAAGGTTACTCTCTATTACCTAAAACAACTATTCATTTACAATGCTCATACAAAGGTTTACTGACACACCTTTCTCTCCTCCGCCGTGAGTTCTGCAGAAAAAAACTCACAATATTTAAAAAGTTCCATCCAAATTCTGTGTTGTCATTTCATTTTTATGACTCATTCTTTGGTATGAGTAGATGCTGGAAACACGCAGCGCTGCTTTCTTTTTTCCTGGTGAAATTTGTAAGATAGCTTTTATGGTTACTTGCGTTAGTGTACTTTTACCGATCCCCCAGTGTGCTTGCTTTGTGTGCTTAGTCAAAGTCAAACCGGGTTGTGTCCTGCTTATAGCAGATCAAAGTTTATAACAGATCAAAGTTGTGTCCTCATAATAACAGGCCCTGGTTTATCTTTTTTTGTGTTGTTATTGGCACAGTGTTACATATTATTTATAGTAGCGAAAGTATAGAAGGTATGGTAAGGGAGCGGGGGGACCATTTTTTTGCACAGCTGCTAAACTTCGAATATATTCTTTGCTGGTCTGTGTTGCGATGATGATTAATATGATGACGAGTTTGAGACTAAGGCTAAAAACGAACTAAGGCAAAGAGCGACAAAAAGTGTTTTAATGAATAGATTACAACTAATGCAGGTTAGAGTGCGGGTCTTTGGGAAGATTTGTAAGTCCCCGCTATTAAACTTGACGTGTCTGGTGCATAGTTTAAAACAAAAGAGCTCATTTAGCTGTAGCTTAGTGGGGTAGTGTTCTGAAAACATTATCGACAAAAATACCGAGCGCCTATGAGCGTGCGTCGCCTGAGGAGCGCCTGGCGTCGTCCAGAATTGTTCGTGTTAGGGAGCCACGCCAGGAGCTCGCAAAAATCCCATGAAAACAGTTTACGTTCGCCCCGCGTGATGTCTAGAACACAGGACCACTAGCACTACACCTCTTATGTCGCGAAGCAGGTTGCCGCGGGTACTAATCCGAGATAAAGTGGTTCACTTTGCCAAACATGGGAAAGCCTGCCCACAAAAGGATCCGGGCCTCCCAGTGATGACGAACTTTCAGTCGCAAATTCGAAAATTTATGTGAGAAGCAACCACTCGGGTCTCCGATGAGAGTAGAGTAGCCGAAAGGTCCGCTCCTTCTTCACAAGTCCAACGCTAGTGCAAGCAGGTCCATTTCTTTATTTTACACCTCTGCGCGGAAGTGTTTCTCTTGCCAATGTTTCGATTCCTCTTCAAGGCTTTTTTGGTGGTAATTTGGTCCCCTGAAGGCAGTGTGGGTACCTCAAGGCGCTGGGGGTACATCGCTGAGTCACACAAGAGAAGTTCAGAAGAGGAGACAAAGGATTACAGCTTGTAGTGAGTGAGGAAATGAGGTGATGTAGATGCAGAAGTACAGCTGGAGAAGATAAACTCAAAATAAACCGATAATACGTAACTGATAGCAGGCAAAAGGGTACTATAAAGTTCCGAAAGGTGTGGCGAGCCTGCTTGGCTCCTAAAGGAAAGCGAAACGGATTCTAAGATTCGGGAAAGTGATAAAAACTAAGCAAGTACCGGACGATAGGTGTTAGGGTATAATGATGCTGATCTATGAAGCCAAAGACACAGGTCTGATGCTGACTCACACGGGGCTATTGCAGCTACCCCAGGGGCATGCAGGCCGGTAATACAATCCATTAAAACACTACTAAAGCATGGATATAGAAAATGGCATAATGGGAGAACTATAAAAGATTCCGACGAGGCTGGTGTTAAGGGCACCACCTCTTTGTCCTAACCCAATGCATAGACATGTCAATGGCTCAACAGCGACCATTGTGGATAGCATTTCTGGATATAAAGATAGCCTACAGAAACGTGGACCGCGAACCTCTATGCAGCCTACTTGAGCGGTATGGATAAGGCCATGAATTTATACAGCTTCTGTAGTGAAAGCACAATGTGTGCGAGGCGCAAATTACCTGAGAGGAACTGAAGTGTACGGAACAGGTAGTTATAAACAGGGGTTTCAAGCAGCTTTGCCCTTTGTTGAATTGCTGTTCATGCTATACATGTTAAGACTATAAAGAAATATTGAAAACTACTTTACTCTCTTCAAGTTACGTTATAAAAGTAAATACATGTAGTTACTTTTATGTTGTTCTTTCAGTCCCTGGATCAGTCCCTGGATATGTTGTTCCAGTTCCTGCAGAAACTGGAACAACATATCCAGGACTGATGTATGCAGATGACATAGTACTGCTAGCATATAGCGAACAGTGTCTACAACAGCTCGCAGACATGCCTGGGAAGATGCCACTCAACTGGGGTTAGAGTATATCACAGCAAGATTGGGATTTATGGTTTCTAATCACGACGCTCGTAAGAAATCGGTATTCGTTCAAGAAGAAACACTACCGCTGTTAACGAAATGCAAATCCGTGGGTATTTGGATAAAATAAGGCTAGGCTAATCTAAGACGCATTAGACCCGCCGCGGTGGCTCAGTGGCTAAGGCGTTGCGCTGCTGAGCACGAGGTCGCGGGTTCGATTCCCGGCCGCGGCGGCCACTTTTCTGATGGAGGCGAAAAGCAAAAACGCCCGTGTGTACGAGATTTCGGCGCACGATAAAGATCCCCAGGTGGTCAAAATTAATCCGGAGCCCTCCACTACGGCGCGCCTCATCGGCTGCGTTGCGTCGGCGCGTTAAACCCTACAATCAATCAAATCAAGACGCATTAGGAGTATTTAGGAACGAAAAGAAAAATTAAAGCCTTATTCAAGAAGCACAGACAACTATGGGGATATAACCAATATCAAGTAGTTGGAGGGATCTGATAGGTGTAATTATGGCTCCTCTCACTGTTCATAAGCCGTGGTGTGTGTCAAATCATGGAGTCTGTCTGGCTAGAAGTGGACCAGAGCGCGGCTTTTCGATTGGCATTAGGAGCCCACAGTAAAACATCAACTGGGGTAGTGCAGGGAGACATGGGATGGGCCTCCTTTGAAGAGAGAGAAGCGCAGAGAAATACATGCTTTGAAAGAAGACTTATAAATATTGATGACATGAGATGGGCGGCCAGTGTCTCACGGTATATTTCCATAAAACGTACGTACAGGAAGTGTACAAAAAGAACCGCAAGGCTAAGGAGGAAGTTTCTGAAACATGGAAGCGCCGGGTATATGTCCAAGGCAATAAAAAGGAAGGTAGTGAATCAGGCACAAATAACGGGGCAAAAAGGATGGACACAAAGAAGTCATTCGATATCTCCAAAATGGAGAGATCACGCGGAAAGGTTCTTTGATGATAGCAAAGAAATGCATCGCTGTTTCGAGGCTGTGGGGGGGGGATTGCTTCGGGACAAAGAGAGAGAGAGAGAGAAAAAAATTTTATTTCTCCAGCAGAGGCTGATGTGTGGGCGTCGCCCCGTGGAAGGCGTCCCTAGTCCGGGATGCCTTGACTTCGGCTGGCCGTCCGTGCTCGGGTCACCAACTTAAGCTGGATATCCGGGTCCGGGCTGGCCAGGGAAGCCCTCCACTGCTCGAATGTTGGGTTGGAAAGGGGTGGCAAGTCTGGAGTTCGTTGGCACTCCCATATGATGTGGTAGAGGGTGCCGGGCTGGGGACAGTAAGCGCAGAGGGAAGGTTGTTGGGTGGGGAAGATGAGGTGGAGGCGGGTGGGATGTGGATAGGTATTCGTTTGGAGCCGCCGCCAAGTTGTAGTGTCCTCTCTGGAGAGGCGCCAGTGTGGTGGTGGGAGACGACGGCGAGTTTGCCGGTAATGCGCGAGAATCTCCGTGTAGCCACTGAGTGGGTGGAGTTGATCGGGAGGGGGTAAACATTGGCCACCGTCGGCAATGGCTCGGTGTATCATATCGCGAGCCGCGGCGTGAGCCGCCCATTGCCGGGGATGGCGGCGTGTCCAGGAGCCCAGACGATGCGGATGTCAGGGGTCGTTGAACAGTTTTTGAGGATGTGAAGTGCTAATGAAGAAATTTGGCCAATTTGGTAATTTCGGCAGGCTGTCTGCGAATCGGTGAGGATGGTTACTTGGTCAGGGCGGGAAATGGCGGCCAGGGCAATGGCTATTTCTTCGGCGACATCGATTGAGCTTGTGGTAGTAGTGGCGGCAGTGACGCATTGGCCAGTATGAGTAACTACGCAGGCTACGTGGCCGGCGCGCCCAGGGTAGGGGGTAGCATCTGTATATAGGGCGCTGGGGTCTTCGCCGTATCGCGCAGTCAGGGCTCTAGCACGGGCAGCCCGGCGGCCAAGGTGGTAGTTGGCGTGCATATTGCGTGGAATTGGGGCCACCCGGATGCCATCTCGCAGGGCTAGAGGAATGCGTTGTGTTTTTGTTCCCTCGGGGGTATCTTACGGAGTCCTAATGTTGTAAGGACCTGTCGACCAGTGGGAGTCAATTGCAGGCGCCGCAGTTGAGCTGAATGATGGGCTTCTTGCAGCTCTTCCCACGTGTTGTGAACTCCCAAGGCGAGTAGTTTGTGGGTCGCAGTAGCAGTGGGTAGGCCAAGCGCAGTTTTGTACGCTTGGCGAATCATTGTGTTGAGCCGAGCCTTTTCTGTTGTTTTCAGAGCGAGGTACGGGGTCCCGTAGGTAATGCGGCTAATAAGCAAAGCTTGCACTGCCTGTAGGGTATCATGCTCTTTAAGGCCTCGACGGCGGTGGGAGATGCGCTGCAGAAGGTGCATCAGTTGCGACAGGGTTTTATGCAGAGGGGAAATTATGTGCAGTCCAGACCCGTTTTTGGGTATTGTGAGACCCAACACCCGCAGTTGCGGGACGTTGGGGACTGGCTGCCCTGCAATGGCCAGTTGAGGTTCAGGTATACCTGGAGCAGATTTGTGAGAAGGCTGGGAGTGGAGCGTTAGCAAAGCCGATTTTTCGGGTGCGCACTGGAGGCCTCGTGTCTGGAGGTAGTGAAAGGTAGCACTAATCGCTTGCTGCAAGGCGTCTTGCTGCTCTCCAATGGAGCCAGTAGGCGTCCAGACGGTAAGGTCATCCTCATATAGTGCGTGTTTAATGTGGGGAATTGACTGCAATTTCGGTGGGAGGTCCTTCATGGCGATATTAAATAACAGTGGCGAGATGACTTACCCTTGCGGCGTACCTTTCGCTTGAATCGTGAAAGCGGACGATCGAAAATATCCAATACCAATTGTCTCAGTACGGTCCGTTAAGAAGGTCTTGACATAGTCATACCTGTGCTGTCCACATCCGAGAGATGCGAGTCCTGCAAGTATTGCCGAGTGTGAAACGTTGTCGAATGCACCCTTGATGTCCATAGTGAGTATGCAGCGCTTGTGGGATGATGTGAGGCGATCAATAATGTCCGACTTAAGTTGGATTAAAATATCTTGCGTGGACAGATGGGGTCGAAAGCTAAACCTGGTCATTGGGAAGAGATCATTATCCTCGATGTGTGCTAGCAAGCGGTTATGCACTAAATGTTCGTACAGTTTCCCAGCACACGATGTCAGTGAAATGGGGCGAAGGTTTCCTGGAGTCAATGGTTTCTTAGGCTTTGGGATAAGAGTAATATCCGCGTGCCGCCAGAGTTGTGGTAGAGTACCCGCATTCCAGTGTTTGTTGATATACTCTAATAAAGCTTCAAGAGCGGCTGTATCGAGATTGCGCAAGTATTTATTCTAGATGCGGTCTTTACCCGGTGTGGTATTGCGGGTGAGGTTCCGCACTATTGCCTCAATTTCTGGAAGGGTGAAGGGCGCATCGACGTCAGCGTTTGGGGGGCCTGTGTAAGGAGCATGGGGCAGAGATGAGTCCCCGTCTGGTCGTGTCCATGGTTTCCTTAGCTCCTCTAGAAGTTCCTGTTCCGTGCCGGGATAGTTTTGTGTGGGGCGGCGCAGTTCTTGGGCCACTGCAGTTTTGGTTTCATTGTTGCCCATTAGGGATCTTAGGAGATGCCAAGTTCACCGCGTGCCTAGCGTTCCTTGGAGCTTTGTACAAAATTCAGCCCAATTTTGCTGGCTAAGTTGCTGGGCATAATTCGCAGCCTCCTTGGCTAACTTAGCAATACGAATTCGGAGTCACCGATTGGTCCTTCGAGTTTTCCATCTCTTGATTAGACCACGGCGGGCAGCCCAAAGATGATCGAGGTGAGCATCTACCACCGGGGTGTCAGGAGTCAGCGGGATTTCCTTTGTACACTTCCGTGCTGTGTCCAGGATGGCAGCTGACTATTCTTCGGTGTCATTAATAGATTGGGCAGGAGCGTCATGACGAAATTTTGACCAATCCGTTAAGCGTGCAGTGCCAAGACGAGCTTTTGTGGCTTTTCTGTGAGGCAGCTGCAGGCTGATTATGTATTGATCACTCCCTAATGTGTCTGGGAGGCACGTCCAAATTGTGTCTGTAACATTATAAGTCATAGTCAAGTCCGGAGAAGAGTCACGAGATACGCTGCTGCCAATACGGGTGATTGTGCCGGGAGAACTGCATAGGTGCAGGTTGTTTTGCCGTATAGCTTCGTAAACCTGCTTGCCCTTCTTGCTGTCCTTGGGGTAACCCCAGGTAGTGTGGTGGGCATTAAAATCTCCTACAATTACCAGCGCATGGTCTTTGGTGCGTTGCCGCACGATGCGAATGAGTGGGAGTAACGTGGGGAGCAGTTGAGAGGGAGTACTGTAGATGTTCAGAACAAAAGTGCTTTTAAGCTGGCGAGTGCCCGGGAGGAGTTCCACGAACACATAGTTTATATCAGTGGGAAGGGTTGCATTTGGGCAGGCTGGTACGATTGCAGTAATATGGCCGTTCGACAGGCAGAGCCGGTGACAAATGTGGAGTATCCTTGCAGGCGGGGGTTTTCTGTGTCCGTTTCTTGAAGCGCAATAAGAGTGGGAGGGTTGGGTAGAACATATTGAGTACATGCTGCTTCTTGCGATATTATCTGCAGTTCCATTGCCAGAGAGAAAGGTGCGAGGGAGTGTGGCACTTACTGCGGTGGGTGTTCTTGGGAGAAGTGCTCATCGTCAGATTCGTCCATTGTTGTGGAGCTGGCTGATGGTGCTTGGTGCTTCCGCGGGATGCGGCGTTTCGGCTCTGGTGAGGCTGGGAGATCTGACTGGCTTTCAAGGGAAGCTATGCTTTCCGAGAGGGCTTGGGCGATATCACGGATAAGGCTTTCAAGGCGAGCGACGTCCGGCGATGTGAAGGGGTTTGGGGGTGGCGTAGGGTTGGCAGAAGAAGGGGCGGCTGGTGGAGGGGTAGTTTGGGGGGGGGGATACGGTTTTGCTGAGTAGTTCTCCTAAACGCTTGTCAAGGTTGGCGGTGCGTTCTGCGGTATACCGACAGAACAGCACGCGACGAAAGGGCACGCGACAGAAGAGCACCGTCATAACAGCACGGCGTCAAAAGGGCACGCGACAAAACAGCACGCGACAGAACAGCACAGTGTCAGAAGGGCACAGCGTCAAAAACGCACACGTCAAAAAAGCCCAGCGACAAAACAGCACAGCGACAAAAGCGCACGCGACAGAATAGCACGGCGACAAAAAAACACACGACAAAACAGCACACCGCAAGGGCACAGCCCTGAAACAGTTGTATGCGGTGGCGTAGCTATGTAGTCTGACGAAGTGCACTGGCAGGGCAGGCTCGGGCCGGGTAGCACGTATTTTCTCGGGCCGGGGCCGGGCTCGGGCTTGAACCAAAATTTTCGAGCCGTGCCACTGAAGGTCCGGCAATCCTGTGCCACAAATTATAAATTGTTGGCAACAAAAAGATTTTTGTTGATCTTTCAAGTTAAATGAGAACAAAAAGAAGTGAAGTGTAAATTCATTACGGTGCTGTTGACAGATATAATAAAAGATGATTGCGGTTAGAAAGCTTTTACATAATAAAAAAAGTACCTGGGACCCATCAGCATAGTGGGAGAGAGTGGGCCAGAAAAACGATCGCACTCTAGTCACACAGTACAACATGATTGTCTTTTCCCTTTTCCTTTCAAACAAAAAGAGAACAAACGTGACGTGGACTTTGGAATATGTGCAGAGTTTGAAGGACCAATTTTTGAAGCAGAGCCCACGATTTCTTCCGGGAAGAATTTTTTCAAATCCATGAAAAGGGGCAAAAATGAACAGAAGTGACGATAAAATATTGCTGCTAACGTAACTAGAGGAAAATACTAAAATGAAGTGGTGAAACCGGACCCATCATCTGCTCAAACTTCGGCAAGTAATGGAACAGCGAAAGCTGCAGTATCTGCTGGAGAATTGCAATATTACAAAAAATTATCCACTTGATCCGAATCATTTAAAGTGTCCTCGGTGTGTCTTGATTTCGAGAACTGGCAAACGAAGTGGCAAATGGATGTTCACGACTACAGAAAGAGCAGTTTCTAAGTGAGGATACTGAAGTTGTACAAAGTTCGGTCCAAGTTCAATGGAAATTTAAATCCAAATTAGTCTTGTTCGCTTTGTGCTTACGCTTTTTAAGCTAACAGCAAACTTCTTCAAGTTCATGTTTATAGCCTGTCGGACTAGGGAGGGCATTTAAGAATTCCTGCAGGCTCGGGCTTATTTTATCAAATTATGCCGGGCTCGGGTCTCGATCGGGCCCACATTTCAGAAGTTTGCCAGGCCCGGGTGGGGCCCAGGCCCGGGTAGTGCTCTAGTCAGGGCACAGCTCGGTCCCGGGACGATCCAAAAGGACGAGCCCGGCTCGGTCCTACCCGTGGGCCGTGCTCGGGCCGGGTAGCACGCATTTTTTCGGGCCCGGGCGGGGCTTGGACTTGAAAGAAAAAACTTTCCGGCCCGAGCCGGCCCGGGCAGACCCTCAATCCCGGGAGTCGTGTCCACAAATTTAGAATGTTGACAACAAAAATTCGGCTCATTATCGCTTGGGGGAAATGAAAATAAAAAAAGCGAAGTGCTGTCAATCTGTCACTGTGGTGACGCTAAAAAAATAACAGTGACGCATTGCACTTAGAAAGCTTTCAAGGCTACAAAAGAAAACGTATGGACTTCTTCAGCATACTGAGGAGAACGGGTCAGAAAACGAGAGCACTCTGGTAGTAGAGTACATAATTGTCTCTTTCCTTTGTTTTTCAAACTAAAAAAAGAACAAATGTGACCTGGACATTGCACTTTGTGCATTCCATACCACCAAAAATTATCTAACGTACCCTTGGGTCTTTCTTACAAATTTTTATACACATACCTTTTTCCCCATAAAGCGACTTTTTCAGTAGGAAACTTTGTGAGCATGGAAGAACTTGTCTACTTGGATAGACACCTGGTGCAAACCGACACCGAACCTTGGCAAATAAAATTGATAGAAGTACAAGTTATAAACTACCTCTCGGCAAAGTGTGCTAGCGTCAAAAACAAGTAGGAAAGAGAGTTCTTTGGGAAACGAATTGAATGAAATAACGAAACGTGGAATATCTGTCCAAGAAATGCATTAAAAATATCCACTTTTCTCTAGCATCATCAAAGCGATTCTCATTGTGCTTTAAGTTTGAAGACTGTCGCAACTGCAGCGCCTGTTTGGCCAAAACTTTAAAGATACCTTTTTTGGTGTCAGGATATTTATGTTGTACAGATATAGGTCTAAGTATTGAACAAGTGTAAATTCAATATACTCCCTCTATGCTTATTTTGGCTAAAAAGACCAAACTTTGAGGGCTCATGTTTGGAGTCTGGCGGACGCGGGCTTAGCTTAAAAAACAGTGCGGTGGCTCGGGTTTCTTTTATTAAATGCTGTCGGTCTCGGGCCGGGCTCGGGCTTTTATCTTAATGTTTTGTCGGGCTCGGGCCTGGCCTTGGCCATGTCTCTACCAGGCGGGGCCGGGCCGGCCCGGGCCCGAAATGCCGGCCCCGGCACTGCTCTAGTCTCTGTCATCCAACGATTGCTGCCCTCTGCCACTCGCCCCGCGAATTACGCGGTCGTTTGAGGCACGCGTTCACTCAATTTGTTTTTTTTTTTACAGCACTTGAATTCACGGTTATGATAGAGGAACGCGCGTCGGCTCAAACAGCGGCCGTGTTGGTTTTCTCGCACCATACGTTTACCGGTGGTACACCACGCCCGGTCGCGGAAAAAATGGTCCCGGAAGAAATGGCTCCGGAACAAATGGCCCCGGAACTAATGGTCCCGGAAAAAATAGTCCAGGAACAAATGGTCCCAACTTCAAAGTAGGAAAAAATGGCCCCACCACTACTGCCCCTATGCATGAGCGCCCCTATAAGAAGGAGGGAAGAGGTCAACGTATTTATATTTATATGTCTGTATTTGTGCACAATGTATTTTGCATCTGCCTATATACAGGGTGATCAAAGTTAGGTCGACATTTATTTTTAAAATTAGACGCTTAGATGTACGTGAAGACCACCGCTGCAGTGAGGTTATGCGCCAAGGGGGACACACAGTGAGGTGGTAACTATAGATGCCCGTTGCTTAATTAACCTTAATTGATTAATTACCTTTTTAGCGGCTGCAGTAAGCAGGCATGTTTGTATTGAACATTTAGAGGCAATCGTGTTTCCACGCAGTTCCATTTGCCAGAATTCTTTTAGCTCATTCGCGCTCTGAGATGTCCAACCGTGAAGTTTATTTGTCGTTCGCATTATTACGCATGCAAGACAGTGAAGAACAGCGCAAAGCTCCTCCCTTTTGTGAGGCCCCTGCTGTGTACGGTGTTTAGTTTGACAAAGAGGAGGAGGCATAATAAAAAGTGATACCCTTTCAAATTGGTGCTTTCAAAGTGATGCCCTTTCAAAGTGATACCCTTTCAAAATTGGCACCCTTTCAGTCTTGGCTGGCGTTATCGCAATCTGCAGTACTCGGAACCGCTATCGAAACACAGAACAAAGGGGAGGAGCTTTGCGCCGGTCTTCACTGTCTGGCATGCGTAATCATGCGAACGGTAATTAAACTTCGCAGTTCGATATCTCGGAGTACGGATGCGCTAGAAGAATTCCGCCAAATGAAACTACTTGTAACTTCTCAATAGAAACATGCCTGCTTACTGCCGCCACAAAAAAGTTAATTATTCAATTTTAGTTAATTAAGCCACCGACATCAATATTTAGCACCTCTTCTGTGTCCCTCTGGACGCATAACCTCACTGTAGAGGTGGTCTTCAAGTAATATAAACGCCTAATTAAAAAAAAAAAAACCTGTCGACTTAACTTTGATCACCCTGTATAATATATTTGCTAAGGCTGAATTTATTTGAGTTAAATGTTGCATATAAATTTGTCGTCATAAGTGTGAGTTCTCCCGTGCTTCCTTGGCATTGTTCTTCTGTTAAAGCTTGTGAAGCGAGTCCCACTTGAGCCTGTGCGGGGAGCCAATTCACAGTGGCAGTACTATTTAGGTTATCTGAAGAATAGAAAATGTGAGTCACTCACATTTTCTATACTCACATTTTCTATACTTCAGGAGTACCGGCCCATGGGCCGGTACTGCTTAATATTAGTCAACTGTACTAGTCAACTGTATCAGTCAGAGCTGTACTAGTGGATCACGCTCGCCGATTTATCGCTATTTCAAAAAAGAATTATACACGATGAATAGTATATTTTGTTAGCTAAGCTGCGCTACGGCGCTCTCCATCTGAAAGGCTTGGATACCTGCAGTTCGGAGCAAGCGAAGCGGCGATAATAAATATTCTGGACCTTGATAATTTGGCAGCTTGCAGCTTAAATTGATTAGATCCCCAGTTGAATTTAGGCTGACCATTATTTAATCAATTATGGTCCAACTAGCCCAGATTCTGCCTATTCCAGCTTAGATACTTTTGTTTTTCTATAAAAATATGCAATGTTGGTAGCAATTTTCCTGATATCTTGCTGCAAGGTTTAGAAGACTGCTGCTAACATGATTTGTTAATTTTGCCGGCGTGTTGAGGGAGCGTAACAATTGCTAAGGGCAGCAGGTGAGCTCATCGAAACTGGTCACCCACCATCAAAAACAAACTTTATTGTTCGGAATTGCATTTGAGCACAAATATATGCAGTTTATTTGCGCAAATACGAAAATATGTTTGCGCTCGTCTTTCTGATGGCATTGCTGTCCCAGAAATTGCGAGAACCAAAGAGTCATTTGTCATGGTTCAATGAAAAGCCAACGATTGATGCAAGTTAATGCACCACGCCGCCAGACTAGCCTTTTTGGGACGCCCCTTAAAAAGTGAGATCAAACAGGAAGGAGCGGGCGGGGGGGGGGGGGGGGGGGGGGGGTGTAGGTGGTTCGCTTCGATACAATACTTGTTTTGTTTGAGCTGGCCCTCGTGGCCCTCTTTAGAAGAAATTTCCCATGGTGCTGAATGTCGTGATAGCCACGCTGGACCAGCGGCCCAGCAGATGGTGCGCGAGCTAGTCGTAATCAGGCATGCCCACGTCTCGGAACCCTGCCTGCCACCAACCTCTCTTACTCGCGGCGGCTCCTCGCGACAGGTGCGCTTTCCTGGAACACGGCACCACTCCAAAAAATATATTCCTGAGCAGGAAGGGAGCGTAGTCTGGCCGTGCCTGGACTTAGTTGCTGTTAGCATAAGCCCCGTGTACATGGACGCGAGGGGGGCGGGGTGAGTTGAGTGGCGGGTTCGGCTTACCACGACGCGTCCGAGTTTATATGAACCCCGTCCAAAGAGTCGAGTTGAGGGGAGCGGGGGGGTTCACGGAAAAGGGGCTACCGTATTTTCACGATTTTAACGAGCACGCTCTTTTGCTAAAAGGTCGGTGAATATTTGTGTGCGCGTTACAATCGGGCTCAAAACCGAAATAGGCTTTAAAGCGGCCAGCAGCATTGCCATGCGCAACGGACATGAAGTACCCGCAAAATCTAACTCAATCCAATAAAAACAATCCGTCAACACCACGTGAGTGATTGTGAATTTCGGCGCACTGATTCCTCAATGACATGCCGCATACCCTCGTCAGCTGTTGCACATTTTTTTGTGCTTCTGCTTGGCCCCTAACGCTTAGAATTATGAAGATTAAGGCACTTGAAATCGCAAGCAGCTTCAGTGTTCTCCGCTATAACTTTATTTCCAGCAGCAGCTGGATAAGCAACCTTGTGAAGCACAATTCATTTTTGGCTTCCAGAGCTGCATACGCCAAATAAAATCTCCCTCTTCCAGGTACGTGGTGTCATGTCTTCTCCATGTGCGCAGTACCGTCAGTGTCACATTTTTTTTCGAATTTTCCTGCGCGAAGTTACCCGCGCGTTACGATTGGAGGCGCATTAGAACCGCGCAAATACGGTATTCTGCTCCCCGCGGCCCGCCGACTCAGCCCGACGAGCGAGCTAACCCACCCCTGCCTCCGAGTTGACTGGACTTGCCGCGACGGCTCTCTGACCCACCCCGTCCGCTTATACATGGGGGTGTCGAGTCCAAGAAACCTGTTTATTTCTACTCAACGCGCCCTCGTCGGGTCAATGTAAACGGGGCTTATCAAGGAAAACCTCGGAGACCAGACAAGCCTGCGATATTGTCGTGGAGGAAGAACGGACCTTTTTGAAAGCACGTGCACGCACTGTACGTCCCTGCGCATGCCCTGTAATATCCGTTTGTTGCTGTTGTGTCGGAGGGTGGGGGGGAGGCCATTGTATAGTCCCGCGCAGGGATGGTACTGCCCCTTTGTTCCTCTTGGGTGCAACAAAAGCCGACCCCCCCCCCCCCTCGTTTTCACTGAGGCGAGGGCGCAGTCCGAGGTTACACGGATGGGGGCAAAGGGTGATGTGTCTATTTGAGAGCAGGGATGGTGAACACAAGTGGAAATAGCGCGGTTATTTTCAAAGGGGGACTTTTAGACTGGCAAAGGGCGTTCGGGTTGTTTCGTGGTCCACCCACCGCAGTCTCCGTGCACCGAAATGCCCGCACCGAAACGTCCTGCACCGACATGTCCTACACCGAAATGTGCGGATACTGGCTGGAGGGCCCCCTTCTTGCTTGTTTTTCCAGTCATTTTCATCCCTTTAATTAGCGTGCACGACATACCCGTGTTCGCCAGCTCAAGCAGCGGCTCTGTTGATTTACTCGCGTCATATCATTCACGTTCTTTTTTTGTGCGGATTCCGTGACCCTCGAGGGGTCACTGAGACTCGTTGCGGCTGCACCGACGATGTAGGCGAGATGGAACTCCCCGGCTCATTATATCATGATTGCTTGTGCCATCACTCGTTCATTACAACTTTATATTGCAAGGCGATAACTACTCTATGGCAACCCGCCAGCTATCGGCTCAAGCCGTCCGGCCTTTCTGGTGAACCTCTTTGTCTACACTCCCATTTCCCCACCCTATTAGGTTTTTCCCCTCCAAAAGATGACGACCGTGAGTGGCCCGCGGGGCGCCCGGAACTCCTTCCTTGGAATTCGGGTTCGTCGACCTTTCCCCCGCGAACCAAGGCACGCACGTGAAGTTGGCGAGTCTAAAGTGTCCTATACAATAGCGTCTCAATTATTTCTCTCGGGCTCTTCGGACCCCAACTGCGCTCCCCTCCCCCCCTCTCATCTGCGGCATTCCTGGCATAAAAACCTAGGGAGACTTTCGCAGGTACAGTCGAGTCCACTTACAACGATACCGTTTCTAACAATATATCGGATATAGCAATGAACAGCTATGGCCCCGTCAACTTTTGTATTCTTTCTATGGTAAAAAAAAAACGCTTATTGCAATGCTACAGTGCCACGATATCGGATATAACAATTGAATCCGGTTATATTGTGCACCAAAAGTGCAACAGTAACGACTCTAATGACGCCGTTGCGCACCCAACACAGGTAGTGGCTTCGTAGGAGGCCCAATGCGTGACACAGTCCCTCGGGGACATTGTTTCCGCCAAGGACATTTACCTCAGCCAGGTGAAGCACCTATAGATGCTCTTGGAAAAGATTTGGGCTAGCTTCACGCGCGGCAAATAAAGGTGACCGACTGTGGCTTCTCCTCAAATTAGTAGTAGTACTACCTTGCTGGCATGTGAATAAAATGTTTTTAACTCAGTTCCGTCTTTATATTTACTTGGATATTATTATAAGTGGACTGGACTGCACTACGAAAGCATACGCGCAGACTAAGGCCCAAACAAGCTGACACATTTCATCTTTATAACAGCATGACTGCAGGTAGTTGGTCCAATAAAGTTTTGAACGCCCAAGAATAGAAAGAACAAACTTGCAAAAATTACTTAACCATATAAAAAGTGTGCATCTTATAGATATTTTAAATGTAACAAAGACAAATAAAAAATCCCGAAAATAACATCGAAAACATGATTTAAATAGCGAAATTATAATTGCGCGTGTTTTTTGAAACAATGTCTTCTGCGAATATTTAATGAGGATCGCTCGTCGATCCTTTTTCATTGGTTGAACGTTCTTCTAAACGATTTTTCAACACGCACTCACTTGAATTACGCAGGCCGTGGCGCTATATTACTCAGCTGTTGTCGCAGGTTGCTAAAAAAAATACGGCCATAAGTCTTTACAAGAAACCACTGAAAAAAAAATACACGATGATACTGTCACTGATTTGTTCAATAAATTAAGTCCCTAGAAAAAAGAAATAAGGAACAAATTTGACTGAAAGCTTCAAATATGTCGGCTCATATTCCACAAATAAATGTACATTTTTGGAAAAGCCGCATAACCATCTGCTGGCCTAAAATAACTCAGAATTGCGAGTGAGAACATCTCTAATAGATAGTTCAGAATGGCGTGCTTTCTCAATCGAATTATACTCCAAGCCGCTCTAACATCTGAATAAATCGAATTCAAAGAAACGAATCGTAAGCGCCCACTTTCTGCATTTAAACCAAAGAAAGCTTGGTGTTTCAGCCGTCTTCCTCATTAAATGACTGATTATATTTGTTGTGTCCTGGCGCGGAGTTTGCATGTGGCATTTGAAAGGCAGCAACTGAAACAAGGCGTACATTTTTGCCATGTTAAAAAAAGTGCATGCAACTATCCCGCAGAAGCCCAAAGAGCTAGCTAAGCCCTTCCTAGTTATAAATTTGTTTGGGAAGAAATAAATGAGCGGCATGGATACCTACAGTGTACAGCAAAATAAGAACACAAGATTGCTGTCGAAATACCAACTTTAAATACAGTAAGCGTGAATATAATACAACCTCGCTTATCTTTGTCCATCCGCGCAAAAGACGCTTCTCTAGATGTGTACGATTTAATTCAACGGAACGTCTTGAGAGAACCCTCCTTCTATAATACGCCGTTCGCTAAGAAAGGCATTATTTGGTGGCGGTTTATTTCAGCGTGTTAACTGATTATAGGCTTACTTGTTTAAAGCCACCGCAATGGTTTTACGGCCACGGTGGAAGGGTTTCGCAATTGAATATCAGCTGTGCATGAATAATTTGCGTTGAATTGAATAACTACATTGCTTGCCGCAGTGTCTGCGTATATACTGTTAAGTTTGCAACCTGCTACACTGAATGTCATTTATGGTAGGTTGGAGCCAATGATCTGATTCTGTTTTATTCTGAATCGCTGTCCTGTATGTTAAGCCAATCATCGGTCACTACTTCATCGTACTAGGTTATGTGTATTTGCTCGATATTTTTTAAGGGCGAAGCCTCTTAGGGGCTCCAGGTTTCTGCGTCTCCTGTCATTGTCGTCATTGTAGTCACCGTGCTAAAACACCGGAACACTCGTTTTGAAACGACTTGCGCTGGAAAGTGACATCACGATGGGAAAAAACGCGTACTAAAAGGACCCACCGGGACACTCGTTTTCCAACGCCTCGGTCTAAAACGCTTCCTGATTCAAAGAAACGAGACTTTTTCAGCAAAGCTGTATATGTCTAGGCTCTACCACACAAAGGATTCATCTCCGTGGGCAAAAACGCCAAGCATGCTTTGCCCCTTCACAGGTTTCACGTGAGCGGAGGTGGTACGGGATTTTTTCTTCTTTCGCAAACACTGTTCGCTATTATGTTCAAACTTTGTGTGTTGTTTGCTATAACTTCTTATCTTGGTATCTAGCGAATTTTAATTTTTCAATTTTTTACAAGGTACACATTCTAGGGAACATCGTATTGTTTATATCGTAAATATTTCGACACTGTAGGTTTATGCAGTGTACGCCAGGCCATGTATTGAATCCTTGGTCCCAGTGAAGCTATGTTTAAAGCTTTTTTGCCTAAGTACCCATCTAGGTCTTTTAGAAAATATGTAGGTAGCAGGGTTACCTGGTTTATTCAGAGCGAGGGTTGGAAGCCAGTAAAACCCGGCTACTCCATTTCGCTGAACGAAAGGCCATAGGCCCAATTAAAGAAATCACAAGTACACGAAAACGTCCACAAGGTTCCCCTACATCCTACATAGTGTAACAAATAAATCCGGAACATATTCGAGAAAGAGTAGCGGAACGTGAAGAGAAAGTCCTACAGAGCATCTTGCACCCTCTATAATGTTTGTATACGCTTTCAACTCTAACCAATTGCCCAGTTAGAAATTCCACAAAATCGTGCCCTTCTGTCGCTGTGCTGTTTTGACGCTGTGCTGTTTGGTCAATGTGCTCTTCCGTCGCGTGCGCTTTTGACGCCGTGCTGTTATGTCGGTGCTATTCTGTCGCGTGCCCTTTCTTCGTGTGCTGTTTTGACGGCGCCCCGCGTTCTGCCTGGGCTGTCAACAGTTGCCTGAGCTGGGCATTTCTCCTCGAAGTGCGGTGATCGTGGCTTGGCTGTCGAGGTCGGGCTGCGTAAGAGGGGGCAAGGGTGGAAAGTCAGTTGGTGGGGTTTGGTGCTGGCTAGCAACATGGCTCCATGGCTTCGCTAGTGGTGGTGGTGGAGGGGGCGAAGCGGCGGCGACTGTATTTGAGGGGGTGGATCGCGGTTGGGTAATACGTGTGCTGGATGGGAGTTTGGCAAGTCGTTCACGCACTCGTAAGGGGGGTGGAGAAGGCTTGAGTTTCTTTCGACACTCCTTGCTTGCCGTTGCGTGTTCCAGGCCACACAATTTGTATTTCGGAACGCATTGCTGATTGTCGCTCGGATCGCGTTCGTGACACTGGGGACAGATGCGGACGTCAGTGTTTGGGCATACGTCACAGCGGTGACCCACATCCCCACAGATCGCGCAGCACTGTATAGAGTGGCGGTATGGCCGACATCTGGTTTGCAGACCATAAAGATTGACGTAGAAAGGGATGTGTGGCCCTTCGAAGGTGAGCACTGCTGTCGCAGACGAGCCAAGCACTCGGGCATGGATGATTCTGTGACGTGGGGAGGCGATGATGTCCGGTAGCTGCTGGGTAGTTGTGCATGGGTCCAGGCCAGTGATTACACTACGAACAGTGCCAGGGAAAGGCTTCAAGTACGGCGCGAGCGCATATGTAGCAGTGCCTAATTGAATGTTGGTAACCTCGCTAAGGGCGGCCGCGCAGGCAGGCATAGGGGTGCTAGCCACCATAAGGTTCTGGTGGCCTGGACTTGTAGCGTGACTTGCTGGTAAAAGATGTTTTGCGGGATGTTGCTAGCCTTTTCAAGTCCGTGGGTTAGTTGCCGATCGCTCCATGTGGCAAGTCTCAGGCCATCGCGAGGACGATAGACGACTTTATAGTCTGTTTCGGGTAGTCGGGGAGCAGAAACCTTGCGAGGGAGTGCCAGTGGCTCACTTACTTGGTGCACAGGGGAGTTGGAGGCAAGCAACGGTGGCTGGGGCTGTCTGGCTTCGACGAAGCGTTGCCTGAGCATAGTTTTCCGTGGTCCGGGATGATAGATTGTCCTACCGCTGTTTTCTTCATAGTCCATTGCGTTTGCGCACGGTGCTGGCGGGTTGGTGAGCGAAGATGGATCGGCGGCCGCCATAGCGGCAGCGGCGTTAGGCTTACCGCGCCAGGCGGTGTAGTCCGGGGTTTTAGGCCAGTACTTGGGCACTCCTTGGTCAATGACGAAGTTTCTGGTGTCTTTCGATGCGCGAAGTTCTTAGCTGCACATTGATGACAGTTTTAGCTTGGTTTCCACAAAAAACCCGCACTTAACAACTATTAAAGCAGAGACAGATGATCGAAGGGGACTCAGCGGTAGATCTTCGTCTTCTTCTCTCGCTTCGGGACAAAAACACTTATCCGAGAGCCGGTAAAAGGAAGAACTCTGCGGAGGTTACGTCGGGGAACCAGAAACGATGCGAAATATTGTGACAGAGTGCAAAGGTATCCGTCCAGTCGTCAGTGAGGCAGACATCAAGCTTCCGGAAGCTCTCGGCTTCAAGGTTATCAAAAATTGTATTGGAAAGCAGTAGACATTTGTAAAAGAAGGTTATAATGTTGGTGGGAAAGAGCAATGCAGTAGGTAGGAAGATATCCGTACATAGTTAGACTGGTACAAGAACACTACAAAAGTATTTCTTTTGGACTGATTGCACAGTGGTGTTACGGCTCTGTTTGCTGTGCAACGCCACCTAATAGAAAGGGTAATTTGTTAAGCATCATAATTATAATGCCATCATCATCGTCATCAAAAAATATAGGCAAAAAATAAAACAATGCGCTAATGGTTTTTGTCTTAACTACGTCTACAAATCGTTGTTTACTCAAAAACGATTGATAACGCGCAGGAAATTATGCCCGGAAATGAGTTCACTTTTGTGGTTCTGGGAATATACAAAAACACGCCCTCAGAGAGCGGAGTGCCATTATCCAAGATTAATGATACTTGTCAGCCGTATTATGTAAACACAATATTCTAGCAAGCAGAGGATTAGGGTTTATCAGCTCCCGTCCTAGGGGAAAAACTTCATCGTTCAGTCCGTGGCGTCATTGCATTTAGGCCAGAAATGTTTCCGTCGCAATATAACTTTTGTCCGCTGCCACCTAACGGGGACCGAAACAGACGCCAAGCGCCAAGTAAATTACCAGAAACCGCACGGAAAATTTTCGGAAATAATGTCAGCGATAAACTTTTCACAGACGTGAAAGTTGACACGCAATCGCAGTAACTCGTTGAACCCGCAATGTAGACGGTTCCAGCGCACCCACGCAGCCGTGTGGATAAACCGTGGCAGCAATTGTTTCAGTTTTGGGTGGTTGGAGAGTCCGCAAGTTTGCAGCAAAAATTCATGTGTCTAACACCTTTCTCCTTTCGGAGTTCTAAACCTTGCGAGGCCGATTTATTTGACACTACAATTCCTCAATTAATCGCCCTGTACTACACCCCTCTCAATAAATACACACTCCGATCAACCAAGAAGCTTCATTTACAAGATGTGCGATTAGCTGGTCCCCTGGCCAGGCCCGTTATCTGCAGTGGATATTTAACTTGCTATGGGACGGACGGCTGTAGTTCGCTCTGAGAAGGAAGGGCGGGGAATCGAAGGAGCGTCGGTGCGCAGAAGCGCGATTGGGTTGGAAAACAACGGAACGCCACTGTCGCAGAACTAGTAGCAACCACCATTATTGCAGCGAATTCCGCTTCGTTGAGTTGCTTCAAATCTCACTCGAATGAATAAAAATTTGCCCGTATGGAACACCGATGTGACGCGGTAATATCCCGTTTATCTTTAAGGGATTGCGGAGCGATATTGTCGGCGGCATCTGCTGCTCACATCACAGGCTGCAATATTGGGAAGCACAGATTTTCAAGCAAAGATTTTTATACCAGCTTTTATTTTGATGGAATGCAATTTTCGGAACATGTAGTTACGTTTGAGGAAGTTATTAGTTTTTATTTCGTGGAACATATAAATATCAAACTTTACGTTCGGCAAGTAGATTCATATAAAAAGTATTTCTTCGTTGATAAGTTCCAGTGCCTTCTTTCTTAATAATGTGTAGTGGCAAGAATGTCCGCAACCTCTTCCGCAGCAGTCGCTGGCAGAGCTCTCACGACGTAGTGGAACTTGCGTTCTTGGGAGGTGATGCCAGACAGCGCGAAGTGTGACTCGGCCTGGAGGAACCAGATGGTCGGGTTGTGTTCCCAATACGGCGGCAAGTGGATAGCCAGGGCGGCGATCTCGTTGCCGGCTGCTTGCGGTGCTCGCTGGTTCTGGTCGTTGCTGGACATGGCTCTACAACTTCGCTGGGAGGGATATCACGTCCGGGTCACCAACTGTGGCTGCACACCACCGTGACCATCATGTAGGTTGGGTTCATCAGAGCGTCGAACCAGCTCCTCTCTTGGGGGGGAGCCCTGTAGTGGCAAGCCACAGTGCCAGCGGCAGCAGCGTGACGCAGGCCCACGAGTTCGCTCACCCGCCGGAGGGCTCGCGCGCCCCTGGCATCAGTAGTTAGAGACCCCACGGCGGGTGAGCGCGCTCGTGGGCCTGCGTCACGCTGCTGCCGCTGGCACTGTGGCTTGCCACTACAAATGATTTAAGATCCTATTCAGTAGTGGAGCTGCCCGAAAGATATTTAATAGACATTTTCTAAGCTGAGAAAAATTCGATAACCTATCCGGATACCAAAGATAACTCGTAACTGTCACACGGAGTAAAATTATACTTTGTGATTTTGTACTTGAACTTTCACATGTGCAATGAAATAGGACATAATCTCTCGCAAACCATCTATTAGCACGAGTTCAATGTTTTTAGATTGCATGATTTGTACAACAGGTAACTGACGCTATCAACTCCACTATCTACCTTAATTGCAGGATAAAACATCATGAATTTTTGGTGCACTGTATCCAATGGTTAGGTGTACCATCCATGAATACAAGAATTCAACGCGCTGCTGTGAAGGTTAATTGTTGAGTTGAACGGTGTTTTATTATTAGATGAACACCACTGTCGACTAGCCACCTATATTTTATGAACACCATGGGACTCATAAGATCACCTGAAAAGTATTCCAGTGCTTCCTCAAAGACAACGACGGTCCCAACTTTTGTGACAGCATTGGCTCGTTAACTCATGATGACCGATTCTTCAGACTACCAGTACTATGCTTTCAACTTTCATTGTTCAGAATACGAAATATGGGCGCCGCTCACTGTTCAAGCGCACCTGCGTAAAAAGCACCGAAGCTCGCGTGCATGCTGTCTTAGTGATCGGCAGACGGCTCAGGCTTTCGAACAGCTTCACAACATTTACTTTTTTGACAAAGCACTAACTGACGCACCAAGACAAAATACACGTTGTGAGTATGGGTACAAACAAATTATTACGTGTCCTGAAATTGTAAAAAACAAACATGGCAGTACCCGAATGTTAGCCTAGGAGGGGAAGGCTTAACAGCTACGCCACGGAAATACTACCTTTCAAGGTACACTTAGCACAGATTACGGAATTGGACACAGGAAACATAAAGGTTTCCAAAGACAACTATTGACTTCTCTTTCACTTTATTATTATGATTGCAATAATGAGCTACCACAAAGGTTCGGAGCTTCACAAAAGGGGTTTTTATGGTCTGTGGTATGGTCCTGCATTCGCTGAAGGGAATAATGGCCAGTGGCGAAGACAGCGGCTGTTATAATGGGATGTTCGATTTTCAAATGAACAGTTTTTTCCGACGTCCGACTAGCCCACTAAGTGCTGTACACACAATGTCTGCTATCGTAAAGGAGACTGAAGATGGTGTACCGGGCTTTGTTTAAGGACAACATAATCTGCGAATGATGCATTCATTTTCACTCCTAGGGAGAGAGAAAACGTCTACTAGAAATTCCCGTCAAGGTGTCGTGTTAAGTAAAAGGAGGTAGTTTACGTCCCTACTTTTCCTGGCCGGTTGCCAGAAAACGCCAAGCTTTAACCATTTTCTGCTGATTGTCAGGCAGGAATTAATCAACATCTACTTGTGGGCTTCTAAGCGACAGAAAAACCAACCCCAACCGACCAGGTTTCAAAGCAACCTAAAACGCAGAACTACATGTGTGTTGCTCTGCTGGCCAGCAAACATTGTACTTCGTGAAGTATGTGAGTCTATTGTACACAGGGCATCCATGACAAGAAGGGATTTCTTGTCCTTTTTAAATCTGTCATGCAACCATGCCACAGCAGCCTCCTTCAGGTTCATTTAGAAGAACATTGCAAAGTGGCACTGACTACACAATTATTATTAAACATAGCTAGGTATAAGCAGGTGACCAAATCGCGTACAGCGTTCCTGGTGCCTTCGCGTTACAGTTTTATGATCACGTCTGTTAACTAGTTATTATTCCAAAACTTTAACCCGTGCCATTAACATGGTATTGTAGCAGAACTGCTAAGATGGAGAAGCAACACTGATTATCACTGCGCGAGCCTTGTGGCGCGTGCAGTCAGTGCTCCTAGGAACGCTAAGTTGTCGGCCCCGCATAGCCGCCGGTGGCCCGCCAGCTGCTGCCTTGAGTTCTGAAAACATGTTTTCTAGTGTGGCTCGGAGTTTTCATTTCCTCGTGCTGCCCCAGAATTGGTGACCGCGGGCATCGGACATGGCTGACGACAGTCAGAATCCTTTGGATGCCCAGCTCGGAGTTACCGCTGCAGATGGGACCCATCGAACATCCTCGGTTATGCAGGGTGATTTGGCTGCTCGATCGCTGCAGTTTGCCCCGTACTGGCATATGCTAGTATGCGAAGTGCCACTAAGTGAGCCAGGAAACACTCATGGACAGCCTTGCTTGCGACGATGTCGCTCTGCGCCTGGTTGTTGATGCCTGGGATAAAAAAAATGGCTCTCAAGTAGCGCGAATCGCACAGGGGGGTTTTTCTTATAGGACTCCTGTAGCCGCGCAATCGTTAGGTTCGGCGGCTATACGGATGAACTTTGCAGTCCAGACCCGCGTGCTAAAGCCCTGGATGACGTGTCGTAGGGCGCGGTCGCGACACTCACGTAGCGTTGGGGATACCGCTGAGATAGTTGCCGTGAATGCCTTGGACTGCGGTGCCGGGTCATTTTCCACGTCACCAATTGTCAAGGGCACGTGAGAAGTAGGGGTGAGTGGTTGAAGCCAGGGCTGAAGTAGGGCTGAAGCCATGGCGCCGGTGGTGATCCTCCGTGGCATATCGCGAGCGCGGTTCTGTGGGCTTGGTGTCTGGATTTCAACGACTGGCCGCGTGACTGGTGCCTTGTAGCTCACGGCTAAGGAAATGATGTGCAGGCACGCAGTGCACAGCTCCGGCGGCGCGAGCTCCCCCGGCTGCCGCGGCTGATGTGATACAACTAATGTATGAGTTGTTCTTCCCCTCGGCGTTTTCATTGCCTTTGTGCTGCCAGAGTAACAATAAAGTATTGCCCTACTAATTGGCCAGTTTCAGGGTCTGGGTATATTTCTCAGTTCTGTGAGCATTAGCAGATAAAAATCTCGACTTATCAGTGTGAAGACAGGTGCTCTGTATTTAATGTCTCTCGTAACTGACAAAACGGGGGCTGCCCTAACAAGTGTAGAGTCAATTTTTGCGTGTGAGAAGAAGAATTAGTCTCTGTGAGCGCTTTTTTGGAGTGGATTAGCGCAACCAGCTCCGTTCCCACACAACTAGAAAAACATTCTCCCATGTTCGCACAGTTTTATGTAAAAGTTTGAAAAAACAGCCGTGCGACTTCAATTGTCCACATCCATGAGAATTGGAGTTTTGTTTATATTCGACTATTAGGATAGAGAGAGAGAATAGTCTTTAATGATACTGGTGAGGTTAGCCTGGCCAAGGCGCCTAGCTTGCTACACCAGATGTATAAAAAAAATGAAGTCGATGAAGAGGTGATGATAATGACTGTGATGAAGATGACGCGCTCATTAAGAGAGTCCTGTTTAAAAAGTCTGATCAAGTCCTGTGCCTCGCAGGAAAGACAGTAGAGCTTTTGTCGCTCGAGATGCTCGTTTAGAGTTCGTCCAAGGGCCTAGCACGTCACTGAGAGTTAGGCCTCTAGACAGCGGAAGACCCAAGGACACTAAAAGGGACGTTCTGGCGGCTCTATACCGCGTACACTCACATAGCACGTGGTTCAAGTCCTCGCGCACGTCACAAAGAGTGCACAAGGGGGAAGCGGCCTGTTTCGTCTTGAATCGAAAGTAAGTGGTGTAAGCGACATTTAGCCGCACACGGTGAATAACCGCTTCGTCATGCTTGGAGAGTCCTTCAGGCATCCTAAAGGTCCCGTGCGGGTCTATGGAGTGAAGCGGCGCGTAATTATGCCGCGCAACAGCCCACATGGATCGCTGAAATCTCCAGGCAGCCTTGGACGCAAGGGCAGAAGCATCTTTTCTGGAGAACGGTATCGGTATCACTGGCCCGTGCAGATCATGCGCTATCGATGCCGCAGTGTCCGCCTTGACGTTCCCAGTTATACCGCAGTGGGCAGGAATCCACTGAAGCTCTACATGATGGTGTGCATTTAGAGCTTGTAAGTGCAATGCATGGATGTCTAAAACAAGCTGTTCTTTCGGGTACGATTTTAAGCACTGAAGGGCCGCCCGAGAGTCCGTGAAGATTGCCCACTGACGTGCTGGTTGCTCGATGATGTAGGCGAAAGCAGCCCGCAGAGCGGCAAGTTCGGTGACCATGGATGTCGTCCTGTGGCTAAGCGTTGCGCTGAAGGCGGTACAGGAGGACGGAAACCAGATTCCTATAGCCGATGAGCTAGCTGTCACAGACCCATCGGTGTATAGATGGGTGTGGGCCCTGTATTTTTCGAACAGCAGTTCTAAGGCGAAGAACTTTAAGGCAGGGGTGGCGATATCCTGTTTGCGGGTAATGCCCGGCACTCCAGTTGTAATTTGCAGACGCGGGTACATCCAAGGCGGTTGTAGCGACGGAGAAGGGTGCTGGAAATGCAGAGGCAGAAGGTCTGTCGTGCACGGTGACAGGGACATCTTTTTGTAAGAGCTGAAGCCGTTGATAATTTCATTTTCACTCTCTCTTTGCTCCACCTGTTGTATCTTTTTACGTTCTGCCAACAATTGGAAAACCAGCTCTCACTGCCCAGCGTAGGGCTCCATGTAGTGCATTGTGGTTACCGAGAACTGGCAAGTTCAGTACCCGTTAAACCGAGCGCCATGTGTACACCCGCAACAGAGGCAATAATATTTTCCGTGGCCATTAAGCCCAGTGAGCGGTATAGATAATTTACACGTACTCGATCGTGTTGCGGCACTTACATGGGATAAGACATTTCCATTCGTATCTCTGTTTGCAGCCACGAAGTAAAAAAAATGAGCTAAAATTTCTTCGAAGCTTTTGAAACATGAAGCTTTCCTTTGGCAACACGATAGGCTAGACGAGAAACTGCGGACAACCTTACGGCAGTTGTGCTTACTTTAAACTAACACCATTTTTCATAAAAACAAATGAAAACCATCGAAATCTGTAGTGGACTCGTAAACAGTAAGTGAAATTGCATGGCGTTGTGTAACATGACACCTGGGAGTGTGATATTGATTGGTTAATGTGCAAACACGGCAGTAACGGCTCCATGATTGGCTTATTTTTGCAATGATTACTACAAAGCAGAAAACACCCCGATTGAAAGTAATAATGTAAAATATATTTGTAATAACCCGCCAAATTTGAGCAGTGCATTGCAGAGCAATACAGCTGATGCCCAATACCTTTTTTGAAGTTGTTGACTTCGCTAAACGTCATTGAAATCGAACTTTCCAGAATTAAACGGACACTGAAGGGATTTGAAAAGATTGATTGATTGTGGGGTTTAACGCGCCGACGCAACGCAGCCGATGAGGCGCGGTGTAGTGGAGTGCTCCGGATTAATTTTGACCACGTGGAAAATCTTTATCGTGCGCCGAAATCTCGTACACACGGGCGATTTGCTTTTCGCCTCCATCAGAAAAGCGGCCGCCGCGGCCGGGAATCGAACCCGCGACCTCGTGCTCAGCAGCGCAACGCCTTAGCCACTGAGCCACCGCGCCGGGTATTTGTAAAGATTGCGGGATTAGGAGCGCGAATTGTAGTCTGGAGTCTGTAGTCTATCTTTCGACAACTCTAGCTGCGTTCAAGCGACTTTATTCACTAGAAAGAAGGTATGCGAAAATGCTGTCCTCGTCTCTGCCGCACCCAATTTTGATGGCGTTTTGTATGACGTGACGAAAAGGTGGCTTGACTTGACTGAAGTGCTGTACGGCTCTCGAACCCTCCGACAGAGTCAGTCGGAGGGTTGGAGAGCCGTACTAGCATGTGCGCTGCAACAGACGACCACCAACCCCGTAGGTCTGTTTCACAGGGGCGCTGCCATATAGCCACTTCTAAGGGGTATGACGTCATTACGCCACGAGTTGCCGGTACTACAGCGCACATGAGCGATTTAATACAGTAATGTCCTTTTGACTGTTCCTTTAATATCATACAATTAAAAAATAGAAAAAAATTTTCTACACGTATAAAAAGTTTCTTTTTTAATACAACTAATTTTAATACAACTAATAAATCGAAAAACATTTAGCTAGCAATCTTACGAAAACAGGAATGTTTGATTGCGTTTCTTAAAATATAACGAGAAAACAAAAAAAAAACGCAAAAATTTTTTACCTTTCTTTTGTTTTTTAAAACCACAGGAAATATATTTAACACTAATGTTTATTTACTTTGCTTAGGGGAAAATGCAAACTCTAACAAATGATTCAAATTGAAAGTGTGAGCAGTGATGGATTGGAGTCGGTGATGCAACGCACGCGATCAGGTACCGTAGCGGAAGGCGCCGGATTAATTTGGAACACCTGAGGTTATTTATTATGACCCTATCCTCATACACAGGGGCGTTGTTGCTTTTCACCTCCAGCAGAAAAGCGGCCGCGGTGTCCGCGAATCAAACCCGCAACCTCGGGCTCATCAGCGCAACGCCTCAGTTGTTTATATACTGAATACCTTGCAAGGAGCTCTACTATATTGTCTTAGTGGCATGGGCGTACCATTTAATGGGTAATTTTTAATGGAAGCTTTATAGTTAGGACACAGCTCCTCGTACTATGTTGATGCTTAAGTGGTGTAGTTTACCTTAGACGGCTTTTACAGAGGTCCACGTAAATATCTGCCTAATGCTTAGGACTCACTGTTTGCATTAAATAAATAAATTTATTGTAATAATTTTTATATACTCATATGCCGTTTTGTAAGAATACCCAGTTACTCGCTGTCGACATAGGCCGGTTGACCATAAACTTACGAAGTGCCCCATTACGTGCCTACAGACCACTCCGTGGGAGCAAACGCAGCATCGTCTGTGTAGCGTCAACGACCACCGAAATAATGATGCGTCTAGAGGGCCGTATGACGGTTCTATAAGCACTCCACTATATCGGTGCCCACGAGCCATTTGAAAAAAATTAACAAGGGTAAGGTTTGGGCGAGTTGGTGTATCATACTTGAATATTCAAAGCGCAAACGACACGAGGACGAAGAAAGAAGACGACACAATGTGCAAACTTGATACAAACTTTATTAGTAAGAAACGCGTTTTATATACACCAAGTAATCAAGCCACCTTGCACTATCTGCCACACGAGAGTACTGGGGAACGTCTTCAGACTGATCTTTGATTACACAGTCCACACACAGATTCGCAGTCAACTGTCGCGACCATAGTTGTACACCTTTGTTTGACAAGAGCAGCATTATCCCCAAACACGGGAGTCAACGGACTCGCGAAATTAGTGAGGCCCGTAAGTTCACACGTGCCGGTGATAATTGTGTAAGCAGGGCCTCCCTCACGTTCACCGAAAAAGAAGGGTATTTTTTAAGCCAAGGTATTTCTGTCTAATCAATGATCAGTCTGAAAACGATCCCCAGTACTATCGTGTGGTCGATTGTGCAAGGTGATATGAATATTTGGTGTATATAAAAACGCGTTTCTTCTTAATGAAGCTAGTTGCAAGTTTCCGCATTGTCTCGTCTTCTTTCTTCGTCCTCGTGTCGTTTGCGCTTTGAATATTCAAGTATGAAAAAAAATTGCTGCCTGGAAGTACATCGCTCTAGATAACGTAGAGAACGGAACGTAACCACAACTTACAAAACATGACCTTACAATTGTACACCTAGAAATCATTTAAAACACCAAAAATTACCCTAAGACATGAAAATTCAAGTGAGACATGATAAAAATCAAGAGACGCTGTACAATTGCCCTTGGCCACAAAAAAATGAGACGGATCCTCTAGATTATTTAGATCCTCTGAATCCTTTAGACACTGTATCTAGATCTTCCAGATCCTCTAGCTGCCACCTCTTTACTACATATTGGAATGTGGTCGTACGGCACTCCTGCCGTGACTAGCATGCCCTTCAATGCAACATTGAAGGGCATACTAGTCACTCTGTAAACACAAACGTATTTTTCTCCATGAATGTCACTCTCTAGTACCTAAAACAACTATTCATTTACAATGCTCGTGTAAAGGTTTACTGACACACCTTTCTCTCCTCCGCCGTGAGTTTTGCAGAAAAAAACTCACAATATTTAAAAAGTTTCATCCAAATTCTGTGTTGTCATTTCATGTTTATGACTCATTCTCGGGTATGAGTAGATGCTGCAAACGCACAGCGCTGCTTTCTTCTTTGTTGTGTAATTTTTAAGATAGCTTTTATGGTTACTTGCGTTAGTGTACTTTTACCGATCTTCCAGTGTGCTTGCTTTGTATGCTTAGTCAAACTCAAACCGGGTTGTGTCCTGCTTATAACAGATCAAACTTTATAACAGATCAAAGTTGTGTCCATAACAGGCCCTCGTTTATCTTTTTTTGTGTTGTTATTGGCACAGTGTTACATGTTATTTATAGTAGCGAAAGTATAGAAGGTATGGTAAGGGAGCGGGCGACCATTTTTTTGCACAGCTGCTAAACTTCGAATATATTCTTTGCTGGTCTGTGTTGGGATGATGATTAATATGATGACGAGTTTGAGTCTAAGGGCGAAAACGAACTAGGGCAAAGAGCGTCAAAAAGTGTTTTAATGAATAGATTACTACTAACACAGGGTAGAGTGCGGGTCTGTTGAAGATTGGTGAGTATCCGCTATTGAACGTGACTTGTCTCCTGCATAGTTTAAAACAAAATAGCTCTTTAGGCTGTAGCCTATTGTGGTTGAGTTCTGAACACATTATCGACAAAAATACCGAGCGCCCATGAGCGTGCGCCCCTAAACGAGCGCCTGGCGTCGTCCAGGTTTGTGCGTGTACTTGAGCCACCTCAGGAGCTCGTAAAAATACAAAGAAAACAGTTTACATTCGTCCCGCCTGATGTCGACAACACAGGACCGCTCGCGATACACCCCTCAGTTCGCGATTCCGGTTGCCGCGGGTACAAATGCGAGATAAAGTGGTTCACTTTGCCGAAGATGGGAAAGCCTGCAGACAAAACGATCCGGGCCGTCCGATGAGAGGAGAGTTGCCGAAAGGTCTGCTCCTTTTTCAGATGTACAACGCTAGTGCAAGCTGGTCCATTTCTTTATTTTACACCTCGGCGCCAAAGTGTTTCTCTTGCGAATGTTACGATTACTCTTCAAGGCTTTTTTGGTGGTAATTTATTCGCCTGAAGGCGCTGTGGGTAGCTCAAGGCACTGGGGGTACATCGCTGAGTCGCACAAGTAAAGTTCAGAACAACGGACAAGGGATTACAGCTTTTAGTGAGTGGGGAACTGAGGTGATGAAGGTGCTTAAGTACAGCTGGAGAAGCTAAACTCGAAAGAAACAGAGAAAACGTTCCTGATATTAGGCAACAGGGTAGGATAAAGTTCCTAACCGTGTGGTGAGCCTACTTGGCTCCTAAAGGAAAGCAAAACGGATTCTAACGATCGGAAAAGGGATAAAAACTAACATGTACCGGACGATAGGTTTTAGCGTATGTTAAAGCGGATCTATAAAGCAAAATCACACAGGTCTGATGCTGACTGATACGGGGCTATTACGGCTACCCCACGGGCATTGAGGCCGGTAATACAATCCATTAAAACACTACTACAGCCATGGATAGAGAAAATAGGATAGTGGGAAAACTATAAAAGATTCTGACGAGGCTGGTGTTAAGGGCACCACCTCTTTGCCCTAACCCAATGCATAGACATGTCAATGGCTCAACAGCGACCATTGTGGATAGAATTTCTGGATATAAACATAGCCTACAGCAACGTGCACCGAGAACCTCTATGCAGCCTTCTTGAGTGGTATGGATAAGGGCAGAAATTTATACAGATGCTGCAGTGAATGCACAATGTGTACGAGGATCAAATTACCTGAGAGGAACTGAAGTGCATGGAACAGGTAGTTATAAACAGGGGTTTCAAGATGTTTGTCCGTTGTTGAATGGCTGTTCATGCTATACATGTTAAGATTACAAAGAAAGATAGAAACCTACTTCACTCTCTTCAAGCTACGTTATAAACGTAAATACAGCAAGTGGAACGACATATCCAGGGACTGATGCATGCAGATGACATAGTACTACTAGCTTATAGCGAACAGTGTCTGCAAGAGGTCGCAGATATGTCTGGGAAGAAGCCACTCAACATGGGTTAGAGTATATCACAGAAAAAAGGAAGTTGTGGTTTGTAATCACGAGGCTCGTAAGAAATCGGTATTCGTTCAAGAAGAAACAATACCGCTGTTAACGAAATACAAATCCTTGGGTATTGTGATAAACAAAGGCTAGGCTAATCTAAGACGCATGAGGAGTGTTTAGAAATGAAAAGAAAAATTAACGCCTTAATCAAGAAGCACATACAACTATGGGTATATAACCAATATGAAGTAGTTGGAGGGATCTGAAGGGTGTACTTGTGGCTCCCCTCACCATTCATAACCAGTAGTGTGTGAAAATTCAGGGATTCAGTCGGGCTAGAAGTGGACTACAGCGCGGTTTTTCGATTGGCATTAGGAGCCCACAGTAAAACATCAACTGAGGTAGTGAAGGGATACATGGGATGGGCCTCCTTTGAAGAGAGAGAAGCGCAGAGCAATACATGCTTTCAAAAAAGACAGAAATATTGATGACATGAGATGGGCGGCCAGTGTGTCACGGTATATTTCCATAAAAAGCACGTACACACAGTGAAGAAAAAGAACCGGAAGGCTAAGGACGAAGTATCTGAAACTTGGAAGCGCCGGGTAAATGTCCAAGGCAATATAAGTGAAGTTAGTGAATCTGGCACAAATTACGGGGAAAAAAGGATGGACGCAAAGAAGTCCTTATATATCTCCTAAATCGGGAGATCACGCGGAATGGTTCTTTTATGATACCAAAGAAGTGCATTGCTGTTTGGAGGCTGGGGGGTCGCTTCGAGACAAACATCTTATCCGAGAGCCGGTAAGAGGAATAACTCTGCAGAGGTAGCGTCGAGGAACCACAGATCATGCGAAATATTGTAACAGAGTGCAAAGGTATTCGTCAAGTTGGTAGTGTGGCAGACATCAAGCTTCCGGAAGCTCTTGTCTTCAAGGTTATCAAAAATTGTATTGGAAAGCAGTAGACATTTGTAAAAGAAGGTTACAATGTTGGTGGGAAAGAGCAATGCAGAAGGTAGGAAGATATCCGCACATAGTTATACTGGTGCAAAAACACTACAAAGGTATTTCTTTTGGTCTGATTGCACAGTGGTCTTACGGCTCTGTTTGCTGTGCACCGCGACCTAATAGAAAGGGTAATTTGTTAAGCATCATAATTAAAATCGCCATCATCATTGTCATCAAAAAATATAGGCAAAAAATACAACAATGCGCTAATGGTTTTTGTCTTAACCACGTCTAAAAATCGTTGTTTACTCAAAAAAGATTGATAACGCGGAGGACAATATGCCCGGAAATGAGTCCACTTTTGTGGTTCTGGGAATATACAAAAACACGCCCTCAGAGAGTGGAGTGCCATTATCCAAGATTAATTATACTTGTCAGCCATATTACGTACCACAATATTCTAACTTGCAGAAGATTAGAGTTTATCATCTCCCGTCCTGGAGAAAAAACTTCGTCGCCCCGTCGGAGGCGTAATTGCGTTTAAGCCACAAATGTTTGCGTCGCAATATAACTTTTGTCTGGTGCCACCTAACGGGGACCGAAACAGACGCCAAGCGCCTAGTAAATTACCAGAAACCGCAAGGAAAAGTTTCGGAAACAATGTCAGTGCTAAAGTTTCCAAAGGCGTCAAAGTTGAAAAACAATCGCACTGACTCGTTGAATCCTCAATGTAGACAGTTCCAGCACACCCACGCAGCCATGTGGGTAAGCCGTTGCACCAATCGTTTCAGTTTTGGGTGGTTGAGGAGTCCTCAAGTTTACAGCAAAAATACACATGTCTAACACCTTTCCTCTTCCGGAGTTATAAAGCCTACGAGGCCGCTTTATTCGACACCACAATTCCTCAACTTACCGGCCTCATCTACACCCCTCTCAAATATATACACCCTGATCAAACAAGGAAGCTTCATTTACAAGATGTGCGATTAGCTCGTCCTCTTCCAGGGCCGTTATCAGCAGTGGATATTTAACTTGCTATTGGACGGACGGCTGTAGTTCGGTATGAGGAGGAAGGGCGGTGAATCGAAGGAGCGTCAGTGCGCAGAAGTGCGATTAGACGCGAAAACAATGGAACGCCACTCTCGCAGAACTAGTAGCAACCACCATTATTTCGGCGAATTCTGCTTCATCGAGTTGCTTGAAATCCCTCTCGAATTAATAAAAATTTGCCCGCTCGGAAAACCGAGGCGACGCGATAATATCACGTTCATCTTGAACGGATTCCGGTGCGACGTTGACGCCGGTGTCTGGTGGTCACATCACAGGCTACAATATTGAGAAGCACATATTTTCAGGCAAACATTTTCATTCCAGATTTTACTTTGATGGATTGCAATTTTCGGAATTTGTGGTGACGTTGGAAAAATTTATTACTTTTTATTACGTGACGCATATAAATATTCAACTTTACGTTTGGCAAGAAGATTCATATAAAAAGTATTTCTTCGTTTGTAAGTTCCAATTCCTTATTTCTTTCTTATTAATGATTTAGGATCCTGCTCAGTCGTGGAGCTGCTTGAAAAAAAATTTATTAGACATTTTTAAGCTCAGAAAAATTCGATAACCTCCCGGATACCAAAGATAAGTTACTCGTAACTAAAACCCGGAGTAAAATATTATTTTGTGGTTTTGTACTTAAACTTTCACATGTGCAATGAAATTTACCATAATCTTTCTCGAACCTGCTTTGAGCAGGAGTTAAATTTTTTTTAAATTGCATGATTTGTAGAACAGGTAAATGACGCGATCAACTCCATTATCTACCCTAATTACGGGATCCACATCATGAATTTTTGATGCACTGTATCCAATGGTTAGGTGTACCACCAATGGATACAAGAATTCAACGCGCTCCTTTGAAGGTTGATTATTGCTTTGAAGGGTGTTTTATTATTAGAGGAACACCACTGTCGACTAGCCACCTATATTTTATGAACACCACTGGACTCGTAAGATCACCTGAAAAATATGCGCGATTCCTCTAAAGCAACGACTGGTCCAACTTTTGTGACAGCTTTGGCTCGTGAACTAGCGATGACCGATCCTTCAAAGCACCCGTACTAATGTTTCGAATGTCATGTTCAGAAGGCCAAATATTGGCGCCGCTCACTGTTCCGCTGCACCTGCGGAAATAGCACCAACGCTCGCGTGCACGGTTTGTTAGTTAGAGGCAGACGGGTTAGGCTTTCGAACAGTTTTCGCGACATTTATTTTTTTGACAAAGCACTAACTGACGCACCAATACAAAATACACGTTGTGAGTAGCGGGTGGAAACCAATTATTACGTGTCCTGAAATTATAAAAAAAAACAACGTGGCAGTACCAGAATGTTAGCCTAAGAAGGCATATCTTAACCGCTACGCCACGCAAATACTATCTTTTAAGGTACACTCAGCACAGCTTATGGGCTTCGACTTAGGAGACATGAAGGCTTCCCAAGACAACTATTGACTTCTCTTTCAGTTTTTTACTATGGTTGCAATACTGAGTTACCACAATGGTTCGGGGCTTCTAAAACGTGGTTCTAATGGTCTGTGGTATGGTCCTACATTCGCTCAAGGGGATAATGGCCAGTGGCGACGACAGTGGCCGTTAGAAAGGCATGTTCGATTTTCCGATTAACAGTTTTTTTTTTCTGACGTCAGGCTAGCCCACTGATTCCTCTACACAGAATTTCTGGTATTTTAATGGAGACTGAAGATGATGTGCTGGCCTATGTTTAAGGACAACACAATCTGGGAATGGTGCATTCATTTTCACTCCCAGGGAGAGAGAAAAATCTACTAGAACTTTCCCTGAAGGTGTCGTGTTAAGAAAAAGGAAGTGATTTGCGTCCCTACTTTTCCTGGCCGGTTTCCAGGAAACGCCAAGCTTTAACAATTTTCTGCTGGTTGTCAGGCCGGAATCAATAAACATCTACTTGTGGGCTTCTAAGCAACAGAAAAATCCACCACCACCGATCAAGTTTCAAAGCAACATAAAAGGCAGCACTACATCTGTGTTGCTCCGCTGGCCAGCAAACATTGTACTTCGTGAAGTATGTGAGTCTGTTGTACACAGGGGCATCCATAACAAGAAAGCAGTTTGTTACTTTTTTTAATATGTCATGCAACCATGCCACAGCAGCCTCCTTCGGGGTCATTTATAAGAACATTGCGAAGTGGAACTGCATAACACTTATTATTAAACATAGCTAGCTATAAGCAAGTGACCAAATCGCGTACAGAGTGTCTGGCGCCTTCGCGTCATAGTTTTATTATCACGTCTGTTAAGTAGTTAATTATTCCCAAACTTTTCCCGTGCATTTAGACTGGTATTGTAGCAGAATTGCCGAAGCTGGCGAAGCAACACTGATTCTGACTGTGCGAGCCTTCTCGTTGTCGTGCTGTTCCCATAAACGCGGACTGCTTGCTGGCAGTGAGCACTGTCCCGAATTACCACCGGCTTGGCCTAGTTTGAACACAGAGGCGCCGAGGCCTGGCCCGTGCCAATTCGCATTTTGACATTCCGAATTATTTTCTTTACAGGTTTCGCAGTTGAAAGTGATGTTTACGAGGAAGGGAGATGGGCAGCAGCTGTGTTGCTTCTACACCCTTCGTCCACTATTGCAAGCTGCGTCAATTGTTTTGGGTAGGCAATTTTGTTTTCAGAAAAGTGACATCAGATATATTCCGCTGTGTGCAACTAGCTGTATGTAAACTTTTCGTCCGAGGTTTATATGTCACGCGGACACGCATGTCCCATCTCCCGAAAAAGCACCCCACAGACATTTCGTTAGGCCCCCTGTAATATTACGTTTGCTGACTATATCTAAATGAGAATTTGTGCATTCGTATTTGCCTTTGCATGGCGGTAATAAATTGGTGGTCTGCCCTTTTACGATAATATCGCTATCCTCAAACATTCACCTTTTCTCCATTCCGTAATTGATATACGCGAGCTAATTTTTTGTATTTCGGCTATTGAAGGAGTCGGCTATTGAAGGAGTTGTAAACAACACTGTTTAAGATATCGGTTGGTGTTGTTTATCACGGTAATGTTACCCCGGTGCATGTTGCTTGCGGCCCCTTTTTGTGAGTATTACATGGACAACTATCATATAACTCATGCAACTTCATTCGCCACCGTGAGATGCACACAAATGGGCGAAAAGATCTCGTAGCGAGGGGCACTTGCGTGCTGTCTGCTATCACCGACCACCAAAGCTGTAGGCTTACAAAGCTCAGCGGCACAGCCATGTGTCCAACTTTTAAGCGTAATGACTTGTCGGGAAGCAACTGGTTGCGCTGCGGCACTGCTCATAAGCAATGCAACGCAAGGATGCACTTTCCGGACGATTATTATGGCGGAATAAAACAATTAGCTCCAATTTTAGCAAATACATAATGTTGCCTTTAGAAATGATACATCCTGAAAAAAATAAAGTGAACTAGCAATAATATAAGACAACAGTACTGGATGCGAGGACTGTTTTAGTTTTATTAGCACCGTCATAACGTATAAAAACGTTTTATTTCTGCTGGTTTACAAAACCTTCTTAGACGTTTCTGAAAATGCAGATATTTCTCTATTACCCCGTAATCACTGTTCCCGATCAACGTATCCAGTTTCGTGGCGAAATCAACAATGGCGTTGAAAGAAAGCTCTGCTGCCGTCTAAGTATCACTTGTAACACCCGAAATTATGTTTGACAACCGCAAGTTGGTGTTTCTCTCTCCTCTTCATTGCGGCTAAATGCTGTTAGTATAAACCTCAGCACGTTTACCTTTCCTGAGTGGGAATGATTTGGGGGAAAAATTGTACTTACTACACAGGTGCACCCGCATGCTATTTAGATGCTTGAGCGGAATAGTCCGCATTAAGTAGCTGTCACAAACCTCCACGTAAGTATCTGCCCACCACTTCGAAAGGACTCATCGTTCTCAGCCACTCAATCAATTATCTGTACCACATTAAAAACCTGGTTTCTAAAAATACCGAGTAAATAGCTGTCGACAGAGGCTGTTTGAACACAGGCTGCAAATAACGTCAGTCCTCAGTGGCATGCGCGGAACTTCGCGCAGAACTTGGCTTAGCCCACGTTATAGAGGTGCTACAAGTTTTGGGCGAAGTTTTTATGTTGGACATGTCGCAGCTGGCCCTTACTGCGGAGTGCGCATGTGTAGATTGGGGGTGGGTGTTTTAACACGAGTGTGGACGCAAGGGCCATGAGAAACGCCGGCGAAAGCAACGCAGGCTTATGAAAACGGCTGAATGACCGAGAGCTGCTTCTTCACTGCAAATTCATGCCGACTCCTTTATGTGCACGAATGATGCTACGTTGTAAAGTTTTGTGCAAGTGAATTATTGTCACCATTGCAGCCTTTTTGATTGATTGATTGATTGATTGATTGATTGATTGATTGATTGATTGATTGATTGATTGATTGATTGATTGATTGATTGATTGATTGATTGATTGATTGATTGATTGTAGGGTTTAGGGATCAGACGCAACGCAGGCGATGAGGAACGCCATAGTCGAGGGCTCAGGATTATTTTGACCACCTGGGGATGGTTAAGGCGCGCCGAAATTTCGTGCACACGGTTGTTTTTGCATTTTGTCCCCAACGGAAAAGCGTACGCTGCGGCCGGGAATCGAGCCCGCGATCTTGTGCTAACCAGCATAACGCCTTAGCCACTGAGCCACCACGTCGAGTCGCAGCCTTTTAAATGCGAATGCATTTATTAGCCGGGGGTTGTCTTGCTCCGTTGGCCGGCGTGCGCCTGCATTCCTCCAGCGCGAGCGCACGTGAGCGCGCGCCTCGTAGTTCTGCCTTCGTCGTCGTCGTCATCGTAACTGCGAATTCATTTCTTAGTCGGGGGTTGTCGTGCTCCGTCGGCGTGCGCCCGCAGGTGTTATCTTTCCGCGCTCCTCCAGTACTGCGGTGTTAGACTCGTGTCTAACGTGTATGGGAACTTGATATAGCACGCCGTTGCCACGTCTCCCGTTCGAGACACGTCTCCGTACAAGGACTTGTACACCGTTGCCTACACCGGAGACGGAGTCTTTGTGGTGACCGTGTACCGCGCGCCCAACCTCGCTCGATACGCCGTTGAAGCGCTGTACGCGGCTATGGAAAGTGTGCGCGTGCGCTCCAAACCCTCTGACCCCATAGTCTTGGTTGGCGACTTCAACGTTGACGTGCGCAAGAAGAGTGGCGAGTGGCTGGTCGAGTACATGCAGACCAGGCACTCTATGCATTGTCTCTCTGCCGGCTTCGACACGTGCCCCACTACAATTCACGGGAGTTGCATTTATCTGGTCTTTACGCGAAACTGTGACACGCGTATGCTTCTCAAAGACCCTTTGACCGTGCACTTTAGCGATCACAAGGCAGTGATTGTGGCCGTCAGGTACAACGATAACACAAACAGATGCTGATGAATAAATGATTACGTTCACACTCTCGTCATTAATTACGCCATTACTCGCAACACACTCATTGTGCACCCAATGCATTCGCATTTCCGCACGATTCCCTTCGGGGAGGTGCGGGGGAATTTTTTTGTCTTCTTGCGACCCTATTAAGCAATTACGACTACTATAATCGTCCAGTTCATACTGAACCAGTAATCCCCGCGCCTTTGACTGCATCGAGCTTGCTATTCCAATACAAACCAATTTGCTATAAAAGCCTAAATATGTTTATGCAAAGAATGCTTCTTACGCTATGCGGTAGTGACAACCCGCAGGTTTAATACTGTATATCACTAAGAAGAAAAAAACGAAGAGTGAAGCGAAGGACTACTTAGGCAAGAAAATCTTGAAGCACTCCAAGATGGAAGCGGGCATCTTTAGTACCACTCACTAATTATATATTTGATTGATTGTGGGGTTTAACGCGCCGACGCAACGCCGGCGATGAGGCGCGCCGTAGTGGAGGGCTCCGGATTAATTTTGACCACCTGGGGATCTTTAACGTGCGCTGAAATCTCGTACACACGGGCGTTTTTGCTTTTCGCCTCCATCAGAAAAGCGGCCGCCGCGGCCGGGAATCGAACCCGCGACCTCGTGCTCAGCCGCGCAACGCCTTAGCCACTGACCCACCACGGCGGGTAATTATATATACTTCGAGAAAAAAACGGGAAGAGTCTATGATTTCCGTGCCAACAGACACTCGCAAAGGGTTCTATCGCTCACTTCAAACAACAGAACTTCGAGAGGATCACTTTAGCTTCTTTCCAGGGAAGAATAACAGCGAGCAGAAGCAGAATGGCAATGGTTATGAACACATTAGGTCTTTAATTCCTGCTCACGTTCTTAGCGGAAGCTCGAAAGGGGGTGAGGAGAGAGAGAGAGAGAGAGAGAGAGAGAGAGAGAGAGAGAGAGAGAGAGAGAGAGAGAGAGAGAGAGAGAGACTTTCATACCAAGCAAGTGCAGGGTTTAGGGCGCCCGCCCAGTGAGGGGCCTCACAGTGTAGGTAACGCTTACGCAACGTCAACCCGTTTGGAGGGAACGAGCAATGCAGAAACAGCGTTTGATTGATTGATTGATTGATTGATTGATTGATTGATTGATTGATTGATTGATTGATTGATTGATTGATTGATTGATTGATTGTAGGGTTTAAGGATCCGACCCAACTCAGACGATGAGGACCGCTATAGTCGAGGGCTCAGGATTAATTTTGACCACCTGGGGAATTTTAAGAGCACAGGGTCAGCCTTTACTTCCCTTGCATGTTTGGCCATTTTGAGGTACATTGTTCTTGGTATCTACAAAAGCAGCTACACAATTCAGGCATCATGTTTGTTCAAATTTTGTGCTCTTCTCACGGTACCAGGAACATTCTCATCATACTAAAATGAAGGCTCCTTACTTTTTTTTCGCCAGTACCTAAATGTGGCTTACTTTGCATATTAAAGTTTCTATAACATAAAAAGAACTTTGACTTTCATGTTTTCAATTCTGGATCAGTAGAAGTGAGAACTTGTGCAGATGACAGAAAAAATAATCATTCGATTATTCTGGAAGTTATACGAAATAATAGTACGTGTGTAATAAAACAACATATCTGACGTAATTGATTTGCAATTAAGAAAACAGGTAAAAAACATTTTTTTTTGCGAGAAACACCACTCGAGTCATTTAATCAGTAATCACCAGCTTCTTAATCACCGCCGAAGTCATTTTTTCGCTTTTCAGCCTGTCGTCTGTCCTGCCTTGCCTATTTTGTGAACTGTTTTTGAGCTGTGTTTGCAAAGTATTATTGCTTGTGGTCAACCTCCTTTTGCCACTTGATGGTGATCTTGCGCCCAGGGTTCAATTCGAAGTATGCTCGAAGTGCTGGCTCCTCGAATGCTCCCCTCATTCGACGAAAAAACGGCGTCCAATGTGGAAGTGTTAAGAGCGTAAAGCCCAACAAAGACATTTTCTGATACGTGGCTCCATAGAACAAAAGTGAAAGAAACGCACAAAGCGTTTTTGGGTTGCCTTGGCGGAAAATCAGCTATGCAAAGGTTGCCAAAAAAATCCCTAATACAGCTTGTTCCAGACAAGCGTTTTGATTGGGAGCTCGGAGTTTCTTGAGGAAAAAATGACAATAAACACAGAGCGCATTCTAAATGGGGCGTGGTCACTTGCTACTTGCCTACGTAAAATCTCTTTTGGAGCTATAAATACAGCGTTTTATAAAAATGTGATTATGGGAAATGTGCGCAAGGAGGTGAGCTTCCCTAATTGCGAATAAAAAAAGTAATTGTTTTAATCACTCCCTATGCTGTGCCCTTCATGCACGCCGCAATCTCGCACACACGGGTGTTTTTAAAGCAAAGTTGTGTACCTCTACCACCCAACGGTTCTATGCTGGCGTGCGGGAGAAGAAACGCACAACGCAGCTGGGGATACGGAGGGCACTTTCCTCTCACGGAGCACAAAGTAGATGACGCGGGGATAGGGCGCTATTACCCAGCGTTAGCCGTGCTAATACCGGCGGACACCTCGGCGGGACCCTCCCGTCCGCTTTGTCTTCTGCTTTAGATACGGTGTTGGGACTGTTTTGGCGCAGCTTCGGGTCCATTGCACGCTTACCTCGCACGGCTTGATTAACTTGTTCTACACCACCTCCTGAGTAATCCGGACACGACACAATTAAGTGGTCGTACGGCTAAGATACCTTAAGGATTATGTGGCAGGGAGGGAAAGAAAAATCTACAGACCAATTAGAGACATCCGGCTGCTAGAGCAACACCACCTTTTGCGCACTGCTTGTCACGGATGGTCTGCGTTTTCCCAGTTGCGCAATGCCAATTCGGTTGTGTTTTAACAGGTATTACAAAAGACGACTGGAGCAACTGGTTTTGATAAATAGCGATTACAAAAGTTCCGTCACCTTTCTCGCACTTGTCAAACTTACGAAACTACTTAGTTTAAATCTGTATATATCAGAATCACAAAGCTTACAGGCCTAATTGTTTCGGTGTCTGCGCTTCTCGTGCGGTGGTGTAGCCCCGACTAAGCACATCAGGATGGGGCAGGTTCCGCTGTCTCACCCTTCGAATCAAGCTCCTCTTCGTTTTCTTTCTTCCGACGCACGGCCGGGCTACAGCGACGGCATCTGCCACTCCAGCCCGGCCGTGGCCGATGCGGCTGAGTTCGGAACGGTGCCCCCGCGAATCCCAGGTAACGGCTAGCAGAATCTGTGCTTTCACTCTTTGTGGAGCCACGTGTGGGAATTCAAGTGACATCGCATGTAGAATGGGTTGTGGGGTCGTTCGCAGCTTCGCTTTCCAACCACCTTTACAGAGTAGATTGGAGGCAATTTTTTGCATTTCGCTTTCATCAGAAAATCGGCAGTCACGGTGGAGATACAGTGGAACACCGCAATATGGGACCGAGAGAAATTTTCGGTCCCGCCGATTTAGCTACGTTTCACGGCTTAAATGACACAGCGGTATTAAATAAGTAACGATGAAAACGAACACTGCCATTATTGAACGGCCGCAAGCGCAAATAAGCGGGTAAGAGGAACGCCGTTAAAGACTATAACAACAATCATGAGTGAAAGTACCAGCGTAGAGGGACAGCGGAGATTTCAAGCGCATAGCTGCGGATGACGAGGGAAATATAAAGTAAAAAGACAAGAAATTGATAAAAAGATAAGATAAGCAATCTCCGATAACTTTTCATGAAAGTCGCCATGCGAAGAGTTATGTAAACAGGGAGGGTCAGGAGCGTAAAGCTTCCCGTGCCGCTTCACTCGACTGCCATGATCACATGCTAATAATTCCCGCGATGTCGAAGGAAACTACCGTATTTACCCGATTCTAACGCGCACTTTTTTTCCGAAAAAATATGCCGAAAAATCGCATGCGCGTTCGAATCGGACACAAAACCGAAACTGCCGAAACAGCGGAAATTTTGTCCCACCTATCGCCATCGCCATCTCAAGATGGCGCCAAAGCTTTTAGCAATTTTTCGGACGCAGCAACCATTCTATAGCAGCAAGCCTAAGCGCCTAGGTTTTTCTACTGGCGTTCACACAAATCGTCAAATCGTTTCACTTGCGCACTTGATAACCGCAATGGCAGCAGCTGCTCCCACGCGTTCAAAACGAGCGGTTGGCTCAAGCGTGTACCTCTTAAGAAGCTCTCAGGATGGGCCTGCGAGGCGTGGGGCATGATCCCATCGACCATGGTTGAACGTTCGTTCAGAAATGTGGCATCGCGAACGCACTTGAAAGCACCGAGGCCGAGATGTTGTGGTCAGGGGAGAGCGACGAGGAGTGAGATGAGTGATATTACTTCGGGAAATAAATCGCCCGTTTCTCTCGCATTCATTTGTGTAGGTCACAAAGTCCCGTGCGCGTTACAATCGGAGGTGCAAGTTGTTTCGGTTTTTTTGCCAGGAAAATCGGGTGCGCGTTAGAATCAGGGGCCCGTTAGAATCGGGTAAATACGGTATCTCTCAACGGCGAACGCGGCGCTGGCTTCGGGAAAATGCGTACCAAGACTGTTCTTCAGCGGCAAGGAAGAAAGGGGTTAGAGAGAATAGATAGAAATCGCAGAGACACGCGGCAAAAGGAAGTATTGAAAGCGGTAAAAAAAAACCTTGTCCGGGTTGTACACACGTTGCGTCGACTCTTGGCACAAAGGACACACTGACACAGTGAGAATTGCTTGCCGTAGTTGTCTTGATCATAGCATGACGCCGTACTGCACGGACGGTACCATGGAACAAATTATGAGTCAGTCAATGAATAAGGTCAGTCCGCTAACTATAGTAGCGTCAGTTTCGCCAAGGCTTGGAATTTCCTCAATATTGGTAGCGGGATACAGCGCTGGAAGCGAAGCAACAACCCGCTTTGGTTGTGAGTGACGGGGAAAACTAGGAAAGAAGAAATGGTGTTTGAAGTAAGGGAACTATGTTTCGCTGCTGGCAAGAGAGTGTCCGCGCGTGGTGTTTCAATAAAGGCGATGTTTCATCATCATAAGCCTGCTTGTGACCACTGCCGGACGAAAGCTTCTCCCAAAGATTTCCAGCCCCGCCTATCGAGTGCCAGCTGAGCCGATGTTTTTCCTCAAACTTTCGTGGCTCCTATCGCCAACGAGGTCGTTGAAGATGCTTATTCGAGGAAATGGGCTCAGATGTGTCTGGCTACCTAAGGAAAGGTTGAGTGTCCGTGGCGTCTGACGATGGCAAACACGATGAAAGGCCACTGCCATTTGCCCGCTGTGGCCTGTGGCCGCCTACGCCGAGGCAGCTGTAAGTTCAGCGAGTCCGTGAGGACTTGATAAGCCTAAGGTTGGTGCAAATGCAAGCCTTACTGGCAGCGCAAATGGAACGTTTGCACTGCGCTTTGAAAACCGAAAGACGTGCTCACTAAGCATTGCGGAGGCACCCCTGCGGATCGTGCAATAATTCTGTACTTGCCCCCTCAGGAAAGTCAGAGTTGGCATACGAGATACTGGTGTGTTCGATGGCGGGCTTCACCGCTGCGCCCATCTCTAAATAAAAGGAAGCCACGGGTTTCTCAGGACAGTGAGAAGGCGGGAAAAACCAGCGTGCCCAATCTAGAGATGCATCGCTCAGGAAGGAGCCCTATTTTTTGAGCCGCTCTTTTTGAAGAGCGGGTAAGCCGTGGCTCAGTAAAAGTGAGGGGCGGTTCTTTTGGAGAGAGGGAGCCCCTTCTTGTCTGCTCCGTGATCCGTGTGGAACGGGGCGAGCCACAGCACAACAAACTATACAGGAAGAGCCAGTGGAGCCGAAGAGCCAGCTGGGGCTAACTTACCAAATTCCTCCACCGCCCCCTGTCGTGGGAGAAGTCAGGAGAACCGGATGTACTTTTGAGCCGCTCTTCGGCTTTTCGGGCTCTTCCGCTCAGTTACTGAGCCGAAGATGCGAAGAGCCGGGTCAAATGAGCCGTTTCTCTGCGCCATCTATTATCGGCGCGAGAACGCAACTGCACTGCCTGGCCAACTCGGGGTAATTTTCCAAATTCTTCCAGCGCCCCCTGTCGCGGGAGCAGTCAGGAGAACCGGATGTTTTTTTGAGGCGCTCTTAGGCTCCTCCGGCTCTTCCGCTCAGTTACTGAGCCGAATAGCCGAAAAACGGCTCAAAAGATCCGGATCTTCGGGGCGAGTTTCGTGCCATCTATTATCGGCGCAAGAAAGCAACTGCCCTGCCTGGCAAGGTTGGGCTAATTTTCCAAAATCCTCCAGCGCCTCTTGTCGTACTAGCAGACAGTCCGAGTCTCGAGAGCCGGTTCTTTTGAGCCGGTGTTCGGCTCTCCTAACCCGGTGTTTGCGAGAGCCGCTCTTCACGAAGCGGATCTTCTGAGGCGCCACTTGGACACATAGATTGAGAGACCGCGGCGGCGGCGGCGGTGAATGACAGATCCGAAAGCCGCAATGGCAGCAGTGAACAAACTGCGTCTGTTTTATTGAAGTAATAAAAAAATAAACTCCTGTTACCATATAATTCACCACAGTTACATTTGTGCATTCAGCTGTTGTCCGGGTCAGGAACGAGCCGGATCCTGTGAGACGCTCAGTTATGCGGGGATTCTCGGCTGCCGGTGTTTCTTTGAGAAAGCGGCTCTCCTAAGAACCACCGCTCAGCGGCTGCTCGCTCGATCGGCTGCTCGCTCGATCAGAGAATCGTGATCAGCGTGGCTCTGGACGAGTCGTGTCGGCACTGTACGGTAGAGTTATTAGAGGCGTATCGGCCGACCTAGCTTGGTCTTGTGTGCAACTTTTTTGTCATTTATTATCGCTGCTAAAAAGCGGACCCCTCTTGCTTCGAATAAACTGAACAAAGTGTTGTTCACAAACCAAAATATTAAAATTAGTTTCCTTTGTTGTGTTTTCTAGAATCGTTTTTTCTGGCGCCACAGCTTACTAAAAGATATCATATTTGTGAGGTAATAAAGTTGACAAAAAACTGCATTTTGTTCTTCATATGTCGACCGAAAGTAATCCTGTAATACCACGTACTGACACATACAAACTCTTGTAATGGTGGTGAGGCCTATCTTTTCAGTACAAATACACCGGATGTTGTTACAAAATAAATGTCTCAATAACAACTAGATAATAATTTATATTATGCATGCGGAACACAGGTTACAGACCTAAATTAACCGCTGAACCGTTCAAAAGAACCGGCTCACTTAAGCGAACTAAGCCATTCTGAGGCGCTCACTATGTGAGCCATTTTGCAATCTCTAGCCCAATCATCGAGTGTAGTATCATTATGACGGGAAAATCCCTGCCCCATGCGGGGTCGTGAAACATGACAGTTTCAATGGGATGAGAACCGTGTAGGAGGGCAGGATTTATAAGGAGGCGAGTTACACATGATCGGAGTCATATCGAAGTTTTGTCGGATGAGCAGCCTACGGAATCTACGTAGGACAACCATACAGGACCTAATCTGTGCTGTATGCTTTCTTACCGGACTTGTGTAGAAATGTTCGGTATGGTCCTTGCCATTTATTGGTTTGAATGTGTATTTACAAATACAGTCAGCAGATTCAGATGTATTCTTCGAGCAAAGAGAAAGAACGTCCCAAAGTTAAGCACTGCCTTGAGAACGGTGGGGCTCCATTTCGGACGTTATATGGTACATAAATGCACACAAGTGAAGCATAATATTGGCTGAAGTGCGTTGACGCAAAACAGTCAGTCTCTTCCCCCAACTTACCGCATACACATTGAGCTGGATAAAATGGCACTGTTCGCAACGGAAAGATATGACTTTTGCCTGCAACATTGCTCAGAGAAGCAGTAGTTGCTGCCAGTTATTTTTCCTGTGTGGTTGTCATTGGAGAGCAATTCCGTGACGCTGATGCGAAAGCTCCCAGTACTGCTTTGTTCGAGAACGATTAATCAAAACTGTCCACGGAGCAAACACGCTTGGGTCGACGGCTGCAGCCGGTAACAAAATTACTATTGCCTTCGACGACTCACGCGGCTCCGTAAAACGTGCTTCAGGCAGAAAATAGAAAGAAAAAAAAATGGCTCCAATCCACGCTGTGAAGGTGGTTGGAAAGCAAAGCAGCCAACGACCCTACAAAAGTTCCAAAAACAACGCCATTTCAATTCACATACGTGGCCCCACCAAAAATTACACCATCTTCCCGGAGGTGAACCCTGAGTAGTATGCTCTTAAACGGCGTGTACGCCACTCTAAAAGAAACACCTATATCTTATTTGGTTCTGCTTCAGCAGTTACGCACATCAAAAAAGAACAGAAACCGGGTCACGGAACTTGCTACCAAGGCGTTTTCACAAAGCCTTTTTCTACTAGAATGTGCAAACCAAGTCGGGCTCGGCAATGAACCTGCTACTGTCGTAGACACATTCACCTGCACTTTCAATCGGCAGCGACTGCCTACTGCAGTAGGCACGTTCACCTCCCTTTGCAACGTCAAACATAACGCCAACGTTGCTGCGTGGCAGTTGAACAGAGACAGACGGTTTATTTTATTTTATTAACTGCTTATGAAAAAGCTTGATGATAGCTATTCACGTCCGAACTGGTCAGACAAGTTCCGGTTCCGACTCTACTAATTTGACAGGTACCTTATGTACACCCGTCGGCACAACATACACCGTATTTCACGATATCAGGGCTATTACGGCGAACGAAAATTTCGTCCTAATGCGTCAGAAATCATCACAATCCAAGTAATCTTTATCCGATTTAGTCTATCTTAAGTTACACAGCGTGTAAAGTGCTGTTCTACAACATTCAACTATTTAGGACTAGGCTAACACCACCATAAGCATCTGTCATTGTGGTGTAAGGGTTGCGTCAAAGCTTCTTGATACCAAGGATGGTTGTTCTATGCCGGCTCTTGCCTCGATTTTTTTTGTCTTTAACTTGAAATATAATTTTCCTAACCTATGGTAATTTTTTGACGTCTCTAATGATTGCTTTGAGTTTGTTCGGCATGTTATGTTAGGCTGGTTTATTTCTGCTTAGGTCACCTTAGGTTACGTTAAGTAGTACGACCTAGCTCCTGTGCGGTATTTTTCCCGAAACACTGGTGGACGTCGATTTAGTGGAGTTGAACGACGGATAGCACTCTAGACACCTTCCTTATATTGTCTTAAAAAGCCTTAATCCACTCAAAACAAATTTACTCCACTTAAAAAGCCCCACTACATCTTACACCAAGTTCATTATTGTTACGATCTTAATTCATTGAGGGCTACTTTCATTACTCTTTACTAATTATTGCGATCAATGAGTAACCACTTGTTATATTATGTTAGCTCATTTTAGTCCACTATTACCGCACCATAATTTACCATAGTTGTTGTTCCTATAGGTGATTACTCAACCATTCATTAATTGTCCCAATAATTATTCGTCTCTGAATACACATATGGCACGCCCTGGTTCATTTGTGGCCTCTCTTGGATATGTTCGAAATTGGTGTTTACGACGAGGCATTCAAGGTCACATTCCCAAGTGACTTATAAGGCGTTTTTGAAATAAATCACACCTTGTGTTTTGATATACCAGAAATATTATCACTGATAAATCACTTCAACGAATTTCACATTTAGTATTGCCAGATCGGGTAGTTAGACAACACCCAAGTCCAATGTTTTTTTTAATATAGCGAAGTCAATTCAAAAAAAGGTTTTATTATAACTAGAATGTTGAGTACATGGTTAGGATATACAGAAGGAGGTACCGAAGCCACAGACTGCAACGGGACCTCCTATAAAGATTCACATACGTGATTTTGCAAAGTGCAGCGAACAGAAGATTCGTAGTAAAGGGTGTTTTCGGCATAAATATCTATACAGTACGTTATCACTTGCAAGGTTGTAGATGTTATCTTTCATAAAATGCCACTGAATATAAATACAAATATAAAAACGCTCAAGTACAAATATCTAGCGGAATTGAAACAATGAAACTATAGAATCAAATACTACATATGTAAAATGGAGAAAAGTCGAAGCGCTTTCATAAATAATTTCAATAATATTACGCTCAGTTCAAGTCGTATCCGTCTGAATCCGTTTATATTACAAAACGTTGGGATTCTGTTTAAGGAGATAGCATTTCGGATCAGTTTTGAAAGAATGCAGTTTTTTTTCACTTCCTTAATTTTCTTGTGAAGTGCATTCCAAACGGTAAAAAAATGGGCCGTTTGGTTATCTATACTAGTTCAAAATTTAGGCATGATAAATTACCATTGGCCGAAAACCTCATGAGGTTCTGGTTAGGAAGGAATGTTTTGCGAAAAATGAACGGGGGACGTAGGGTATAAATAGAAGAACTGCCAGTTGGGCGTGCTGGCACAGATTCATGATTGTAAAAGCACTACATGAGAATGACGACGAAGGAAGAAACACAGCAGGAAGCGCTCGAAGGGTATAATAGCTTTTTCAAAGGGTATAAAAGCTATAATACGAAGGGTATCAAAAGCTTTGATAGAAGAAGGTACAAAGACTATACCTGAAAAGATTCGCGACAGTCAAAATGCAATAATGTTCCAGTGGAGGCTTGACTTGACAAAGATAGTGGCTGGTTGCCATGATTCTAAGCGCTTGATTCTGGATTGTTTGCACAGACGTTATATGACTTTTGTATGTGTTGCGCCAAGAACTGACACAATAAATAATATGATTGTGAACAAAAGAATAATAAAGCGCCGTGAGTTTGTGACGACTGAAATATGGCGGGCTCAGATGATTACGTGCATCTCATATGCCATTTTGTGTTTAATGTAAGCAGCATTAACAGCATACTTCAACTTAGATTCAAACTGAACACCTAGAAAGGTGTACCTTTTATTCGCTGTTACACGGTGTTGTGCCGTGTAAAGTGGCGGAATTGAAGTTGTGTTTCGTTGATTACAATTAAACACGACAAATTTAGTTCTCGGTGGATCAATTTGTAGCAGGTTGTTATGACAACAATTAACTGGATTATTCAGGTCAGTTTTTATTTTCTCACGAAAGTCACCATACTTTTCCTCGAAGGTAAAATAGTCGTGTAGTCAGTGTACAAAAGGCATTTCGAAGCTGAAAGGCAATTACGAAAATCAATATTGTAAAGTGAAATAGTAGTTGTCCTAGTGAAGGGCCTTGAGGAACACCTCTGTTTGTAGCAGAAATGCAAGTGACCTGTGTCTTATCACACAAGCACCTTCTCAGCAAATGAAAACAAGGTCCAGTTATGCCAAAGGCTCCTAATGTTTTTAAAGAACAATATGGTTGATGGTGCAAAAAGCCTTTGTTAGATCAATAAAAAGAGAACCTGCACAACATCCACTGCCAATTATTGTTCTAAGTAGATCAGTTAACGAAACTACTCTGAGGTCAGTTGAATAGCCTTGTTGAAGTGGAGATAATATCAACTTTATTGACGTAACTGGTAATTCGCATAGTATTAGTTTTTCAATGATTAGAATAAAAGAAATGCAAAATGCATGTAGGCCTGCAGTTAGACCTCAAGTATCGCTTGACCTTTTGATAGACTGGTAATATAGTATTGGGTAGTACAATAGAATAGTATAGTATTGTTTAGTAGAGCATAGTATAGTATAGTATAGTATAGTACAGTATAGTATAGACGTACACACTAAAACATTATTTGAAACATTTGCTGATTTTTAAGACTGTCCAGTTTTGTCTATTCGTCCTTTTGTTGATTCAGCCTCCTCTATTTGGTACAAGATGAGAGTGAAGAAAAAAGAGATAGCATATCACTAAGGTTTTTCAAATACTACGCTGACTACAGCGGCGAAACAATTGTCATGACGTACGACACAAGGAGAATTTATTTGTCCAATGGCTCTGCAGCGTCTGGTATTCAGTGGCCTTGTTCAGCCCGTACCATCCATTAAGAACAAAGCTGAACGCCAGAACATCAAAACATAAAAGCCCTGGCAATCCTGGCCAGCCCTGGCAATCCTGGCCAGCCCTGGAAATCCTGGCCAGCCCTAGGTTTTGGCTTCAGCGCCCCCCCCCCATTACTCGAACTGAAAAATAAGCAAACAATAAAATTAGCACAAGGAAAGTAAGTAGGTTAGGAAGATGAGGCAGAAGAAATGGCAGTTGCTGCGCTTATTTTATCTTTTGCCCCAGGCTGCTCCACCCGTCCGAAGCATAAGTGTGTAGAAGGGGTTAGCCTCGTATTTACTACATTCAATTTAAAAGCCTTTTTCATGTGCTGATGATTTTATACCTTGTAAGGATGAGGTGTGATTTACGACATTATTTCATGCATACTGATGTTACGCGGTTTTTACAAGGCAGGGCTAAAAATGACGCACAAGTGTAGGCTGTCATCGGCAACGTTTCAACATAGATTGATCGGTCGTGTGCGCAGGAAAGTTTAACATTCACCTAAATGCAGCCGTACAGCTACAAAGGAAAGCTATACAGCTTCCTCGGAAACTTCGCAGTTGAAGAAAAATTTGTCCTTCTCCAGGATTCGAGCCCGCGACCACCGCTTAACCGGAACAGATGCTCAACCGAGCTAACCAGAGGGGTAGTCGTTTGTAGCTCGAGAGCAAATTGATCAACAACTCGAAGTGATGGACAGAAGCTCATCTACCAGATTTAGGGGCAATCCTCAAGGTGGAGTAACTTTGTAGTTATGACGTTGGTTCTGTGGTTTGTAGTTCTATGTAGTTTTTTCTGTCAGATTATGGAACTATGAAAAAAGTCACGCCATATCCACGGAATGAATGATGAAAAAGTGGGGCGAAGCTCGAGAGGGGGAGATCACCGGTAACCGTAACTCTCCCGTGAAAGTTCGCCCATTACATCATTAAGAAAGACGTAAGACTGTGTGCGTACACTGTACAAATCAACGTTTATTTTGTTCTTTTATTTTTTTCTTGTTCGTTTGTTGTTTTGTTTCTTCGTTTGTTCTTTTCATTTCGTCGTTGTCATGACTGGATTGCGAGGTCCCTTCATTACGACGGCTTTATGATCTGTGAAATGAAGCGAGAGAGGTTCTTGTAATGGCTGCAATGGGAAGTTTGCAAACACTAAGTCTATACACGTTCCTCGGATCGTGGTAGGGTTCATATGGATACATCTGAGTGCGTATTTGGAAAAAGAACTGTTATTTAGGGCGAACTTGTGCCCCGAACAAGACGAGAGGAAACGAGCAGAGGCCCTTGCGTCTCGTTCGATCTGCGAGAACGACTGCCTGCGTTCGTGGCGTGATCTCTTGCGTGATCTCCCCCTCGCAGTGCACGTGCGCTCGCGCCTCCGTTGGCGAACACAGACAAGCTGGCGCTCCCGGTGCCGAGTTTGCGCTGCCGGTTGCAGCCGGTTCTTGCGCGTGTAACGCGGCCCAATTTGCGACATCTCCGAAAGCATGCGGCGGCCACGTACCACGAGGCACAAGGGATGGACACACCCATGGCTTTAGGAGCTTCGCCCCTAAAAACGAATAGCTTGGTCGACAGTGCCTTTGGCTTGCAGCAACATGATCCAGCGAGTGCCAACAGAGTCAAAGAATATTTTGGATGTTTCCTTTTTAAAACCGCGTGTAGAATTTTCGCTAATCTAAGCGAATATCTGATGTTTCGTTTATCTCAAGGAAACGCGCTCATCAGCACACTCGGTGGAGTAAAAATTACAGATAAAAAATGCCGCCATCTCCCCGAAGTGAATGATGATGAGAGGGGCAAAGCTAAAATGCTCATCTGTAAAACCGTGAAACATTCGCCCACACATCATATAAAGACTCGAGACGTTGTTATAGGTCTTCTTGACGGCGCCCACCATCTGAATGAGTGAAGGACATCAGGCGCGTTTGTAGCCATGCTCGCGTCTTGGTTTGTAGCACAGTGGGAAGAGCGCCACGTAGCTTGCGCCCCGGCCAGAGTCGTGGGATCGGAACCGGGCGCCGCCGCGTCAAGACCACCATTTCTTGCTCCCATCTTGAGACTTGAAACTTGAGTTGACAAGCCCGTCGACGATGTCGATATTTGTGGTGATCAGGTAGGGCTTGTTTGAGACGATGAGAATCTCCATGGGTAAGTTGGGAAATTCAATGTGTGACATTTTAGCCACCTTGGCCGTCGCCTTCTGCGGAGCGGCTTGTGTTGCGTACCCGCGGTAGGTGCCTTGAGCTTGAAGATGACGTACGATAACCTCTTCTTCTTCCTCTCAGCCTTATTGGGTAGCAGTGAACCCGTTCAACGTTTTGACCTCTTCGTCTAATCTTTGGTTGGCCAATCCCTAGGGGCATACTGCCACACTCATCATCAGCGTTAGTACACGTCGCTACGAGGGACGGGGCAGGAACAGAGCAAGAGGAGCTACGCCCCTAAAACGACATTCCCCAACGCAACGAATACAGATAACGACCCACTAGGAGACCCTTAATTTGGTCAAACTCTGTGGAATAAACGACAGCTGTGAGAGCCCGCGAGGCAAACACTATCGACTTGGACAATCTTGGCTTGAAAGGGAAGTTCTTCGCGACTTCTATCGACAAGGTTTCTGCTTAGCCGGCCTCATAAAAGGATGTTGCGTCCTCTCCAGGGCGAGCTAGATGGCCTGAGATACCACAGCTAGTGTAAAAACGCTAGCTTGTTGAACCAAGCGGTCGTATTGCCTTTTTGAGGGAGGCGCTTTCAGAAGGCAGAAGAACAAAGGAAATAATCAAGCGCGGAAATAGCCGTGTCTGAGCTAACGCTTCATGACAAAACCTACCGCATCTCTTTAGGTCTTCTGTGCATGCCTCCAAGTGTGGATTTTCTAAATCTAAAGATAGACAACAAACCGCGGGCACTTCATTGAGCGGTAAAGTATTACACAATCGCGATATGCAGGATATGAAGATTAAAGTTTTATTTTTGTGGGTATTATGGTACTTTGTCAAATGAAGATGCAAGGAATGAGTGGGAGTAGAACAATTAAGTTAACTCAGTGTCCGAGCGTGACATAATATGGCTGGGACCAAACTTGTACAACCTTGAAGTGTAATTGCTGTTCTGAGATGCCGGCGGCGCTCGGTCGTTCTCATCTTTCGTTTGTGAGAGGCGAGCATACGAACGTGCTGTTAAAAATGAAGCTGTTTATGGCTATGCTCTGCGGGTTTTTCATCTGAGTCAGCGAAAACTTCCCAGGCTCTTCGCGTGTTTAAAGCGCTAGCCATTCCATAGCACGAGGCGTTCAAGTATGTGTGGACGTTTGCATTTACTTAGGTTCGCACTATATTTAACGGGGGATACACGGCTGTTACCTTCCTAAAGGAATAGTATCAGACTAATGCACACTCTTACATAACTATTTCACCTAGTTGTAAAGAATCGAAAGGGTACTCCTAAACAAGCCAGGCATGCTTTACTTGTCCCTGGCGAGGCCTAGGAGAAAATTACGACGTTTTAAATAGTTGTAAACTGCCAAAACATTTTATGCAATTAACTAACAGAAATTGTATTGCTCGAAACAAAATTACGTTTTGCAAATATTTCTATTTTGGAATAATCTATAAAAATTACAAAAAAGGAAAAAAATATGTTGTATTAGTTAGTTTTACCTTAATTACAAAAAAAACTTTTGAGGCCAACCAAGCTGAAGCGAGGAGCGTCGCTAGCTGCTATTGGCGGTGAGATGTTTGAGTGGCGCCCCCTGGCTCTGACGTCGGCTTAGGGACTCGGGCCGCTGTCGTCTGCTACGCTCCGCTCGTAAGGGGCAGCAGTGCCTGCGCTAGAAAGCGCCCTCTTTGATGCTTTAATGCATTAAAAGCGTATTTCTAGTAATTCAGTTATTTTTGCCAACTTCTGACACATCTAAATTATTTCAAGCTGTATTTACCACAAGTTTGCAACGCACGGGGAGAGAGAGAACAACCTTCTTCGGAACATCGGTCAGAAGATCGTGTGTATCTCGTCCTCTCTAGCTTATTCGCGAGGTTCGGAGCTCAGAGCTCCTCGATAAGTCTTCAAAATGCGTGGACTTCCCTGCAGTATTTCTGAGATGCTCTTATGAATACTCAACCGTCTAATGCCACCTACCAAACAGCGGGCCCATACACGCGCATCGCACAGCAGGAAATAAAGCGGCTGTTTTCTATTTCTTTTGTTTTCGTTGACTTGTTTCAGATCAATTTTTGGGGGGGCCGAACGCATTAATATTTCTGCACCGTCACAAACGTCTTATTAGTAGGTTCGGGGATGTTTGGGAGGCTCACAAGGTTCGTGTGGATATTTTCTTAAGGTTGTAAATACAGTACTTTCTTCAGAAAGTGGCTTTTGTTATGGCTGCGTACAAGAAAGTGCATATCCGCAGCGTGCGTTGTTTATTCACATGCAAATACAATGAGAAGGTTTGTGCTACGCCACCGCGATCGCGCCCCAGCCAACGCTGTCCAGAATACTCCAACGCGGCTTTTGTGCTCCGAATTTCTATCGTAACCATCGTTATCATAACTAACTTACTATCAACCCGAACAATTAGGGAAATCGTTACGGTGTTGAAGGCTTGATATACTCGCAAACGAATGCAATAAATAGTATACGTGCACATGTTGCAAGAAACGAAACCGAAGAATATTTCCAAGCAGCTCTTTATTGCTCTCCAATCCTTCC